>CM060952.1:163523656-164123656 GCA_030765055.1 Mantis religiosa
TAATCATAATAATAATCATAATAATAATCATAATAATAATAATAATAATAATAATAATAATAATAATAATAATAATAATAATAATAATAATAATAATAATAATAATAATAATAATAATAATAATAATAATAATCATAATAATAATCATAATAATAATCATAATAATAATCATAATAATCATCATAATAATCATCATAATAATCATCATAATAATCATAATGATAATAATGATGATGATGATGATGATGATGATGATGATGATGATGATGATGATGATGATGATGATGATGATGATGATGATGATGATGATGATGATGATGATGATGATGATGATCATGATCATGATAATAATAATAATAATAATAATAATAATAATAATAATAATAATAATAATAATAATAATAATAATAATAATAATAATAATAATAATAATAATAATAATAATAATAATAATAATAATAATAATAATAATAATAATAATAATAATAATAATAATAATAATAATAATAATAATAATAATAATAATAATAATAATAATAATAATAATAATAATAATAATAATAATAATAATAATAATAATAATAATAATAATAATAATAATAATAATAATAATAATAATAATAATAATAAGTTAGATAATGAATAAATAGAAAAATCTATGTGATTGCATTGTAATTTATAGGTATGTAAGATCGAATACATACATTTTTTGGTAGGTCCAATCAAATATATGTCACTCTTATTGGCATGCTGTGGCTATTTTATTCTTTAATTCAACCAGTCTATAAATGAGGCGATTTTCTCTTATAAACTCTAGTTAATTAAATGGGTATGAAATAGTAGACAAAATCTAGTTTATTCCGAGTTGATATCTGCTGCATTGTTGCTGACCAACGGTTCTCCTGCTATGAAGGATTTAGCAACACAGTCGCGAACAAAGCAATGTTTCACGAATGTGAAAGCTTTGCCTTGCACTAGATTTATTTCTTGCGTCTCAACCAATTTCCTAGCCACTGGCGTTGCAGCGACAACTTCTAAACTGTTAGCATCTCGCAGAATTGTGGAACACAGTGGTATTAAAATACTGCTCCGGGGAGACTGTTTTCAGGCCATATAGGTCCAAAGGGTGCGTCAGAACTTACTTCAAACTCTGCAGGCATGGGATTCGGCGACAAGGCAAATGAGAACGAATATGAAAGCGACATGAAATGTTGGTTTGGGATTACAGCCGCTGTTGCTTTTCTCCCAGGGGACAAAATATAAACTGCTTAACTCGAAATGGAAGCTTGGTGTTTCTTTAGTTCTTCCCTTTTTCAACTACCACTACTTGAGTGAGTTTAATAAAATTGGTTTAATCTGGCTTTCCTTCAATCATGAATCTGTCTTCCGGATTGTTGTAATAACTCAGGACAAGCAATTCCTGCTATTGCTACGAGAGCAAGCTCTTGTTTGGTAGCATGAATAAATCGGTGCACGTTACAGAGATTCTATATTGCTTTAGATTTAGATTTAACTTTTCAAATTAATTTTCGTTAGCAAGAACCAGTCTTCCTGCATATTCTGTTAGGGAAGTAAGCCTCACGTTGGAGAAAATGCCTTGGAGAAGCAAATATCAGCTTTTGCAATAGTTTCCTCAATATGACGTCACGTACGAAATTAAATGCACACCAATTTTGAGGAGTGTTTCTTTCCATGATACACTACATGTGTAATTAGTACTACGCAAGACAAAAGCAACACATCCTCCCTTTATTCTAGTGTGCTGAATTTAAGTATTTCACGTTGATAAAATAAAGTCTTATACATTAAAAATAAACTGTTATACTTCATTTTATATGCTACTGGTACGTTGTCAAAAAAATTGATCATTATTTATTGAACAGCCCTCGTATTTCGTTACTGGTGCATAAGAGATAAACGAAAACATATTCAGAAGTCACATGTTTAAAATGTTTACCTGCAGGATATTCTTCCCAATATATTGGAAAAGGTGACTGTTGCAGTCAAAATTACCCAATAATGTAATGCATATCACCAACTATAAATTATACTCAGCAGGTCAAGATCTGACAAATAACTTACAGTTTGCGGTTAGCCAATTTCTTTTTGCAACACTTCAAAAACGCGTAAAAAGCAATAATAAATCAAAATTGCCACTATTCTACTGGATATTACGTCACTTCCTACTGACAAAGTATGTCTGGGAAACTACAAGTATTAACGACCTTTTTCATTTTTGTTGCCAAGGCAATTGACAAATGTATTGTACATTTAGCTTACACATGTAAATAGGTGTTCACAATTATTAACTAACAAATCAAATATTGCAAAAAAAATAATTTGTATGTTTGAAAGTGTTGTACTTAATTGTGTGTGTGTGTGTGAGAGAGAGAGAGAGAGAGAGAGAGAGAGAGAGAGAGAGAGAGAGAGAGAGAGAGAGAGAGAGAGAGAGAGAGAGAGAGAGAGAGAGCTTGCCTGTGAATATGTGTGTGTAGCACATTTCTCCACATCCTTTATGATTTTCCCAAAATTCCTTCCGAATTGTGTATTTGTGTATTTTATCTCCAGTCTTAAATGTGTTTCTTTTTAATCAACATACTGAGAGTTGGAAATTAATTGTTCTTTCACACTAGCCACGTGTAGGCTAAAGTATGGAAAGGTAGAGTCAGACTGAAAAATGCAATGACATAGATGGGATTTGAACCACGGATCTTCTGGTCTCCGTCCAGCCGCCTTAACCATTGAGCTACTGTGGCTACTATATGAGTCAGTTGGAGAATTTAATGTCATATCGGCACGTTGGCCAAAGTAGCTTAATGATTACAGCGGCTGGACGGAGACCAGAAAATCCGTGGTTCAAATCCCGGTTATGAATTTTTCAGTCTGACTCTACCTTTTCATACTGAGAGTTGCTTTTAAGAAATCCAACGCACATTAAAATATTCTGTATAAAGAATAATATTTGGTTGGGTATTTTTTTCAAAACCATCATCTGCTATCTTTGTAGAACACTCAATAACTAAGTTTCTATTAAACGAACATTTATTTTAGGGTTATGCTATTCACACACCCAAACAAGGGTGGACGGAGTTTTTTTCCAAAAGTGGCTTATATTTTTTTTTATTTGGTACCACAAACATGGTACTTGTTACCTAAATATATAGGTACCATAGAGAGTATTATAAAAGTATCTAGGAAAAATACATAATTAGACGTTTAGTTGCTCTTTGCACTCCATTTCTTTTTGAGTAACAAAATTGACATGTTAAAACAGAATACAATGCAGTTACGAAATGGCATTGATTAGTTATCTCCGAGTTAATTTGGCCACTAAATCTGCCAATCTGGTCATTAAATAATAAAACCCTTTGAAGAACTGCTTTTGTTACATACACTTACACATTAATCTGCTAGACTGAAAAATGTCATTATTGCAGTATGTATAAAATCAGAAATAATTAAATTATAACAAGCAACAGAACAAATCCAAAATTGTTTCTATCCTGTTGCACGCTTTAATCCGTTAGGGAAAGGCTATCATTTTGTTTACAAGCGATAACTCGGTAAATCATCCTTGGTGTTTTACCACCAGGGGTTTGCGAGCTGCAGCGTTAATACAGTGATTTAATATGCCTTACGAGGCTGTGTGCGAGGGAAAATGAGAATATACACATACGTGTGCTTCAAAACAGCAAATTAGTTGCTAATTTAGTTAGCACCTAAAAATGGAAAATTCTGCAGGCCGGAACCTTTAAAATTATGCTACAGAAAATGTGGAGGCTGCCAACCATACATAAAAGATAATGTGTTACACTGACATGACTTTATCTTTATAGCATCTACAAAATACTGTCGTAAAAGCCTAAGCCTACACTTTACCTACCCTACCTAAGGATCACATATGTAGTGTCATTATATACTTCGATGTAGATACAAAAGGTATAGACACCATAAAAAAGGGGGTGTTGTATGCTGACCTTTGCTCCATTCTCTTTTAGAGCTCACTAGAAAGAGCTAGAAGTTTCCAGAAATTGAAAAAAATTACTGTACCTAAAAAGCATTGAGAAGATAAAGCCCATAACAGCAGATTACTGAAACATGCAGATATTAGTACCACTAAAATGTTATTTGAAATAAAATCTGTTTAAAGCGATCTACATTATGTACTTATTATGTTTCCTATTTTTATGGTTCACTACCTCTGTAAACGTTATCTAGAAAGAAGATTTCAGTTCCGTAATTTACTATGAATATTAATTAACTTTACCTCGCACAATTTACTCATACTCATCTTCAACAGTACCTGAAGTTATATAAAGGTCTGCATTACGTGAATCTTTGCCTTTATTTCACTTTTTCACCAACACTTATAGTAAGCAGAGAAAGTATTAAAGAGTGTGTGTGTGTGTGTGTGTGTGTGTGTGTGTGTGTGTGTGTGTGTGTGTGTGTGTGTGTGTGTGTGTGTGTGTGTGTGCGCGCACGCGCGCGCGCAGCGTAAATTCAAAATGATAAATTGGTTAAGTGCCAAACTTGATATTGAAGTTCCACATCTTCCAGGTTTAAAGCAGCTTTCAATAAACCATCATGCCCGTCTCGGTAGCATGTCGACCTCAGGTTCAAGAGATCCCGAGTTCGAATCTCGGTCAAGGTGAGCTACCTGGATAAGGTTTTTCCAGGGTTTTCCCTTATCCTTCAAGACGAATATCGGGTAACTCTAAGCTCAATCGACACTGGACTCATTTGAGCATCATTTCACCCAATTCATTCACCGTCTGATATGACTTAACGTTGGAGGACGTAAATTAAAAAAAAAAAAAAAAAAAAAAAAAAAAAAACATCATAAAGTTTCAGGATGCAGCAGGAATATTTCAGCAAAATCTACCCAAATTAATTTTTCCGGAAGATTTTCGGAATTTTTTTACAATAAAACTAGCTATGAAGGTTTTCATTAAAACGACATATATTTGAGATATTACAAAATAATCTTGCCTAGAATCTTCAAGAAGCAGCCTCTGAAATGACACCGTATTAATGAATTTTCTATAAGTGACAAATTTAACAAATGCACAAATACTATTGATCTCGTTGAATTAGGCGTCTATGTCAAATAAATTTTTCTGTGTAGAGTTACGCACCTATTAACTTGAGTTAGCAGCTGAGTGAAGATGCACACCAAAAGAATTAGTCTGTTACCACTCCTGAAAGGAGACTCAGAATGATTTTATACATATGGAGCTATTGATGGTACATGTACCAGCTACTTCACACCAATAAATCACCTTTAGTCTTCTTTCAGGTTTAATATTAGAATAATTCTTTTAGCCCATATCTTTACTCGGCTGCCACCTCAAGTTAATTGAACTGTAATAAGTCCCGAGGTACTTCCTTGCTATTGGTTTATATTTTAAAACATTTATTTTCCTTAACTAGGGAAAATATATTTTTTATTTTTTCTGTTGCTACTGCAAAGAGAACATTACGTAGTGTCCACTTCTTGAAAGATTTGAGTGTGACTTAAGCTTGTATTACTGTATTCCCATTGCACCTGAAAGGAGATATTATATCTAAACATTCGATATGTTTATTTTATTTAACATGAATTTGATGGAAGAAAATATTTTGTAAGACTGGCGGGTATAGATACAATAAAATTTACTCTGCCACGGAAAGCCTATTATTCTAAACTTTTTAATAATTACATTGTATGTGCCTCATGTATCTCCCAATTTGAATGATGACATGGACTCTTTTGATACATGCTTTTTACAAATAAAGCTCATTACCGTTTGGAGGGAAATCAATGCAGTGCGTTGTATATGTTTTATACCTATATTACTTTTTCAGCTTCCACAACTTTCACAGATAGGGCTTGAAAACGGAGTGGAGGCGATATTGGAGATTATGAGGATAGAAGGAAGGTAAAGAATAGGAACAGAATTATGCTTATCTTAGTCAATAAAAGTTTGATCAAAGAGGATGATGATAACAAAACAAGTAATAAGGCACGTCCGACGACGATAGCACTTGCCGAAATTTGTGCCAGAATCTTGTCTTAAAAGCTCTTTCCATGCTAATAAAACTGCTGGTATGATGCAATAAAATTTGAGCACAATCGCATACAAAATCTTGGGCACAGAAGAACAAAAATCAACCATTAGCACCAAAGACCTTAATCTTCATGAATGACTATTTATGGTTGATGTCAAATGTGCCTAATACAGGTTAAAGACAAAGAAATGTGCATAGGTTACTGAAAACTTTGATGTGTTGTAATTACAATATTCCTCTACTAACTCTCTTACATTCTTCCTAGTAGATACAATGAGAAGAGTAGGCTTTAAGTATAGTCAAATCGTTAAAGCTGGTACCTGTGCTATTGTTTTGCTTAAATAGAAGAAAAAATAAATAGCTTCTCATTTGAGAAAGAACACTTTTTATAGAATTTAAATAAAGAACAAGGAAATTATCAGAAATGGTTACCAAGATTTTTTTTTTTTCCATGTCTTCAGTTTACCATTACGCTAAATTTATTCAGATGGTGCGGATTTAACAGGCTACTCCAAGAAAACGAATATCTATATTTCATTTTTTATTAAATATCTTAAAATATAACTTAATAAAAGGTATTAAATATAATTTAATAAAAGTCTTTGTCTTTAATAGGACGAACTTCTTATACTAAGAAATGAACTATTATCATGCTCACACCTGTATTAGACACCTCTATTCGCTTGAGAGATAGATGGCATCATCTGTCCTGTGCGAGGCATGTGTGCCTAAAATCAGATACAGAGTTCAGCTGGAAGAACCCGAAAATGAGTCCAAAATATGTAGGAGCATATAGGCATAATAACAGAGCATTGTACGAGAGTAACGAGCAGCAGTCTACACACGGCATACGTAAGGAGCACCGTCCCCCACACGCACTACAGAGCTCACGAGGGAAGTTGCAAGTTGTCTCATGCAGCACTTTCCAGGCATCAGTTTTGGGCATTGCAGTTCTGTTCTGCAGCAGATTGACGGCAGTTGACGTCAGCGCGCGTGTGTCATGCGTGTACCTGTCCTAAACCATGTAGTGACGGATTTGTGGGTTTTGTAGGATGACGGATTTAATTTAGGTATGGGGAATGAAAAGAGGTAGCCATAGTTCTTCAGTGGTTGCCGACTCGGGTGTGTGCACCGCTGGTGCGAAAATATTCAGGAAGAGTTTAATTTAGAAAGTTTCCAGTCTAATTCTCGGGTAGGTATAATTTTGAAGTCGAAATAGTAACTTTAGGGTTACCGATTATGCCCGCAAGCCATGCGGGGAAGCCCGTGGCGCTTTAAGCGGCGTACATTTCGTTGGTAGTTTCCAAGACACCTAACCAGGGCGCTCTGATGTTGAGGCAAACTCACGTAGAATTTCGCGGCCCGGCGTCTAAAGACATCTTCCACATATTGGAGAGATGAGCCTTCGTGAAGGTATCTCGCGGGAAAACATCGGTATACAGAATGGATAGCTCTAACGCACCTATTCTGTACACGTTGAAGCTGTAGCAGTTTGGATCCTGCGGCCATGCTTCAGATCTCTCACACATAAAACATGATGGGGAGTGAATATGAGGTTCTACTCCCATTAGTCCTGGACCCGTAGGACCTGAATCCGGGCCTCTCGGGTTCGTTTTACCGTAGGACAGTACCTATTTTATAAACCGCCCCCCCCCACCGCTGCTCACGGCAGACAGGACGGAAGTGTATACGCCATTTACGCACCGGTCCTTAATGCACCAGCTACCAAAAAACCTCGGTAGGGCCGCCGGTGATCTAGCACACCAGCTACTAGCTCTGCAGGATAGCACCCGGGACTTATGAGGCAACCCTCTACCTCCTCCGGGTGGGCGGAGACTGACTGGAGGTACCCAATTTCCAGTGGGTGGCGGGAACACACTGCACCCTCGAGTCCAACCCAATCCGAACAGCTAGTACTAAAGCCTGAAAAAGACGCAACTTCAGGGCATTCGACATCCCTGATTGCATCATGGGTTACAACGAAGCCGAAGCCCCGCATGCCCAATGTGCTAACTCCTGGATATGACCCCCGAAAGTCAGGCCCTTGTCCAGCTTTACCCCCAAGTAAGTTAGAGAATTTGTCCACTCTATCCTTCGACCAGCATAAATAAAGGAGGGTAGGTTGGCGGGAAAGTGGCGCTTGGTGAAACGTATGTCTTGGCTTTTCTCCGGATTGATCGACAATCGCCATGGCCTGCACCAATCTTGCTTGAGGTTCAGTTGGTGCACATGGTTTATACACAGCAGCCATTATACCAATAAATTTTCAGGTGCGTAGCGGTATGAGTACAGTGATAGTTCCCTTTTAAGTTTGATATTTAAAGAACTTGCATTTATAACAGCTGCCACACACATATACACACAAAGTTTCAAAGCACGTATTTTTGCTGAAATCTCGATATCGTATTTTGGTTCGAAATACAATATTTCCTGTACTTTTAAGTATGAAGGAGAGAAAGTAAAAACAAGGTGGAGTTACATACCCCAGGTTGTAATGGAAACTAGGTGAATGTAGTCTTTATCTTAAGTTTACCTAGCAGTAATTACTACTCGCATGTTTTATCATGAGCTCTCAGCGCTTTTCATGTCTCCTATGTCATAGAGCGCCATACATTGTGGCTTCTACAACTGAATTTTCCAAGCTAGCCAATGTTTGAAGTAAACATATGGCTCTGACATTTACTGCTGGATCTGCTTCATAAATGTAGTGTTAAAATTACTGCTTGGTTTGGTTAAACACAGAAGTAAAACCCAAAACTAATGTGGTATGACAAACTCAGGAGAAGAGCCACATGGGTAATACCGTACATTGAAGTGCATAAATTATGACGAGGTAATGTAGACAATGATGCTTAGTTCTTACTTTAGGGAATCATAGACATTCTTGAATTGGAACTTTGTTAGCGCTAGAATCCAGAGCCCTAGATAAATCAGGTATAGTGCATTCAGAATTACATTTATGCAATTGGTGGGCATAAATGGAGTCATGTAGTCCTCAGCCCTTGATAGCCTTTGAGAGTAGTGTATGGCTGAGTGACTGTGACAGAAATGTCACAGTATACTAATTAATAGTGTAAAAATTCATGTGCCCACATTTATATAATATTTCTAGCAGTACCATGTAATACTAAGTACACAAAGATGCTGCAAGTACCATTGGTTAGGCTAGCGTGTGTATGTCAAGAAACCTGCAACGCTTAAATATGGAAACTTTAGGAACCACATTCAGGTAAAAACATCAAGTACAGACGAAAGGTTTGACAAATTGAAAAATATATCGTTAGTAGTGGCGTGGTGCTCTTACTGAGCAGACCTCATGTGAAATTGCAATGTGCAAAACTGTTGGATAAATTCTGAGTAAAACTTAACATACAGATCGTTACAATCATAGAGATATTTGTGCAAAATCTTTAGATCTTACAGCTAACATAGTCACGTCGTTGAACATGCTGACATACAGGAAGCATTGTATTAACTGCAAGTACTGTATTCATGTAATGGATATACGTGACGTGTGAGACATTGCTAGCCTTATTACGTATATTTACTTATAAGTGCTCTGCGTCTTCCCACTACCCAGGCATTAATACAGAAAACAAACATGATGTTACACATTACACCAAACGATTCACTATAACTACTCTTTGAACTGAATGTATTTGTTAATCCTCTATTTATCACATGTCTTCTTCTTCACTTCATGGATTAGGCTCTCGCCTATTCCGTCTTCACAGTGTCTCCTTCCATCTATTCCTCGGCCTCCCTACGTCCCTCTTTCCTTTAGGACTATATTGGAAAACTACTTTTGGCAGTCTTGTATCATCCATTCTTCCAACATATTTAAACCATCTCCTTCTGTACGTATCCATTCTTGAGGTGATAGCTTCCACTTGTAATTCATTTCTTATGTTTTCATTTCTATCAGGTCGACTCTATTTTCTCTTGTACGTCTTTCTGTTTCTTCTCAAGAATCTTGTATTCTGCTGATGGTTCTTTGTGTAGATACCCAGTTTTCACATTCATAAAGTAACGTTGGGACAGCCATGGTGTTATAAAATTTTATTCTTGTTTCAGATCTTGTTTTATTCTTTAGGTTTTGTGAATTGTTCCACAAATTGTTTGAAATCTCATTAATTTTTTTGTTCGTATTTTATCTTTCTCATTGTTGATTTCACGCCCTAAATAATTGAAGGAGGATAATTGTTCCAATACTTTGTCATTAACGACTATTACCTTATTGGTATTTTGCCCCAGTTTGATATTATTTTTTAGTTTTCTCTTGATATTTCAATATTAAAATTTTTTGCAATTTGGTTAAGGTAGTGTCATATGTAATGACCATAATGAAGCTCATCAAGTTATAACTAGGGCCCGGATTTTGATGAAAAGTCATCTTTTTTCTAACTAGTCACCGACAATGCTTATTGGAAATTAGGTGCATTCTGTAACAAATACGTTATATGGTTCTTATAGTTCATCAAAATACAGTTTTCCCAACTTTTTTATAATAAAGTAGTTTTTTAACATTTGGATGCATTTCCGGTTATTTTCTTTCCTTTTCACAAATTTATTGGGCATTTTTATCTGTAGCTCACATTCAGGTGTCCAGACTTCGATTCCAGTGGTAGACCTGACACTGATTCATGCGCTTTTTTGGGAGGGGGGCGCTTTAAAATAATCTATGATTCGTGTAAGCCGATATCGTATCAGGAAAAAACTTCAGAAATGACATTTTTGAAGAGGTTTTAACAGGCAGTGTTTTTCAAATATGTACCAAATAACATCTGTGGAAATGGAGAGAAGTTTCCTAAAGTATAAAGCAGTTTTAGCTGACAACTGCCGTTCCTTTACTTTTGATAACTTGAAGATGACCATGGTGGTGTACTGCAACGCTAAGTAATGTATCTATTGGCTAATGCGCACACAACTTATTTTTTTCTTATGTTATAAAATTAAAAATGACCTGAGGAATTTTGATTGTATTTTTTATTTAGAAGCAATAAGTGCATTATTTGCTAAGAATTTTAATTTTAAAATGTGGTTATTCGAACATATATTCATTAATTGTCTGTGACAATTATTAATGTATTATTATGAAATAAACTGTTAATTTTTGTTAGGTCGTATTTTAAATTTTATGTGGATTTTTGTTATATTGTAAGGACATTATATAGCTCATTTTTAGATAATTTTTAGGTGAACCTAGTTTTAGCGAATGAAATAATAAGATATGCTTAAGAAATCGTCATAGTTTCAACGTTCAGTTACTCCACAAAGATGATCTTAGTTCACAATACGTAGGTGGAAATAAGCAATTAAAACTGCAACTCTACTGGTATAACAATAAGACTGGAAGTGTCTAGATTACAATAAATATGAAAGTATATCTCATGAGAGGCTTTTCTAATGATATTATGATATTTTAATGATCCTGAAAGAAATTGGTCGTATTAAGGTGTACAGCGCAGTCCTTGTGCTTGTCAATCGCCGACTTCGTAAAACGTTACATATTGGAGCTTACCATGTAAGAGGCTTAAAATGTTACAGATATGAACGAATAGATAATTAGCATAAACGAACGTCGTTTTGAACTTCCTCCTCGACTTTAGCTTGAGATTCCGTACAAAAAGTGCTTCTGTCACATAGCGGAAGACTATCTGCAGCTGTTTACAACTTATTATTATGTACGTTGAGGCGGTCCGGCGAACCACGTTGAGCTCTCCCTTGAGCTCAACGCCTCACAATTAAGGATTGGTGGCGTGAGGAGGTTAAGGATAGGGAGATTGGAACCGGTTCGAAGTGACTTGTGATATAGCTCTTGGTGAGTACTCTCATCTGAGCTTCAGGGAGTGGGTGCGTGCTGACTCGTAGTGGGTTGAATGAAGACACCTCGAATTTTGTAGATGAAAGTATATATCGCATTCCTTATACGAGGGCTGTTCAATAAAGAAAGATTATAATTTTTTACGGTCATAATTTTTCGCGCTAAAATTCACACTTATTATATTCTGTTAGCTTAATGTGAAACAAACACGACGTAGTAGTTTCATTGTTGGTACACCTGGTTCCCGTCTGAGAGAACCAGGCAAGTCCAAACATGTCCAGTATCGCCTACTACTGCAATGGAGGTAACATGCAGTTAAAGTTGATGTTGGAGGAAGATCTAGAGTTTCTTTTAAACGTAATCACTGCTGACGAAACTTGGCTACATCATTCAGATTCTGAGAGCAAACAGCAAAGCCCAGTGTGGAAATCTCCTTCATCACCAACCCCCAAAAAGCAAAAGTGGTTGCTTCTGCTGGGAAAGCAGAATCATATGGTCATCTCATTCTTTGATATTCATGGAATGGTTTATCAGCACACACATCAGTAACTGGACAGTACTATAGGGACGTCCTGAAAACATTGCAAGTCCATATTATGCGCAAAAGACCACATTTCCGTGAAGCAGACTGGATGCTGCACCATGATAGTGCGCGGCCGCATATTGCCAATGTTGTTGCTGAATATCTTGTAAAACTCAACGTGAAGTGCATCCCTCACTCTCCCTATAGTCCAGATTTAGCCCCATGTGACCTTTTTCTATTCCCTAACTTGAAGAAACGTCTTCGTGTGAGGCATTATCCATCATCAGAAGCAGCGGTGTAGGCTGCGGAGGCCATTTTGAAGGAATGGTTTTCAGCATGTCTTTGAAGACTGGCAGAAACGCTGGGACAAGTGCATCGGATTCAGGTGAAACTGTTTTGAGAAGCACCAATCAAAAATTATGAGGATTAGTAAAGGTACGTTGTCAAAAAAATTGTGATCATTCTTTATTGAACAGCCCTCGCATATTAACCTTTGCACTAATTCTCTCAGGAACGACTGTTAAATATTTACTATAGTTTGTCTTGGTGCATGGCGTGGAAGCGGATTTGTTAGACGACGCCAAATACGCATCCGCCTCATGTAGATCACAGGACCGAAGTGTTCTTACAAGAAAAACCTACTGTCAGCCAGTCAGCCTTTACTTTGAATTTCCCCCACTTTAGGTATTTTTTGGGAGTTTGAGATAACACGTTAACTAATATTAAATTTCCATTGGCTGGTAACTATCCCCACTTAATATCAATAATCAAAAGTTCCTGTTTTGGATCTAATATCAAAGTCTTTCTCTTTTTTCACGGTTAGATAAATCATACCAGCTCAGGTTTGCAAGGAGCCAAGCTAAATCCTGCAGCCTTTTGTAACAACCACGATCGCGAATTCTAAGGAAGAACACTGTGATGAAAGGACGGTGCCTCGCATTGTCCTTGGAATAAGTGAAACAATAGATAATGCTTCCGGTCAAGTTAGGGTGTGCGGACCTGAATGTCTAAGAATGTTCAGAGACGAGAAAACATTTATGTTAGATAAGTATTGGTGTATTATTTATATATCTAAATATGACACTTGCTTATAGCCGGAATGTCCCTGTGTGTGATTTTTTTATTTTTTTGTAATTTACGTCCTCCAACGTTTAGTCATATCGGACGACGAATGATATTTGTGAAATGATTCAAATGAGTCCGGGGTCAATGGAGCTTGGGTTACCCGACATTCGTCTTTAAGGATAAGGGAAAGCCCCGGAAAAACCTTATCCAGGTAACTGTGGGTTATTATTACTATTATTATTGTTATTATTATCATCGTTATTTTTATAATTATTATTGTTAATTAGCTATTATTATTATTATTATTATTATTATTATTATTATTATTATTATTATTATTATTATTATTATTATTATTATTATTATTATTATTATTATTATTATTATTATTATTATTATTATTATTATTATTATTATTATTATTATTATTATTATTATTATTATTATTATTATTATTATTATTATTATTATTATTATTATTATTATTATTATTATTATTATTATTATTATTATTATTATTATTATTATTATTATTATTATTATTATTATTATTATTATTATTATTATTATTATTATTATTATTATTATTATTATTATTATTATTATTATTATTATTATTATTATTATTATTATTATTATTATTATTATTATTATTATTATTATTATTATTATTATTATTATTATTATTAATTCTTATTATTGGTCCTGACCTACACGGACCGCGTCAAGGTACCACAGTCTTGCAATATAACTGAATCATGTAAACGAAAATTCTAAACAAATTACTCGCAGAAAAGACTTAGCAGGCAACAATCGAACAATAAACCAGCTATTGCTCTCAATTAGGTAAATTTAGGTCGAAAAATGGCCAAATACAAAATAACATCCGTTTTTATTTATTAAGGAATATACGTGTATACTCCAATCTAACAATACTTTGCCTCTTAGGGGTGATTGTAATCTGTTTACGAAGAATATTTAATTGTCATAAATTAGGTAATCAAACAGGACTAGGGGAATACATTTCCACACAAAATAAAATGTAATAACAGCAATGGAGGAAAATTTTAGTCTCATGTTTCCTAGGGACAGATTTAATAAAATAATGAAACATTCATCGATTTATTGTTTGGTGTGATCATAAAGTAGAAGTCAGAGTAAGTTATCATGAGTATTTGAAATATTAAATGGCAAGATCCCTTGAAGCGACTGCCAAGTATGTACAGCCCTGGCGCGGTCTTCTGACGCTACCACGTACCAATAATCCGTAACAAAGCAGCACTTCTGTAGCACAAAAAAGCGGAAATTTTGGAAGTGCAAGCCAATTCATGAACTTTAGTATCTCCTGTAATCTAAATTCCTTCTAAGCTTTCAATTTACATTGCTAAAAAAAGAACAAAATTTTTAAACACCATTTTTCACGGCTTAATTTGATAAATATATTTGACTATGCAATTTTCAGAACTGAGCTGTTTGTCTTAGTAGCTTCGTGAACTTAAACCCAATGAATTTCCTGTCAATATAATTTCACTAGAACTTTGATTACTTTAGCAAAACTGTCTTTAGTATTTACTTATGTTTAACACAAAGTTAAGCCGATGACCTCTTCAATATTCTTGCTTACCAAATTATGCATTGATTTTAAATTACAATTTATACATTTCTCTAAAATTTCTTTATATATGTAAAGTAGAGTCAGACTGAAAAATTCAATGTTATAGCCAGGATTTGAAACACGGTTTCTCTGGTCTCCGTCCAGCCGCTCTAACCATTGAACTATTATGGCCAACGTGTCAGTTGGAAAATTTATTGCCATATCGGCACGTTGGCCATAGTAGCTCAATGGTTAGAGCGTTTGGAGACCAGAAAAACCATGGTTGAATTCCCGGGTATGACATTAAATTTTTCAGTCTGACTCTACCTTTCCATATTTTAGCCTACACACGGCCAGTGTGAAAAAACTATTAATTTCCATTTCTTTATATAATTATTAACTTTATAAGTCAGTAATTGCGGTATCACAGGTAGTTATATATAAATTAAATTATAAACTGAGTTTTAAGGCTTTACATTCTATATGTACAACTGCTCAATCAGTTCCTATGTTGGAGAGAAACAACTGAAGGGACATTTTGACTTCAAGAGTGAGATTGGAATCTTGAGCGACGCTAGCAGGTCAGCGTGTGCCGGTGCACTTAATTTCCTTATGTCGCAAGCTGGCGTCACGATGCAGACGTAGGCAGCTTCATTGTCCCTCCAGTCCCCAACGTGTCCAAACCTTCATGTGTCATGTCTCGCTTTCGGGCCAAACATCCTCCGGAAATATACCTTCCGTGCCAAAATGTATACATACACTATCGATCTGTCGTCAGACGTTCCGTTTCGCACACAATCTGGACAGATGTTTCGAGTACTGAAGTTCTGTATCATGTTGACGTGCGCAATTTTAATTTAATTTTAATATGCAGTAAGAATGCAAATTACTTCTATAGTAACGTTTGATTCTATTTTCCTATCCACACCACGTACCCAATGGGTAGAATCAAAATTAGACGAGGATATTTCACAAGAAATACATGTTTTGAGACAGCCTGAAACCAACAGTATTTTCAGAAATTGGGGGGGGGGGGGGTCGTCGGAAAGATCAGTTTATTTCTGTGAGCAAACAGGAAAACTTAAAATTCACATCTTTGCATTCACATACCTTTTCTGCTCATTTTTACAAGCTATTTCTAAAAAAGTATAATCTTGTTTATAAATATACTTTTTCATTGCTGCTTTATTAATTTCACTCTGGATATTAGATGAATTCCATTACCTAAAGTACTAATCAAATGTGATTGTATTGAAATTATGCTGTGTTTGCATAAACACGAAAATATATAGAAAATAATTGGAAGATAAAATTTAAATTCTTTTCCAATTAAGAAGATGTATTGATCGAATAAAAGCTGCTAACTCATTATTAAAGTGGGTACAATTCATTTACATCTTATAATTAATTTATATAGTTTAAATAAAACACTACGCGTTCAGAAATGCTTTAGGTATTTCTCCATTTAAGGCGATAGCAAAGATGTTTCGGAAATGTTTAAGGCCACCAAAATATTATTTTACATAAATTATATGGTTAGACAAGATTGGTGGTTTTTACGTAATACGTTTTAGCTCACCTCTTATATTTTACCAATAATGCACAGACTTGTTTCAGAATAAAGAGGATTTTATACGAATAGGTAGGTATATCTCAAAACAATTAAAATGTACACTTAGGCACACAAATAGTTTAAACATATGGTATTTTAATCAAAAAATGGGTAATAAGTAATTTTAAAATTTGATACCTGCAATCTAAGCATTAGTTGCTTGAATCATAAAAAGTTTGTTCTACTGCCTCTGAAATACGGATGAAATATGTAACATTCCTTCCATTTAAAAACGAAAACTACAAGTGCTATTAAATTGTGAAATTAATAAATATTGAATACAGTTTTAACTGTATGACTATCCTTAATAACTGGTGATGGTGCCAACTATATTTAATGCCCGTTCTGAAATAGTAAAAACAGCAGAAACATAATCTGATATTCCTAACATCAAGAATGCTACGAAACTCGGTGCTTGCACTATCAGGCAAGTATTGAATCCAAAGAGACGAGAAAATAGAATACCAACAAATTATAGGATGCATAAAGAACTTAAAAGCATCAATATTCACTTGTTTAGTCCATCTTGGCAAGGTAAAGCATTGTACCAAACAGCAATTCTTCTTCTCCTTCTCCTTCTTCTTCATGTTCTTGTTGTTCTTCTTCTTCTTCTTCTTCTTCTTCTTCTTCTTCTTCTTCTTCTTCTTCTTCTTCTTCTTCTTCTTCTTCTTCTTCTTCTTCTTCTTCTTCTTCTTCTTCTTCTTCTTCTTCTTCTTCATTTTCTGTAGTCTACGTCCTCCAACGTTAAGTCATATCAACGATGAATGGAATGGGTGAAATGATGCTCACATGAGCCCAGGGTCCATGGAGCTTAGAGTCACCCGACATTCGTCTTTTAGGATAAGGGAAACCCCCGGGAAAACACCTTATCCAGGTAACTCACCCTGATCGAGATTCGAGCTCAGGAGCTCTTGAACGTCAGGCAGACACGCTACCGAGGCAGGCAGCAATTGTTTGTGTAAAATAAATAACTCATAAGAGAAAGTTAACAGCTTACTGATCAT
Organism: Mantis religiosa; assembly: GCA_030765055.1. NCBI lineage: Eukaryota > Metazoa > Arthropoda > Insecta > Mantodea > Mantidae > Mantis > Mantis religiosa. The sequence goes on from CM060952.1 coordinate 163,541,327, forward strand.
TATCTTAGCTATAGGTATATTATTGGGTGGCATATACATCTTACGGTGTTTTAGCCGTTTTAACACATTTAAATTTGTATATATTATTTTTTTTTAATCTATAGATCTTCCTAAAACTCCGTTTTATAAAATCTTAACTCCACACTTGCAGGCTTGGTGAGTTGTTACATTCATAGCGATGGACGGACAAAACGACCCAGATAGATCCTCGAGAGAGCGTTCCTCTATTAGACGTATAAAAATTTCTTTGTAAACGTAATCCAGGAGGTTAAGCTTTTATAAGGTTGCATTAAGTATAACTTGTGTTTCACCCACGATGCACAAATATAATTAAGACATCCATATACCTTTATACGTCTCACTTTAAATATGTAGGGTACTCTTGGCACAAATTTCTAATAAAACCAAACAAAATTTCCGGTGACAGAGCAGAACGTCATGTTTAGCTGGGATGTACCTCTTTGCGTACATCGTGCACGTGGGGCAGTATTAATATTCGTGATTTGATGAAGTCATCTTAAACTGTAGGGGAATAGTGTATTGCACATTAGTATGGTAAACACTTTGGATATCCAGGAAGAGCTCAAGAATTTGGGAAAATTTTAAAAATTTGTAGAACCTATATTCAAAGAAACCTTAGTCATACAGATGTCATGTGATTTGTAACACCATAGATAGTTAAAAAGTTAAACATTGTCCAATGTCAGAGAGAGAATTTTAAGATGGCATTCCATGGAAAAATCGATCATGTTTGGTAATAATCTAGTTAGTGTTTATGAACGCATTCCACAATTAGTGAATCCTTATTGGAAAACACGCTACGAGATAAGGTGGGACTTTCTGCTGTGAGGTATGTTTTTAGAGGACTTAAATATTTTGCAGCGACAATCACAATACTGAGCGATTAAAGGAAGCCAGACCAGCTATGAGTGCTCCTCAATGTGTATTTTTCCATTGCAGGTGCGTGTTCAAATGAAATGTTCAAAACAAAGGACTGTGTAGTCAGATCCGAAATTCAATTTTGGAATGCGGAAAGCATTAGGCCGGCAAACATTTATGGCCAAATGTGTAAGGTTTATAAGGAAACAATAATGTGTGACAATATCCGGCCAAACACACCCAAACAAACTCAAAATATCAAACAATTTGGCCAAAGTCCCTATACTCCGTATTTGGCATCAAGTGATTTTCATCTGTTTCTTATGAAGAAATTCCATGATGGAAAAAATTTTAACGATGAGGCTGTGAAACACGAAATGTAGATTTGGCTTTCATCATAGGCAGCATTATTCTTTGAGGAAGGCAGACGAAAACTTCTGTTTCTCTACCCTGAATAATGTGCTGATTATGTGGAGAAGTAGTGTGATGTGTAAGGTAATTAATGGTAAAGGATTTGGAAAATATTGTGCCAGTAGTTTTTATAAATATTGTTACTTACTTTTAAAACACGCCTCGTAATTAAAACAGTAAGGGATTCGGTAGGCTTCTTTTCAGCAAAGTGGAAGCACTTTCCATATTGTCTTTGAAACCGCTAAGTACTTTCTTCTTTTTATCGTTAGTGCTGCTGATGAAATTTGGGAAGCTGCAGTTTGTGCTGGCTCGATTCTTTTGGATATCCTAATGTGGAAATATAAAATCTATTTACAATAACTTGGATATAGCTTCATCAGTTAAATATACTTATGATCCATACAGAATGCTCGGTTTTCGAATAATCAATGAGATAATTTTAACATTTTACGGCATTCTGTGATTACAGTAAAATGATTATTTAAGGAAAGTTGGGAAGTAATTTGTAATGTAAATGAAATATTTAATGCATGAAAATACTTTCTCAGTGTCTATCTTAGACAAGTGTACGTATCTGCTGCATCTGCAACATGACACTAACAAAGGCAAGTACTTATTTGTCTGGATAGAGTCAACATGAAAAATTCAAGGCCATGGAAGGATTTGAACCACGGATCTCCTGGTTTCCGTCCAGTCGCTCTTAGCCTTTGAGCTACCATGGCCAACGTGCCGTCCTGAGATTGAATTCAGCAGTTGACGCGTATATTTCCCCGGTAGAACACTAGGGGCTCCTGCATCCGAGATACACCGTTTGTGGCGACTTACTATTGTAAGTACTCAAGTCACAGGCTTCATCATTTAACTCTTATTATTTTAGTTAATTGATGGAAATTAATCATTTCTCCACACTAGCCGTATATAGGCTAAAATATTTGATGGTTAGAGTCAACATGAAAAATTCAATGCCATGGCCGGGATTTGAACCACAGAACTCCTGGTTTCCGTCCAGTCGCTCTTAACCTTTGAGCTACCATGGCCAACGTTCCGTCCTGACATTAAATTCTCCAGTTGACTCGTATATTTCCCCGGTAGAATACTAGGGGCTCTCGCATCCGAGATACGCCGTTTGTGGAGAAATGAATAATTTCCAGCAATTAACTAAAATAATAAGAGTTAAATGATGAAGCCTGGGACTTAAGTACTTACAACTTACTCTGCGTCAACTGCAGAATTCAATCTCAGGACGGCACGTTGGCCATGGTAGCTCAAAGGCTAAGAGCGACTGGACGGAAACCAGGAGATCCGTGGTTCAAATCTTGGCCATGGTTTTGAATTTTTCATGTTGACTCTATCCATCAAATATATTATCCTATATACGGCTAGTGTGGAGAAATGATTAATTTTCATCAATTAACTAAAACTGATTTGTCTACTGGATAATAATTTTTATACAGCTACTGTAAATTAGCTAAAGTTAGACCAGTTACTTTTTACGAAAGCTTCAAAAATTAGTAAACACCTCAGAGGTTATTTCCTATTATTTTCATATATCTGCTCAACAAAATAATCTGAAATAATTCACATCTTTTTGCACTCAGATTCTGGCAATATATGTTTCCGTATACATTTCCTAAACCCATTTACATTCGATGATATCGGCAAATTCCAGGTCTTATTTTATTCATTTATATCAATCACTCTTAAATCAGCTAGAGTTGATGGTTCTCTCCATAAAGGTAGCAACTATCCCATATTTCTCATTTAAATGTTCGCATACATGGACTTTTGTAGCATTCCTATAATTCCAGCATTTTTTTCACCGCACATACCTGTTCTCATTTCCAGCGTTCCGTTGGTATGCATTAAGCCCAATGTTAATAGAAACTACAAACGGCATATGTATCAAAGTAAATGCAACCGCCTTTTAACAACGATAATTGCAACTAAGCATTAAAACCTTCATGTACTCCAACAGAAAGCTTTTAGCGGTGTACAAAAATACGTCATGCCTGGACTTAAATTTCCATTTCCTGATGGAAACATTTTTGCGGTTTTCTGTATGGTTTACTGTTATTGATTACCTAGGTATTATTTCCACTCTCGTACTTTCAGTCTTTCTCGGCCATTACAACAAAATCCTTGCATTTATACAGAACTGAAAAAAATATCCAGCTCTCTTTGAAGAAACGAAGATTGAAAATGTGTCATATGTGTGCATTGTAAAGGAAAACAAAATCCATATGCAAACTCTTACCAACTCCATATCATAGTGCTCTTAGAGCCATCTGTACGATAATTCAAAAGCGGGTGAAGTAAGAGTAACGATGATTGTGATAATGCTTGCCTGAAAGGTAAAATGTTGAATCAGTCCTTATTTGGAAAATATACTCCCATATTCCCGTGCAGCCATAAACTGATGGCTGAGTAAAATGCTGATGTCGAGATTGAATACTGTATGTAGCAGCAGCGCACGCGCAGTGTCAGACTTGCAGACCTGTTTAATGATAATACCATTTTCTACGGTCTACTTTGGTTTGTTTAGATATGCTACGTGATAGGTTCGTATTTTATATTCCACTTTTGGATCCAATGTAAGATTATTTTTAATAACTTGACGTTACACTCTAGAATTAATGATAATAGAACAGCTTTAATAATAATCCGTTATATGTCAAAAGTCGTCCCCCCATTAACAGCTGCCGATCATTGCAGCATAACATTTTGTTATATAGTTGTATCAAATTGCTCATGGTTTCTCCAGTATTTAATGATTTTTATCTCAAATCTCTCAAATCTTAATGATTGGCTCGTCTCTTTATGTTTTACTTTTAAATATGTAATTACTTTGTCCACAATGTTGTATACTGAAAGAAAGGAACTCTCTTATAAGTATAAGTAAACTTTAAATTAACTAGCGTAATTTTCTCGATCCAGGTGTAAAGACGATTAGAAAAAAATAGACGATTAGACGCATATAGGACAAAACGGAGGGACCATCGCTGCCGGAAGCATTCCTTTAATGCAACCTGAGGAGTCTGAGCTGGCAGAGCATTGTTTTGATAACGACCACAGAGCCAACTTTCGGGAGAGGGCCATATTGGCAACATGCAAAAGTTACTGGGAGCGGAGAATTAAGGAGGCTTTGCCCATTTCCTCAGAGCTGAGCACGCTTAATCGTGATGCCGCATTTTAGTTCAGCTCCTCTTGGAAACCGGCCTTAAAAATGTAAATTGGACGACCTAAAGAACACAGATCTATACAGCTTGATCATCGAGTTAAGTAGTTGCGTTTCTTTGACACAATTAATTTTCTATACTCAAGCCATCTGCTGGCATGGCATTCAATTTTGCAATTTACTTTTTATTTTTTATTCATGTATTGGATGTAATCAATTGCATACGCTTTGATAACTGGGGCAATGCCCTGTAACAACAAATTGAAACAATTTGACAAACAGAAAATAAATAAATAAATAAATAAATAAATAAATAAATAAATAAATAAATAAATAAATAAATAAATAAATAAATAAATAAATAAATAAATAAATAAATAAATAAATAAATAAATAAATAAATAAATAAATAAATAAATAAATAAATAAATAAATAAATAAATAAATAATTAAATAAATAAATAAATAAATAAATAAATAAATAAATAAATAAATAAATAAATAAATAAATAAATAAATAAATAAATAAATAAATAAATAAATAAATAAATAAATAAATAAATAAATAAATAAATAAATAAATAAATAAATAAATAAATAAATAAATAAATAAATAAATAAATAAATAAATAAATAAATAAATAAATAAATAAATAAATAAATAAATAAATAAATAAATAAATAAATAAATAAATAAATAAATAAATAAATAAATAAATAAATAAATAAATAAATAAATAAATAAATAAATAAATAAATAAATAAATAAATAAATAAATAAATAAATAAATAAATAAATAAATAAATAAATAAATAAATAAATAAATAAATAAATAAATAAATAAATAAATAAATAAATAAATAAATAAATAAATAAATAAATAAATAAATAAATAAATAAATAAATAAAAATAGTAAATAAATAAATAAATAAGTAAATAAATAAATAAATAAACAAACAAACCAATCAATCAATCAATCAGTAAATAAATAAATAAATAAATAAATAAATAAATAAATAAATAAATAAATAAATAAATAAATAAATAAATAAATAAATAAATAAATAAATAAATAAATAAATAAATAAATAAATAAATAAATAAATAAATAAATAAATAAATAAATAAATAAATAAATAAATAAATAAATAAATAAATAAATAAATAAATAAATAAATAAATAAATAAATAAATAAATAAATAAATAAATAAATAAATAAATAAATAAATAAATAAATAAATAAATAAATAAATAAATCAGTAAATAAATAAATATATGTTTATAAAATAAATAAATTAATTAATTTACTGAAAGCAGTCTTTTGTTCATTGATGCGAGTATTGATAGTGTTTTGTCTTTGTTTATATTTGTGCTATATCCAGCAATACATTTCTGGTTATAACATTTATTAAAATATCCTGATGTACGCTCCCGAAATATAGTTTGCTAATCGTATTTTTACCTGGCTTGTTTCCCGAGAAGAGAAAGCTTCGGGTCTTATCTAGCGTAATTTGTCCTGCAAAATGAACTCGAAGCTGATTTAAACGAAAAAAGCTACGCTGTTGATGTTTTTATGTTTTTTATTTTTATTTCAATTGCTCAGCACAGCTGATGCTATACAAATTGTGGAGCTATATGCATAATATACATTATAAAATTAAAGTACACAGGGAAAGAGGATACTCATTTTAGAGTCCTCAAGCAAACCGGTTTGATTAGTGTGAGTATAAATTAAATAACTTCTTCATTACAGAATAAATGAACATTATAGAAATAAGATGTCCGGTGGCAAGCGTGCCTTCAGTCTTGGTGCAGCATCAAGGCGGCGTCCCAGTTGGAAGAATAAAGCACCTGATACATAAGGAAGGTGAGCAAAGAATCTGCTTGTCGTTGTAGAGATGTACTCATTAATGCTGACTATGTCCAATTCTCTATGCAGCTGTGCATTCCGGATGTACCACGGGTCGTTCACAGACAAACGTAATATTCTATTTTGAAACACCTGGAGTTGGTGAACATGAGTAGATGAAGCACAGTCCCATACAGGAATGGCATATAGATGAAGCGTAGTAGCAGCAGCGTACTTTCGACTAGTAAAGAGGATTTTTTTATGTTTTGATCCAGCGTTATCTTACAGTAGGCTCAAATTACGGAACACCACGTTTTGAATATTTGGGATGAAAATCTATGATTAAAAATATGTCATATGTCTATCAAGAGAGTTCTCCTACAAATATAAACAAATACCTAACTACTGTCATAGGTTATCACAGCAGACAGAATGATCTAAACATATGACTGAAGATTAGTATAAATTACGAACTATATTTTCCGTGATTATAGTCTCAAATCTAATTTCATTCATTATTGAAAAGGAGATACAGCTGGTATTTTAATAGTATTAATTAAATTTAGAATTTTTAGAGCCTAGTTATTGAATTGTGCTTACTTACTACGCTTTGGGAAGGGCACGGTGCGCTGCCGGCTGTCACGTAATTAGAGAGAGGGAGTAACAGGTTTCTTGGATAATGAAACATAATACTATTTCCTGTGGTTGGAAATCTCCAGAATTCCTTGCTCCTTTAGATATTGTATGAAAATTCTGAGGGTGCCGCCGTTTGGTTGTAAAAATGATGGCCGATATATTTTCGCTCCATTCAAGTTTCCTCAATGAATTTTTTTGCACCATAAGGGCAATAAGCTTTGTCTTTGTCAGAGGAATCTTGAACTCGTTATATTTGTGAGCAAATAAGAAAGGGATGATGAATTGTGCATATGCGATTTGAACCTCAAATTGCGGATGTTATTCTCAGTATCTCAGTGATCAAATTGTGACGGAATTCCTGTTTTTATATACTACTTACAGAAAGTTATTTTGAAAGTACGCTTTTGCAAGAACACTGTAAATATAAGAAATTCCTTTGGCTGCTAATGATAAGGAAAGTCTATGAGACTATTAGAGAAAATGAGACTTACATTTTCCGCTCGCCATGAGCGAGTGGTTACACAGCTCACCTTTCACCCAAAGTTCGATCCCAGCTGCTGAAGGTCGGTTTGTGGCAAACGAAATGAAGCTTTCCAATTTCCCTTCTATTACTCCAAGTTCCCCAGCAATTAATTACGCAGATTATTCCATCAGCATCATTCTCATTCCCGCATCACTCTCTCATTCAATACTGAGCAGTTCGATTCTAAGTTCAATGAAATGAAATTGTACTAAACGTTCCATGGAAAGTTCCAATGTCTGGCCAGAAGCTGAGAGGGATTACAAATCATATTTACATCCATAAAAATGTCTATTTTTCTCATCTTTATGGTTAGGAGGTAATTTTTCTGACTTAGTAGCTTCAAGAATTTCTAGTTCGAATGTAGGTTAGGCTGTATTAATTTATTTCTATTTTTTTCCAGATTTGTTATCTTAGAAAGCGAATGTTAAGTTTTCCTACCTCCCTGGGCCTTTTGAGCAAAATGTATCCACTGTGTTCACAATTATAAATATGCACATCATTTTAAATATCAAAACTGTACATATTCATTTTAGTGCCTTAAATGCTCATTGCTTTCATATGTCTGCGATTACCTAAACACAAGCATAGTAGTAAACAATTACGATTTTATTTCCATTGGTATTTTTAATAATTAAATAATTATATTTATTTCGATATAAAGGAAATCTGGTGAAAAAGGAAAGAAAACAAAATCTAACCTTCAGGCGTAGCATTTCTTTGACTTTACAACATAAAATATGTTTTCTTTAATTCTGTCTCTTTTGCTTACGTAGTGTAAGGAAGTAAGTGTTTGTTCTGCTTTGCCACTATCTGAATTCAAGAAAGATTGCTTTCGAAAATAGTCATGTGTGCCTTATTTTCGATTAGTGAAACTTGATATGAACAATCGGAGAAAATCGTAATATTTATCTGATAATGTTAGGTGAGTACTTAAGTTTTATGTATACCAATCAGATGGAGGTACACCATTGGCTTGGATATATTGATAACAGTTGGGTAAAAATGTTTCCCAAAAATAAGTACGGCTCAAGATATTTTCATTAAAGTGTTAGATATTTGAAACTATATTCGTGATGAGTAAAATATAAAGCAGTGATACCTACACTTAACTTTTCACGAGCTGTTCGTGTGACTCAAAAACAAACCTAAATGCTTGGTTACCTGATAACGTAAGGCGGAAATGTTTCGTGTAAAACGGAAGAAAGCAGGTTAGAGCGATAATGTGATGGCAGTGTTTCATAATGCACACATTGCTGATGGAGAGATGTTTCGTTTATATAGGGGAGAATCGTGCAGTATCGGCCGGCATGCAGTACCGGCCACTAATGTGATTTCCCTTTTCGTCTGCATGTGACAGAAATTTCCAGTAAGCAATAGAAAGCTTGTGCATCCACGTGCTCTACAGTTGTGTATATTCTTCCTCTCTTCAGTTCTTTGTCTGCTCTGAGTGTTTGACGGTGATTAGTGTAGCTCTTGCTCTTAATTTCGGCAATTGTAGTACATACACTCATATTTTTATATTATGGGCCCCATTGTTAAATTTAAATGAAGGAGATATAAGCAACAGAAAAGAAATTTATGAAGTCAAACCTGGGAGCAACATGCTATAACTATAAACACGGTAAAACATAACAAGGGGGAAAAATACCTCTAGAAGTGGGGTCTTGAACGAATTTTTTAAATGTCAGCAAATATTGTATAAAACTGTTATGCTGCAGACCAAAGGATGGAAAAATGTAGAAAAGGCAAACAAAACACTGGAATCAACAGTATGATTTCACAGTGGGCTAATAAGCTCATCTCTGGTGGGAGAATTTCAAGAGCGGGTCTGTAACTTTATTGCAAGAGGGAGATTTTAAGTCAGGTCCTCTCAATCTCAAAAGCCTCTACGTAAGACTCATATTATACCAAACATAACTTCAGTGCTTTTTAATAAGAACGTGCTTATTTAAAGATATATTTGCCTAACAGATTTTTTTTGAAAAATAAGATCTGAAGCTTTCCTGGCGACGAATATGCTCAAGTTTTCCTCGGGTAGCAAGCCAGGAGAAAAGACGATTAGAAATCCATGGTTTGGGGGTGTGAATCTCTCCTATCATCAGGATATTTATTAAATGTTATAACCACAAATGAACTACTGGATATAACACAACTAGAAACAAAGAAAAAAAAACTATCAAAATTCCGATTACTGAGCAAAATACTGTTTTCAGTAAATTAAATACCAGGTCAGGAGATGGCGTGAGTATAGAAAATTGTGTCCAAGAAACGTAACTACCTAACTTGATGATCAAGCTGTATTGATCTTGGCTTCCTAAATCGATGGATTTCCATTTTTAAGGCCGGTTTCCAAGAGGAGCTGAATTGAAATACAGCATCACGATTAAGCGTGCTCCTCTCGGAGGAAATGGCTAAAGCCTCCTTAATTCTCCGCTCCCAGTAACTGCTGCATTTTGCCAAGGTGGTCGTCTCTATGGTCGTTATCAAAACAATGCTCTGCCAGGCCAGACTTCTCAAGTTGCATTAAACGAATGCTCCGTTCATTTTCGTCTATTCTGGTAGCATTAGGACCATCCACAAGCCACCTACGAAGAGGTGAGACCAGTGAAATACAAACCAGACTTCCAAGTTCCGGGAATGTATCGCTTTCCTTGTGAATGTGGACAAACCGAAAGGACCATCACTACCAGAATAAACGAACATGAACGGAGCATTCGTTTAATGAAAACTTAGAAGTCTGGGCTGGCAGAGCATTGTTTTGATAACGACCATAAAGCGAACTTTCGGGAGAGGTCCATCTTGGCAAACTGCATCAGTTACTAGGAGAGGAGAATTAAGGAGGCTTTGGCCATTTCCTCTGAGAGAAGCGCGCTTAATTGTGATGCTGGATTTCAGTTCAGCTCCTCTGGGAAACCGGCCTTAAAATGGAAATGCGTCGACTTATGAAGCAGATCAATACAGCTTGATAATCAAGTAGTTACCTTTCTTTGATCTAATTAATTTAATATACTCGCGCCATCTCCTGAGCTGGCATTTAATTTACTGAAAACAGTCTTTTGTTATGTATTACAAATGGTGATAGTGTTTTGTCTTTGTCTATTTGTGGTAATAACATTTAGTAAATATCCTGATGATGGGAGAAATGCACACTCCTGAAACATCGATTTCTAATCGTCTTTTCAACTTGTTTGCTACTCCAGAAGAGCATGGGCATAATTTGTATCATCTGAATTTTCTGTAAATAAAATTTGAACTCTTTCACGAACTTTTATTTAACTTTACACGTTTGAGCGCAACTACAAAGAAAGATTAAACCTATGAGAAAAATGCAGACCATATTAAATATTCTAAATAATTGTACATACAATTTTAAATAATTGTTTAACATGATACATAAAAGTGTACTAAACTCAGTAGCATGTGAAACAATTGCAAATACTGAACCTAAATCTATATCCTGAGTGTAAGCCATTTGGCCATTGCATAGTTTGAATTGTTTCCAATGCCCGTAATTGTTGGATACCACACTTATTTTACGTCTCACAAACGAGGGGTTTTATGAAATATAAGGAATATTGCCAATTGCTCATTAATTTAACAGAATATGACTGCACTCATTTCCTTCCTTTTACAAAGACGTTGATAGTGTTTGTTGCATAGCTGCAGTAAGCCTTTGTGCATGCAAAGGGCGTAATGGAAGATCATGCTCTGCTCGGTTCCTGCAATTTGCTCTCTGAACACTCTGAACAATGTTCCGTTCAAAGGTTGAAACGTTTATCAACGGTTCAGAGGAGAGGTGAGCATTGCCTCTCCCGAGGTGCGAAAATCAACCACTAACGTTTGAGTCTCACCTAATAGCTCTTCAGAGGATGTAATTCAAAGAGATATGCGGGAGTGTGTGATACAAGTACGTCATCCATCTGTGTTTGTAAAGGATCGTCAGCATAGCACCACTGTTGTATACAGTATTCATACAACTACTAGCTTTATTATTATTTGTACCGAAGTGAACCTGTAAGTGTACACATTTAAAAGTCAATAAAAATATTTCCTAAGATGGAAACCAAAGGTAGCGCAGCTAAGTCGTTCAAAGTTTGACTTCTAAGATTTCCACCTTCTTTAAATGTCCACTAAAACTATCAACTGAATTGGAAATCTGACGAAATATATTTCCTAGCCATGATTCCAATGTTTTAATTGAAAGAGCCACCTGAGTGAACAGACGTTAAGCGTTGATTTTGCTGCCCGCCTCGGTAGCGCTGATGATAGTGTGTATTTTTTTTTTATTTACGTCCGCCCCAACGTTAAGTTATATCGGACGGCGAATGATTTGGGTGAAATGATGCTCAAATGAGTCCAGGTCCATGAAGCTTATTGTTACCCGACATTCGTCTTGAAGGATAAGGGCAAAACCCAGAAAAACTTTTTCTAGGTAACTCACCCTGACCGATATTCGAACTTGGAACCTCTTGAACGTGAGGCAGACATGCTACCATCTATGCTACCATCGTTATTATAATAAACGAACATGAACGGAGCATTCGTTTAATGCAACCTGAGAAGTCTGGGTTGGCAGAGTGCTGTTTTGATAACGACCAAAGAGCCAACTTTCGGGAGACGACCATGTTGGCAATATGCAACAGTTACTGAGAGCGGAGAATTAAGAAGGCTTTGGCGATTTCCTCTGAAAGGAGCACGCTTAATCGTGATGCTGGATTTCAGTTCATCTCCTCTTGGAAACCGGCCTTAAAATGGAAATCCGTCGATTTAAGAAGAAAAGATCAATGCAGCTTGATAATCAAATTAAGTAGTTACGTTTCTTTGACCGAATTCATTTTCTACATTCACGCCATCTCCTGACCTGGCATTTAATTTACTGAAACCAATCTTTTGTTCAGTAATGCGAAATTTGATATTGTTCTGTCTTTGTTTATATTTTTGTTTTAGCCAGTGTTTCATTTGTGGTTATAACATTTTATAAATATCCTGATGATCGGTGAGATGCTAACTTCCGAAACGTCGATATCTAATCGTCTTTTCACCTGGCTTGCTGCCCGAGAAGAAAGTGAGTATAGAACTATGTTGTTAAACCAATTACAAAGTAGTATTGCGGTATGAAAATAACGTATACCGCTCTTCATTTGATGTAGAGAGGCCGACAGAAGTAATCGAACGGAAATATATTTATTATTTATATTATTTTAAAGCTACGCAGAGTAAGCATACGTAAATACAACTGGTACAAAATAAACTTGAGTCTTCCATTATACATATAAACTCATAAATAGCAACTGGAACTAATTTGCACTACAAGGAGAAATAAAACTGTTACTTTATATCTGGAAATAAGTATTCGAACAGAAAACGGCTAGTATTTAGTTATCATCCCCTTTCTTTGAATTACTGCTGATAATCGTTTGTGCATTGTCTGTGTGTGTTGTTTAGTGACTGCAGAGTCCATATTTCTCCACTTTGTCTGAAGAAGTTCTTTCAGATGGTCTTTGCTTCTGATGTGATGCTTCCTCACATGCTCTTAGAGTTCCTTCCAAATGTTTTCTATAAGATTTAAATCTGGAGATTAGGGCAGTGTCTTCAAAATGTGAGAGTGTTGTACACGATCCAAAGCCTTACAATTTCAGCAGCATGCTTTGGATTATTGTCCTGCCGGAAGTAATAATCATGCCCTAATCCCAGATTCTCTGCACTCTTTTTAATATTGTTTTCAAGAATCCTCTTCTATTCAAATTTGTCCATGATACCATCTATGAACACCAGTTCTCCAAAGCCAGATGAAGCTACACAGCCCCATACCATCACACTATTGCCACCTTGTTTCATTGCAGCTACCATGTTCTTAAGTTCCCATAATGTATTTGGTAGTCTCAACACTTTAAGATGTACATCACTCTTGTATAAGCAGAATTTCTTCTCATTCGACCAGAGACAGTTATCCCAGAATTCTGTTGGTTTCACCACATATGTTCAGCAAATTTTATACGCTTTTTCTTATTCACTTTATTAACATATAGTTTCTTCCTAGTAACTCGGGCATTGCACCCAGTACTATTTAAAACCCTTTCAACCGTTCTGGTGTCAGAATATTGCTCAACGCATCCTCTAATCTCAGATTAGCGACTCTCGGATTCTGCTTCATCATTTTTATTATTTGACTCCTGTCTCTGGTGGTGAGTTTAGATGAACACCATTTCTAGGTTTATCTACAACAGTATTTATCTGTTTGAAGCGTTGAATTATGCAGAACATTGTTGTTTTGCTTCTGTTAATGGTTTTGGTAATTTCAGAGAGAGATTTGTTTTGTTTGTACATATTGTGACTTGTGGGTTCGTGAAATGAAAAGTCCAATTACACCACTCAACAATGTCCTTTATTTCTACCGACTTACAGTTTAACACTTGCCAATTACACAGAAATACGTAATGCACACAATTACAATTTACCAGTTCGTCCGTTACAACTTCACTTGTACTCGCGATTACATAAACTCCGATACTCATACACAGTTCGTACAGTCTTCCGTTGCACTATCCTTTCGTTCATTAACACGTCACTGACTAACTCTTACACCAAGAACTGCGACTGTCTCGCTAACTGACCGACCAACTCAACACAGCACAACAACTGACTGACTAAACCAAAACCACTCAACACAGCACAACTACTGACACACACTGTCTGTCTGTCCCTCTTTATATAGGAATATCCCTACTTCTGGTGTTTACAAGATTGTTCTGGTAACAGAAAGATCGAGAACCAGGTGGAAGGAAAACAGACGCACAATTATGTTTCTTTCCGACCACTGGCTGTCACCACTATAAGACAAACGAGGGAAGGGCGTGGCTAACGCGGTCCTCCCCTACCTTCCGTTCCCAGCTGGTTACAGGGTGCTCCAACGCTCCTGTTACACTGCTCCCTTCTCAAAGCTGTTCGCCCCGAACAGCCCCATCGCAGCGTGCGAGGCGGTCCAGGTGTACCACCAGCATCTGCTCGGAGTCTCAGCCAGAAGTAGCGCTGTCGTAGTTTGTGAATCATTCGGTTCGCTCCCAGGTGTCCTCCTGAAGTACCGGCGTGCACTTCCTCCAAGACTTCCGGGACCTTGCTCCGGGGAAGTACCAACTGTTCTCTCTGCGCCTTCCCATCGGGTGACTCCCATACCCGGAACAGCACGCCCACTCTGGTCTTCAACGAGTCCCATTTTGCCCAGTGCGACTTGTAGGTGGCGCTCCTCGGTGCGATGTCCTCCCAGGTTGGTCTCGTCCCTGCGTCCACTTCCCTCAAGAGTGGCCCCAAGTCTGCGCCCGCCAGCTGCTCCCTCCTCAGGCCTGCGCTATCCCAGCCTTCAGCAGGCACTGCCACAAATACTCGGACTGCTGCGGCACGCTCCTTCTCTTCCACTCTTGTGCGCTCGTGGCCGTCCTGGATCTGCGATAGGACACCTCCAATGCAATGGTCGCTGGCGTCGGTGTCCACAATGAAGGCGCCACCCGGTTGTGGGAAACCCAAAATTGAAGCACTGCACAGGGTCCCCTTCGGGTGCTGGAAAGCGTCTTCGGCGTCCTCCGTCCACACATAAGGCCGGTTTTCCTCCGTCAGGCGGGTGAGGGGTTTTGCGATGTTGTCGGCCTTTTCCTCTAAATCATTAAGGAAGTCGTCTACTTGACCCTTCCGTTTGCCCAGGTTCGCGACGTCATCCCTCACGCCGGCCAAACGTTCCTCAAACTTTGCGGCGAGAGCCTCGTTCGCCGCCTTCATTTCCGTGGTCAGTTCGGCCATCTTTGAGGTCATTGTCGTGGCCAAGTTGTTGTTAGCCGTTTCCGTCTTCGCTGTTAATTCGGCCCTCATTTCTTCCATCTTCCCGGTGATGTTGTCCTTAGCCGTCCTGATTAGTTTCAGTTCCGCGGCCAGGTTATTTCTAGTCTCCAGCAGTTCCGCGGCCAGGTTATTTCTATTCTCCAGCTTCTCTGATAACTCGTTCATCTTTGCCAAAAGCATTTCCAATGCGGATTCCATGGTTGTAATGTTCGGTGATGTTATCTTCCCGCTTCCTGACACCAGTGTGACTTGTGGGTTCGTGAAATGAAAAGTCCAATTACACCACTCAACAATGTCCTTTATTTCTACCGACTTACAGTTTAACACTTGCCAATTACACAGAAATACGTAATGCACACAATTACAATTTACCAGTTCGTCCGTTACAACTTCACTTGTACTCGCGATTACATAAACTCCGATACTCATACACAGTTCGTACAGTCTTCCGTTGCACTATCCTTTCGTTCATTAACACGTCACTGACTAACTCTTACACCAAGAACTGCGACTGTCTCGCTAACTGACCGACCAACTCAACACAGCACAACAACTGACTGACTAAACCAAAACCACTCAACACAGCACAACTACTGACACACACTGTCTGTCTGTCCCTCTTTATATAGGAATATCCCTACTTCTGGTGTTTACAAGATTGTTCTGGTAACAGAAAGATCGAGAACCAGGTGGAAGGAAAACAGACGCACAATTATGTTTCTTTCCGACCACTGGCTGTCACCACTATAAGACAAACGAGGGAAGGGCGTGGCTAACGCGGTCCTCCCCTACCTTCCGTTCCCAGCTGGTTACAGGGTGCTCCAACGCTCCTGTTACAATATCTATCGCGATATTCCACCTTGCCACGGATGTCTCCTTACCTTTACCTTAGAATTCTCAATCGGCTGAATAACTTTGAGCATACTGTCTCAAGGCATAGCATAAACACAACTGCTATGTGGTAGGGGCGTGTAGGGTACGTCCAACCACCTTTGTCTCTGTTCGATTGGGTACGTTCGAATACTTATGGCCTCCAGTATGAGGGACAATTGAATAAATACAGTACAGATTGCGTAATAAATACATTCAAAGTGATATTTCAAATATTGTTTCCGAGACAAAAAATTTTAATGCTTACATCTTAAACAATTCAACGCTGCCAAATAAATATTAGAGTATTTACGTGCAATGTTACATGTTATATTATTTGAATACTTCTGTCAGCCTCTGTATATAACATCGTGCTGATGCATAATTATTCACTGCTTTATAAAATGCTGTATGTTCGTGTCTGAAATCACTTACAAAATAAATCGCATGTGCTTTTCTAATATAAATTGCTAATAATTATAATAGATGGTAGAAGGCTCCAAAATGAAACGCATGAGCCCCGTATGGAAGACGGACAGGTGTCAGCTGTCACCTGAGTGACTGTCCTCTCTGGAAATGACAAATCCTAAGAGATAACCGCCATCATTCAGACTTATTTGCATTTTCTGACTAGTTCGTACTTTATGCCTCCAACTTCTGTTCAGTTCACTGTCGTAATATGCATAACACGTACACAAAACTTTAAGGATGCCAGAACGGACTCTCAAATTCCCTTCCCATCCCTCAAAATGAGAACTAATATTCTTCGTGTAAATAAAATTACCTTCAAGTTATGTCCGAAAAAGCAATATCTTTCTATTCAAGATACTACTTCTATTGTTTAGCACCTAGCACAATATGCTTCTTTAACATTTCCTCTACATAAATATATTAGATAGAGATTAGGAAGCCACTTAATTTTGTTCATATGCCTCTTTTTTCAGGTTTGTAGCTCTTTTGCGTGGTATAAATCTATGACGTGGGAAAACCGGCTTTACTTCCCTTCCAAAGGAATCCATGCTAAGAAAAGTACTGCATTATCCCGCAAATTCGATATCGAGAAGCTTTAAAGTCCACTACATCCAAGTAAAGGTATGTGTGTGTATGTGTGTGTGTGTGTGTGTGTGTGTGTGTGTGTGTGTGTGTGTGTGTGTGTGTGTGTGTGTGTGTGGGAACTGTAACCAAGAATGATAATTCTGTTTAGGTTAGCCTGTTCAAAGGATACAAAACAAGGTTTTCAAGAGTGAAAAAAAGCATAAATGC
The DNA here is from genome assembly GCA_030765055.1 of Mantis religiosa. Classification (NCBI taxonomy): domain Eukaryota; kingdom Metazoa; phylum Arthropoda; class Insecta; order Mantodea; family Mantidae; genus Mantis; species Mantis religiosa. The sequence goes on from CM060952.1 coordinate 163,558,766, forward strand.
TTCTAAGGATTTTGATTTAAGTATCATATTGTGACTTTGTGGGTTCGTAGAATTAAAAACCCAATTTGCAGAAATTCCAAATGTTCTTTGGTAGAAATACACTGATCAGTTCTCACGTAACAGCATTACGTCACATACACAATACAATCTACCAAGGTCGATGGCAATAACGAAGTTCTGATTACATCACTTTACAACATCACTCTTGTTACACAACTCGCTGGCGCGTCACTATCGCTTATATACCTCATTCATAAATTCGAGAGGTTTCGAGTACAAACAGGAAACCAACTTTTCTCTGTCAATCACGATATCACTAGAACCTTCCAAAGGTGAAATCCCATCTGTACCGGCAAGTCCTTTTATCTCAGCTATCTTTATTTGTCGGCTCTTTGTGAACACTAGCCGCACTATCGTTAACTGCCTATGCAAGCTCTTTATTACCCTCAAACACTATCCGCCGTCTGTTGTCTATTTGCTCCGAAACTAAAATGCCCATTACCACGACAATACGTTGAAAACATAAATGACAAATTATATGGACATCTTCAGTTGTCTATAAGTTAAGCCCTCTTCATTCGAAATAATGTTACCATAATTGATACAACGTACGATATATAAGAAGTCATAACGCAATAAAATCTCATTAAACACCTATTCATGACAAATAGTGGTAAGTGTTAACCATTTCAGAAATACGCCTGTTATATGTTTCAATATTTAAATACTTATATGCTGATCAAATGGAAAGTTGCTATTAACCATTCCTCCTACTACAAAACGTAAGGAAATTCAAAGCCATCACGCGGTGACTAGGTATTAAAGTGTTTCACTATCGCTTAAGCCTGTTTCATATCGCTACTCCAATTGCATCTACAAGGGAATATGCTATGAAAGCATTTCGACAAGCGTTATCAAGATTGACACGGAACACAAAAGGGAATAACATTTTATGGCATAGTTTATTGTAGAATTGGTAGTAAAAGCCGTATAAATCTAACAAATCCGATATTTCCTTATTTACAATAAGAGAGTTATCAACAGTAGGTGGGAGCTGTTTGAATGTGATGATAGTAGATCTAGTAACATCATACCAGTTTTCTAGCACTACCATAAATTTCGGTGCATAGTGAATGCTTACCTTTCAGTATCTAGAAAAAATACAACTATGGAAAAGAAGAAACATGTATGTAGATATTAAACTGTCTTCAAATAATCTATACTTTAAGAAAAGTGCTTTCGCTATTATAACCTTAAAGCAAGTCGTTATCTGTTCGAGTACTCCTTTCATTTGCTGTCCTCTTTAAACTATCAGCCGGCTTTCATAATATTGTCTTTAATTACAGAATACTTACTCGAAATGACCTTAATTTCTTTTGCAGAATTTGTCTAAGTAGTTTAGTTTACATATCTATATTTGTTTATTTTTTATCGTTTAGTTCTTATTAGCCAAATATATACTTTTCTTCTATTGTAAACCTTCTTCCTGCCTCAGCTGCCAGGATTTTGTGAGCTATATTCTCTCTGGTATTCATAATATTTATAATGCAGTGTTTATTAGCTTCCCTTGCATCAGCAGAGGTTATTATTTGTTATTAGGTACTTATTACGCGCGCGGAGCTGATAAGCTTTTAATTAATTGAAATTAAAAATAGCGCTCGGGTATTTTTAATTGTATCCCTTTTTCGTAAGCATAGTAAATAGAACTTTGTGAAACACGTAAATCTCTTGCTCAGTGTCCAATAAGGTGCTTTAAAAAGCCAACGTTTCCCCTAAAAGTTTGCCAAATAAATAAAAATCTATGTTTTTTTTCGTTTTTCAAATTAATCAACAGGTTGAAACAACATACAGATATCTATAATTAACAATAACGACTTCTTTTTTTTAATTTACGTCATCCAACGTTAAGTCATAACGGACGATGAATGAAATGGGTGACATGATGCTCAAATGAGCCCGGGGTCTATGGAGCTTAGAGTTACCCAGCATAAATCTTTTAAGGATAAGGGAAAACCCCGGAAAAGCTCTTATCCAGGAAACTCAGGCTAACCGAGATTCAAAATCGCGATCTCTTGAACGTGAGGCAAAACGCTACCATCTACGCTACCAAGGCGGACTAACGAATTCTTGCGAAGAGAAATAACGTCGGACAGTTCTGTGTCATAGATTTAGCGCACTTAAAAGAAGCTGAAGCTTGATACGGAGGCCTAGCAAAATTAAGTGGCATCATAACATTTCACATAAAAGACTACAGAATTCAAAGACCAGTTAAACGCGACTCGCCTTCAGTTTTCCAATTTTACAAAAATGTATTTAATATTATTAACAAGTTACACCATTTGGCCCCTTATTGGAAATATCAGAATGCTAGTTATTGCAGTGCAAAAGTGGAAAATGGGAGACTTACCTATATGAACATTTAAAGCTTTGAAATTGTATTTTCATATCTTGATAAAATTAGCAAATTATACACTATTTTAGTTAGAGCTCAGTAAGAGTATTTCTGGCATTATTTTGACAAAAAGTTGCAGGATTGAGAAAAGGTAAAAGCTTTCAAATGCTTCTTTCCAAATGTTATCATTATATGACTCAATCATAACAGAAGAAAATTATTAACAATCTTAGATCTGTAAGATCTATCCCTACCATACTTCATTTTCTATTTTAGAAATATTGACTCAATTTTTCGAAATATTTCACGTTTATAGATTTCCTGGAAACTTCAATAAACTACCCGTATCTTATTTTCAATTAGAAATGATTAAGAAATAGGGTATAAACAGCAATATATTGTAACCTTGTGGGTTCGTGAAATTAAAAGTCCAATTGCACAAATTTAAAATATTCTTTATTTCCACCGAATGACAGTTGGAACACTTGCCGATTACATAAAATTCCGTAGCCCACACAATTACAATTCACCAGTTCGTCCGTTACAGTTCCACTTACACTCGCAATCACGTACACTCCTCCGATGCTCGTACGCAGTCCGTCCGCTCACTGGGCGCTCCTCACGGCTGCTCGCCAAGAACTGAACTGACTCGCCAACTACAGGCCTTATATAGGGTAGATCGCCGTTTCTAGAAACTTCGTGGCGCGCACAATTATCCCGAGGTTTCCAGACGTCAGGTGGGAGGGGAAAGAGACGGTACAGGGCTCCCGCCGGTTACCTAATCATCCCTTCAGTTATAAACACGAGACAAATGGGTAGGTGTGGCCTGAATGCTTCCCCTCTGGCCCTATTGCCGGCCGGTTCTATAGGAAGTTCCGACGTTCGGTTGACAATGTACTGCTTCGTCAATCAGACACACATTTTGCACCTGAATTTTAGGGAAGACTATAACTGAGATATAACCTTCATTTATATCTCTAAACCATCTGAGATACTACCTTCATTTATATCTTTACACCATTATGAAGAAATTTACAGTACTTGAGCAAAAGTTTGAAACACTTGCACTTAGTTACCAGTGATATTTTTAGGCTATACTTGACTTTTAAAACCAAATCATCTGTTAAGATGTTCTTGTGATACAATACTCTAAGATTTCAAAATTAAATATAATTATTACCTATTATTAAATAATACTAGTTTTATCTCTGTACCACATGCACTATCGTAGTGAACCATTGCAGTATACGATATCGAGACTTCACTGGATATACCCCATTTTTGTCTCCTTGCATCACACGCCCCAGAAGTCTTAGGAAGAGGACCATGGGCATCCATGGGCAAATCAACTTTGTATTTAAGTTCAACATCATTCTAGGATGTGGCACTAATATTTTAAAAAACAGTCGCATTACTCATGAGGCTCTAGCGATTTTTACTGGACTGTTTTGGACTAAGCTACGTAGGGGATTCTCCCCGGAAGGAAGGATGAGGCAAGAGGGGAGAGAGGGCAACCGTCCAAAGGAGTCACGACAGTGCAGAGGGCAGGTTTCATCCAATTCACCCGTTGGAAACTCTCCGGTAAGCCGAGACTCCCGCCGATACTTTTACCCTGAATGGGATCACCAGATGATAGATGGCGTGAAGTGATAATGGAGATGAAATGGAGCAACTGGAAGTTCGTGGTATATAATTAACCTACCCAGCATTCTCCTGGAAACCCGGAAAAGCACTAAAAAATTCCATGGGTAAGATAGCATGAATATGGAAATCGAACCCAGACCTCCCAAAAGGGCACCACAGTCAAAACCACCTGAGATATCCCGTTCCGTGCGATTTTGATTAAACACTTACGTAACAAATGATGCACATCTCTTGAATTTTCTGAGAATAACTTCTGAAGCATTCTTAATTCTGGATAACTAGCATAGTTGTAAGAGCTACAATGAATGCTTCTTATTCTTTTATTCATGAGGCCTCTTTACTATGAAAGTTCCTATTATCATCGACCTCAAAGATTTTTCCTACAATGTATGAGGGCTGTTCAATACAGAATGATCACTTTTTTTTGACAACGTACCATTTCTCATGCTCAAACTTTTGATGGTCCTTCTCAAAATAGTCTCCCCTGAATGCGATGCACTTTTCCCAGCGTTTCTGCCAGTCTCCAAACACCTGCCGGAAACCATTTTTGAGAGATGCCTCAAAATCATCTCCGACGCCTTCACCGCTGCCTCTAATGATGGATAATGCCTCTCACGAAGGCGTTTCTTCAAGTTAGGGAATAGAAAAAAGTCACATGGGGCTAAATCCGGACTATACGGAGGGTGAAGGATGTAGTTTACGTTGATTTTTGCGAGATATTCAGCAAGAACTTTGGCAATATTCGGCCGCGCATTATCGTGATGCAGCACCCAGCCTACTTCATGGAAATGTGGTATTTTGCGCTTGATAGGGACTTGCAATGTTTTCAGGACATCCCTGTAGAATTGACCAGTTACTGATGTGTGTGCAGGTACAACATTCTAATAAACCATTCCATGAATATCAAAGAATCAGATGACCATAACTTTCGCAGCAGAAGCAACCACTTTTGCTTTTTTTTTGGGGGGGGGGTTGGTAATGAAGGAGATTTCCACAGTGAGCTTTGCTGTTTGCTCTCAGAATCAAAATGATGTAGCCAAGTTTAATGAGCAGTGATTAAGTTTGAAAGAAACTCCGGATCTTCCTCTAACATCAACGTTAACTGCAAGTTACCTCCATTGCAGCGGTAGGCGATACTGAAATGTCTGAACTTGCCTGGTACACCCAGGCGGGAACCAGGAGGACCAACAATGAAACTACTACGGCGTGTTTGTATCACATTAAGCTTACAGAATATAAGATTGAATAATGGTGCGAAAAGTTATGACCGTAAAAAATTATGATCATTCCTTATGGAACAGCCCTCGTTCTTTCCTTCAACCCCTCCAATGTATAATCGTTCCCTTAAAAAAAGTTGCAGGTCCGCCTTATTGAGAGAATTAATGCTTACTAAAAATAAATATTGCAATTTATGGTAAACCTCTTTTGTCTATGAAGCTAAAAATTTCTGAGATATTCTCTGTTATTACTTTTAATTTTCCAGCTTTAATTCTTTACTCAAAAGTTAGATAAAAAATTAAGCTTTGTAATTACACATTGTTGAAGGATGACGTGTAACAATCATATGAATATAACACACCACAATTTATAGTACAATGTTGCAATTATTATTGTTACAAACAAAGAAGTAATCCGCGTTATAAGGATTTCAAGATGTAGAAAAACATAACGCTCAGTTTCTGGATTGTCTTATGCATTTTGGCTGCTTTTTGTTTCGACCCTTTATTACTGTAGAGAAGAGCCGAAATATTCCCAGCATTCATTAACACACAGACTAGATATGTAGCTAAACAGCATATCGAATCGTTTTTGTCGTGAGCCATTCTACATTGCTGTGTTTTTCTTGCGGCTCGGAAATGCCGTTGCTGTTTTTGTTCATCTAAAATTTGGCCGGTCGCAGTTTACATAACCCTCCGATGTCAACGTTAGCGACTTTCCAACTGCTGGTCAGGGCGTTTAAACTTGTAAAACAGTTCTGCATCGTTAAAATTCAGAGCCGGAACCAAAAGTTGGACTTTTGAATGTTAAGCTGTACAGAGAGGGCGAAAAAACGACCTTAGCTTGGATTACAGAACGCAATTAAAGCTCCAAAACGTGGAGTGAGAAGGTAAACGAAGGAAAAAATCCAAACCAAATGGCATTGTCTCTGCCATCTTTATATTACTGCAGCGAAAAACAAGGGGGAGCTGACATCATCATGGCTTCTAGAGTGCTTGAAACTTTCATATTCAACTTAATTGCAAATATGGAACACAAAATTCCCTGTTATACTTTCTTTGTACATTTGTATCTCAGAATATGCTCACTTCGAAGTAGAAAAAAACATTATTTTTCCTGAGATAATTACATATCTGCTGTTATCTCTACACACAGCATGCTTAGAATTGAAAGTTAGAAGGGTGCTTCACCTCTCTACATTACGTCACTTAAATATTTTATATTGTTCTACTGATTCTTGCATTTATTGAATAAGCCTCTATTAAATTTAATCTCAGTAGAAGTAAAATAAAATAAAAATTCAATGTAACCGACTATATAATTGCATTTGGTCTGAAAATGTAGTTATTTATCGGTACTTGAAAATTATTGGTACAGACATCAGCGTTAATAATTTCAAAGGAAAATATGCTCATGCACAGTAAAAGGCTTAACAGAGCAGGATCACTCCCGGTAACGTACTGTCCAGCAACGCAAAGAAGGTCGCTGAAAGGAATCTGCTGCCTTACACAGTGGGACAAGGACAGCTAATGTGTGTGACAGGGAATGCATGCTACACAAGAAGTAGAACCGTTAAAAACTTGTGCCCTATTCACTGTGTACACTAAAACCGAGAGGATTCATTTTCAAAAGTAGAAGCCGTCAGAATGTTTTTGAATGATCTGTAGCTGTACTAACATGGGGTGTCATAAACCTGTTCTTGTAAGGTGTGGGATCCTTCGCCAACCCCCCTGCGTCTCAGTCTCTCTCCTGTGGCGGATAGTACTATCTACTCACCACAAGAACGCAAGCGTGAAAGGGGTAGCAGGAGAGGGGCCTGAACTGTTTATCTGTTCTAGTAGTGGATCTATGAAACGAGTGTATTAGTGTACATGCTGCCAGGACTAATGCCCGTTTCAGTAACTGCAAGATAGTTACTATGCTGCATAATAGTTACTGGGTGGGTTATGTGACAATACAGTATGTTTAAGTCAGGGGAAGACAGGTAAAGGTGGTGTGACGTCAGCTCCGCCAGCTCTCACCCCAAAATATGCTCCCAAACGAAAGGCAGGTTAGCGAGTGAGGTCAGCGCGCTGGCTACTGCTGTCGAAGGGGAAGGAATAGTTTGATGTGTGTGGGTAGGAAAGACAGGGAACGTATTGGGTATTAATAATATGTACAGCTTACATCATGGGTGTTGTAATATTAATGCTGACTGCTTTAACTACACAATTGGTCAAAGTTTATAAACAATTGCATTTTGGCTCTGTGCTATGAGAAAATACATAACACTTCAAGCTCGTGTTTATCTGAAGGACAGGCATGTTATAAAGTAAATAAAATAAAACATCAAGTAATTTTCTCTGCAAATTATAGGAGATCCATTCAGAACAGAATTAAGTGGACATTTTCCGACATATTATGTTTCGTTTTTCTTTAACTAGTTTATCAGTGTCAAAACGTAATGACTGGGAAATCTGTAATCGAAGGCTGCATGTTAGATTGTGATCCGACAAGGTATTTCGTGGTTTGTACTTAGCTAATTTCACAACCGAAAAAAAAATTGTTCGCATACATATGTCGAGCCAAACATACACAACGTCCGTGCTAGCCTGACGGAACTCCTAGATTCTGTACTCACTGGCCCATTAATATAGGCAACTTTGTACTACACGGCTCTTGCCTGACGTCACACGCACTGCAGGTCATGCTCCCAACTGAAATACGTCACAACTCTCGAAGCTGTCTTCCTCTGTTTTCGATGAACCTAGTATCCTTATCATATCCGGACGTCGTGCATAAAATCATGCAGACAACAAAAGTGACTACGTTATGTACTCATCTACCTAGTTTTGCTTTTTTGGGTAGACAGTATGACGATCGCGTTTGGTAGCTCTTGGGTTCGATAACCGTCGAGGGTTAAATTCCTTTTCATCTTTCATTCCATCTTCTGAACCTTCAAGTATATCGTACTCCGCAATCTAGGGGAATCTAGCTAGTCTCTGGTTATCGAGAACAAGGGTTGAAACCCGGCTGAGGGTAATGGATATTATTTGGACGTAGAAACTTTTTATATGACTTCCTTCGAAAGGGAAGTAAAATGGTGATCCAATGTTGTGAATTTACGGCATGTAAACGAAACTCAACTCTGATAAATAGGCCTTTGAGCAAAGTAAAGCGATCTGGAACCCTGAGAAATGCAGCAGTTGAAGTACGTCTTAAAGAAGTCATTAATTCGTCCTTCAGGTTTGCTCCTGGGTATCATGGCTTAAGATAGATCATATGCTTGCTCAAAGTAAATTTTCTCCGTTGACACTCCCCCAAGGACTGCTTGGTTCATGAGATGTTCACTGCCCCCTCTGTTCAGCTCCAGCAATGGGACGGAGTTCGAACCTAAAATTATTGGGAGCCATTTGCGCAGCTCTGTGGGACGTAGCCTCCCTGCGGACTGATAGCCGTACTGGAACTATTTAGGTCTCAATGTCCGAGTTATGCACCGCCTACGTACACAATCTCTATTCTGTTAATGTTGAATCTACTAACCACATAACCTATTAAGTAATTTAAACTACTTAAAATAATATTAATATCACTTATGCACATTTATCAACTATATTTCTTTACTGAGTGAGATATTACGGCATTAATACTGTTACGTGTATAGGCTGAATTAGATTTGGAAATTTCGGTATTCTGTAAAGGGTATTGATCCTAACAGAAATGCATGTCAAACGTAAATTCCGCTGACTGGCAGTCTGTTGGCATAAGGAAATAATTCACAGGTGACCCAGGCTGGTTCTGCTGATCAAGAGGAAGTAGGTAACAGGCTTAAACATTTCCTCAATAACGCAAAAATGCATGATTTATAGTTAGTGGGAATCGCTGAATTGACTTTTTGTAGAACCGCTATTTAAGCCTGGTAAAGTTAGCCCTCAGTGTGAAACGTCGTAGGGATGCCAGAGGGGACTCTATGTCGGTTTATCTGACAGTGTTTCTACGAATACCATAACCCCCGCCAGACTCAGCAGATTATACTCCTTCGGACCAGCCATACACCCAACACATCACCAATGGTAAGATCTTATTAAATCATTATGTCACCAAGTACTACCAAAGCACCCCTGGTCTCTTCCAGATCCAGGAAATACTCTGTATAATTACTAGATTTCTTTAAATAGAGTTAGTCGGCTCAGGTTGACTGTTTGATGTTTTATTTTGCTCTACCATCCCTATAGCTACAACCCCAGTTGTAGATTAGGTTTGTAAGTCTTTCCTCCCCCTTACAATCCTGGTATGCAACATGTGGTGTTCGGCACCGGGTTTCGAATCCTGTATTTGGTACCTCTCGTAATTCCTATCAACACCCACACCTTCGTGCAACAATGTGGTGGAGACGCTCGGTTTCTACCACCCTTAAGGTCAGAAATATGGTTTCGATCCCTGTACCTCTGAACCTCTCGTAATTCCTGTCAAACCCCCCTATCTTCATGTAATAGTATGGCAGAGTACCAGGGTGTTCCATTTTGCAATAGTTAAATAACGATTTTCATACCTCAAATTCTCTTAAGTTTGCTTAAATTTTATTGCTGCTTTTATTAAATATATCATTTTCAAGTTTAATCATAATAGTATCTTAACTACCCTCCCAGCCCACCCTAACGGATTTTAGATTATTTTACAAGTGTGAAATCAGTTTTATAATGAGTAACATAGTGTAATTTACAAATAATGTTGGTCACATATAGATTTTTCCAATACCAGACATAATAAATAATGTCAAACACTATTTTTATGTTTTCTAACTTGAATAACTTTTTTTTTTTTCTCTTTCTTTGCAAACTCAAAGATTAGAAATTTAGTTCTGTTTGTTCATTGATTTCAGGTTGAAATTGTGATAATGATGCAATCTTTTTGTGTTATGAATAGAGATTATTAATGCATAGTTTTTTCAGGTTTATTGCTTTTGCATTTTCTTGTGTTGTTGTAATGATTGGATGTTTTATATTGGCATATGTGTTGTGTGTATTTGATGTTTTGTGCTGTGGACTGATTTCATTGACTTTTGTAAGCACTCCTAAGTTATTGTATAATTACCCCTATATTGACTTAACGTCCCAGGTCACAAATAATAGAACCACAACTCAGCAAATTTGTAAACTCACACCGGACCAGCAATTCTCTTTTAATAAGTTAGTTTCAACTCATAGCCTTACCTCTGACGACATTAAATATTTTCCCCCTGATGTTCTAGAACCTTGGAGATCTATGCACAAAGTGACACTTAGAACCTCCCGCCGAGTTCGTAAAATATCACCTGTTTCATACATCCCAGACAAACGAAGAAGTTTAAGTGTAGGAGATTTAACAGAAACTTCCCCGGACATACAAACTCATCCAACCCCCTCAGAAGCATTCTCTAAGTCGATATCTAATGATCAAATCATGAACGCTTCGGTTCCTCAGAACAGTTCTATAACTAGCAAGGACATAAACATTAAACCTGCATTATCTGTCGAAATGCCGTACGCACGGCCGTTTATTGACCCTGGCGTGTTTGAAGGCAGACTCGGACAGGACATTTTTGCTTACCTCTACAATTTTGATACTATAGCAGCAGCTAATGGCTGGGATGACCACGCAAAAACACAATATTTACCATGTTATTTACGTGGCGCTGCAGCCACTTGGTTTAAAACATTTGCTCCCCGACATACACAGTATACCTGGACAGACTTAAAGTCCGCTTTACAACAAGCTTTTGTGCCAGCAGCATACGAAGATGTAGTAGAATGTCGGCTTAGGCAAAGAATGCAAGATTTGGCCGAGCCTACAGAACAATATATCTATGATGTTCTAGCCCTATGTGATCAAGTGAACCCCAATATGACAGAGAGAGAACGCTTACGTCATGTTACCCGCGGACTTAAACCATCCTTACTGGAGCAAGTGCTCCCTGCAAACCCACAGACTGTAAACGACCTAATCACATTTGTCCGTAGGATAGAAACAGCTAGATATCTGGCAGGACAACGTGTAGACTTAATGCAGAGACCTACATCGAGACCTGTATCAGCCATTAACGATGCCAATGCATCAGACCCCATTGACACGTTGACTGAAGCCGTACAAAAATTACAAAAGCAAATACAAAGACTTCAATTTTCACACAATGACAGACATAGTACATCACCTCGTGGACACGTTCGCGGTGCTAACTTTGGCAATCATTTTACACGTGGTTTTTACAAAAAACGCGGAACTAATTTTTCTGGGAGACCCCCTAATGCTAAACAAGATGTCAGCTGGCAAACATACAGTAGAACAGCTGATGCACGGCCCGTGTGCGTCGCATGCCACCGACAAGGCCACACAGCGATAAACTGCAAACTTAGGCAAAGTCACCCAAACGGGCAAAGGACGTCACAGGAGTAAAACCTGTGGCGCCCGTAGCAGCTAATATTCCAGATTTTACAATTGCACATATTCGGCCTATGAATGTACTTACGACTCAGGGGATTGCAGCTAACAACCAAGTGATTAGTATATTGTTTGACACCGGCAGTGCCGTTAGCATAGTGCATGAACGTTTCGTAACGTCACTCGTATTTCCAATATCTAATAGTTTACTCCTTCGCACAGCAGACAACAAACTACTAGACGTTGGTCATTCGACCCAGTTTCAGTTTCAACTTGCAGGAGTACAATTTACAGAAGAATTACTAGTAGCACGAGAGTTCGCTCACGACCTTCTGTTAGGAATGGACTTTTTAAACAAATATCAAGCTCTTATTAATTTAGCTTCTTACGATATAACTCTTAAGACATCTGACGATAGCACAGTAAATATACACTGTGGCGAGAAACAAAACTGTCACTTGGCTCAGATTACAATTGAACCAGAACAGGACCCTGACACTGTACCTAAGGCATATTGTACACAGGACACTCGTATACCTCCTTTCACTTCCATGAACGTACCAGTAAAAATTAATCTTGATAAACCAGGACAAATTTTGTTAGAACCCAGAGACTCGATTATGCAAAAGAAATGTTTACAAATTTCACCTATCTTATTTGATAATGCAGGACAATGTTCACTACCAGTACATAACAATACTGCTGAACCGAAAGTTATTTTTGCTAGAACAACCCTTGCCAATGCTTATGAAGTAGCCCTTATACAGGCTTCTAATTGGTCTTCTACAGATTCCCAACCCATCGAGCTTAAAAACGCTAAATTTAACATTAATTCACAACTCACTTTCGAACAGAAATCTCAAATGACTAGTTTATTACAGAAATACCGTCATGTATTTGCTACAAAATTGCAAGAATTAGGCCAAACAGATATAGGAGAATTCAAAATAGAAGTCACAGATGAAACACCCATAAAACAAAAACCATATCGTGTATCTCATGCACAAAGAGAAATCATAGATTCTCAAATTAAAGAAATGCTAGATGCCGGGATTATTCGCGGATCCCATAGTCCCTGGAGTTCACCCGTGGTCTTAGTTAAGAAGAAAAGTGGTGAAATGAGATTTTGTATAGATTATCGGAAGCTTAATGCAGTCACAAAAACAACTTCCTACCCCCTACCCCTCATAGATGATTTGCTTAGTTACTTAGGCAACTCAAAATGGTATTGCAGTTTGGATTTGTTAAGCGCATATTTTCAAGTTCCTATTGATGAGAAAAGCAAGAAGTATACAAGCTTCGTTACAAGTTCTTCCCAATATGAGTTTAACAGACTAAGCTTCGGACTTGCTAATGCCCCTAGGTTTTTCTCAGAAATTTCTCGTAAATTATTGGGTGATCTTTGTTATAAAAAAGCTTTAGTCTATTTAGATGACATTGTTGTTTTTGCTCCAACATTTCAGGAATTATTAACAAACTTAGAAGAAGTCTTTCGTCAACTATGTAAACATAACTTCAAGCTAAAACCAGAAAAATGTTTCTTTGGTATGTCAAAAATAAAATTATTAGGCTTTGAAGTATCCGCTAAGGGTATAGAACCAGACAATGATAAAGTACGAGCTATTCAAAATTTGCCAGTCCCTAAGACTACTCGTGACGTTAGAAAAGTGCTTGGTTTATTTAGCTTCTATAGACGTTTTGTCCCGAATTTCGCTTCTATTGCCTCACCTCTCCATGAACTAACTCGGAAAAACAAAGATTTTGAGTGGACAGCAACGCAACAAGACTCATTCGATAAATTAAAACAGTTACTAACAACTGCCCCAGTATTAGCTCACTATCAACCAGGAGCCTATTCAGAAATTCATACTGATGCCTCTACGTCAGGAATTGGTTGCGCTCTATTGCAACGCATGGATGGCGAATTGCATCCAATTGCTTACTGTTCACGTTCTCTAAACAAGCATGAAAAAAATTACAGTATCTCGGAACTAGAATTGCTAGCGATAGTATACGGCCTAACACATTTTAGATCATATATTTATGGTTTCCCCGTCAATGTTGTAAGTGATCATCATTCCCTTTGCTATCTTCGTAACTTAAAAGACATCACAGGAAGACTAGCACGCTGGGCTTTGAAACTCCAGGAATATGATTATTCCATTATTTATAAATCAGGTGCAAAACACACGGACGCAGACGCTCTTTCCCGTTTTCCAGTGGATAAACCCAACCCCTATTTAGTGGAACAATTGGACGACTTGCCAACTTGTCTATTAACACCAGTTCAAGTAGCAAATGAACAAAGAGCTGACCCCAAGCTGCTACCCCTAATAACTACGTTAGAAAATCCCCAATCCGGCTCACCTAGGTTACAACGACAGGCAAAAACCTATACTTTACAATCAGGAGTCCTGTACCGCAAAAATGCGGGAAGTTCAGGACCTTTGCACTTATTGGTCATCCCTGATCAGCTGAAACACGAAATTCTAATATCGTGTCACTCAGATCCTCTGTCAGGACACTTGGGATTCCAGAAAACTTTTACAAAAATTAATTCCAGATATTACTGGCTTGGGATGAAGAAAGACATTGAAAAATACGTCCGCACATGCCAATCTTGCCAAGGGCGAAAAGGGCGGACAAATGTTAAACCAGCTGGTCTTTTACAGCCAATTCCCGTTAATAATGTCGCAGAACGCTTTGGCATTGACCTCATCGGTCCGATTCATCGTTCCAAACAGGGTAACACTATGATTGTTCTAGCAACTGAATACTTTACAAAATGGGTAGAAGCTCGTGCTATTCCTAAAGGTTCTGTAGAGCACGTAGCTAAATTTGTGTTAGAGCAAATTATCTGTCGGCACGGTTCCCCTGCCGAGCTCTTATCCGATAGAGGTACTGTGTTTCTAAGTGATGTAATGAAACACCTCTTAAAGATCCTGGGCGTGCACCCGTCATTTACCACAGCCTATCACCCAGCCTGCAACGGACTTACAGAACGTGCTAACCAGACTGTAATCAATATGCTATCACATTACGTGTCAACTGATCAACGAGACTGGGACACAGCACTCCCGCATGTCATTTTCGCATATAATACGAGTAAACAAGAAACTACGGGAAAATCACCCTTCTTCCTCTTGTATGGACGCAATCCCACCCTTCCCAACGAAGTTCAACTAAGATACACCACGGACAACCCCTTTGTCCAAACTACACAAAAGCACATTCAGATAGCTCGTCAACTAGCTAAGGAAAGGATCAGGCAAAAACAAATTAAGTACAAAAAAATATTTGACAGAAAAAGACGCACCATTAAATTTCAACCCGGACAATTAGTGAAAGTATTCACCCCAACGAGAATGAAAGGCAAAACGACCAAATTGCTTCATCGGTATCATGGACCATTTCGCATTGTGGAACAAACAAGTCCCGTAAACTACCGCATTAAAAATGTTACTGGACGAAAGAAATATGATAGTATCATACACGTATCAAGACTACATCCCTATTATGCACCTTGATAATTTATTGATATATTTAGTTATAGAGTACCTGTCACAATTTCATTACAATTACTTTAAGATTGAGCATGCAGTATTACTCCCAATATGATTAAGAATGGAAGCAAACCGGAAAAAAAAGAAACAAACAAATGTTGCCAAGTCTGTCTATCTCTATCTTTCTCCCCTCCAATGTGTTCAAATGTTTTTCTTTCCCTATTTTCTTTCTCCTAGATAGCTTACCACAACAAATCCAATATGGTTTTCCACTACTATTGCAATATTTCATATGAATTCTCATTCAATAAGATGATCTTATTATTAATCCAAATTCCTAGAATTCATAACAATCCACACAAAAAACAATCAAATTTCAAAAACTGTCGGTCTCTATCTTCCTTCCTCTTAGATGTTAAATTTTGTTTTGCCTTATCCCTAATGGCCAAGGGCCGTGAAATCAACACAATGATACGTTTTTTTTTCATGAAAAGAGAAAAAAAAAAGAAAAGCTCTATAGAATTAATAACTATGAGCTGATTCTATGACCAATCTAATTTCCCGGAAAAGCCCATAATACTTCAGAAAAAAAAAAAATAAAACAAACGACAAAGAATACATAAAATTATTAAAAATGTGCCCTGAATTAATATTTAGTACCTATAATTCTCACTTAATGAATGGCTTTACATGAAATTTAAATTCTGCTTTACGCTCTTGCGAAACAGGAATTAATTCTTTTCGTAGTTACACATATGAATGTTTACCTCACCCACTCATGTTAAGCAGTTCCAAACCTTGGGAACGCATTATACCTTCTACAAGTTATAAATAACGAACCCCCACACTCAAAATACAGAGAAAAATGTTCGTTTACCCTCACATGTAACTCCATTTACAACACTCGATGTGCTTAATCCCACTCAAAAAAAAAAAAAAAAAAAAATATTGTCTCTTGATTATAAGTTATCTTTCTAAATCTATAATTACAATGGTTGGTATTTCACTGACCTGATTTGGACCAGCTAGCACGTTATTTTATTCTATACATACACAATAATACACATTAAGTTCAATAAAATAGCACGCGACGCATTAAGATGACATTCACCCATTAAACGATGGAAAACGATTTAACACACTGTTACTTTACTGCATTTTTTTCTCTTCCAAAGTTATAAATACGTAGAACTGACCCACAAATCTAATAATTAACATCTGCACACGCTAGTATGCGGTACTCATGAAAATGGCACGCTGCCGACTTTCATAGGCCAGCAAAAACTAAAATACTGACGTTGCGATTACACTGTGACATATGAAACTTTGCAAGCTATACGTTGATCGACAGGAAAGACAGACGTGTTCACGCTAAAGAAAAAACTTCCATAGTGGATAAGTCCCGTGATTCATATCTGACACATTATTTATATTTTCAAGCAATACAACGTTATAATCATAGTTTCTGAATAGGTATTATTTCTAACACGTATTAATATTATTTTCAGTAAAAAGCCCTTCCTTCACCGCTTATTATAGACAACTAATTCCTTTCTAAATCATCACTCTTATGAATGATTATTTGGTTATACTCATTACTTCAAGTTACTATAAACTTTTAGCAATGTCTCGGCAAATTGATTCCCCAGCCCTTAGTAACCCTACCAATCCTCCTCTGGAACATTCACCAGTATGACAAGGCACACATTCAGCCCTTTTCTTACTCCCTCCCTTCCGAAAAAAAAAATAACAACAACTACACCAGCGGTACACCGTGTTTTTTTATTATAATGTGACCTTATATTCTCTGTGCTTAAAAGTTATCAGTTATGATCGTTGTAACCAAATGCTTAGGATTTGTGAAGACAACGTATGCTTGTAGTACCCTTTGACCTTAAGAACAACCGCGAGGCGTTCTTGTAGGCTATTTTAAGTGTTTATAGATTCTAGTAATAATGTGTTCTGTTCCGAATACATCGCAAGATTTTCGGAGACAGTTTTAGTGAATATATATGCATATACGATGGCATCTTCAAGTTTCAAGCTTTCAAGCTATAAGAGTTTTTTTTGTATGAGCGATAGAGGATACATCCTTCGGTGGTTCGCGAGATCCTTAGGTTGTGTATACCTCTCATGGTGATATGATATAGATAGAGCTGTCATAATATAAAATGGGATTTGTCACGCAAGTGTTTTCCCTAGTTAAAACTATATAATTACTGATCAGTGTAAATAAAGAAGTTTTGAAGACAAAGTTGCATTAATGTTTAAGTATGAATGAGAGCTGCGCAGCGTGAATGTGAAGTTTTTGCTGTGGGGGAGACGTCCCTCAATCAGCTTATAGTAAAGAATGATGCTAGTATGCAAGAGAATAAATCAACACAAATCCTAAGATTTAATAAATAATTGTATTAACAATGATGATTCACCAGCAACGAAAATGATTGAAAGCAAAGTAAACAAAAAGAAAAGCACAGAATTTTTTTTTTAACTAAGGTGTTACCTAAGGTTCTAAGTCATAGAACTCAGCTGTTTCCCCAATTCACCTTTAAGTATTGATAAAGAAACCCATGACTTATATTTAGTTTTTATCAAAGCAGACTGATCAACTTGATGTAATTATCGTGATATGCTATTCTAAGGGTACTTCCTCTTACACCAGTCAGTTTCTCTATCATTTATTGAACTTTTGATTCAGTGGCCAGCACATAATTCAAATAAATCCTTTGACAATATTCATTATGTATCTGAGACATGACCAATGACCAAGATTAAACTAATCGTTATATTAAGTTCTGTTTACAGGTCACAGCACGATGAGATCTACAACCTACAAACCCCCTCCCCTGTCTGTTGCCATCACTCATAATTACCATGCTATAAAAGCATGCCTAAATTTGTTAGGGGTTAATAAACAAGAGAAGATTTAATTATTGTCAATTAACAATTCATTTATAAGACAGCCCAATGCACTCTAATTTAACACTTGTTTTTTACATCCAGTGACAGTAGAGTACATCATATCTCCGGATAATAAGATCGATATTATTTATCGATATCTTTGATCACACCTTTTTTTGCGAAAAGAAGAAAAGAAACATTATACCTCTTGTTTAAACAATCAGTGCTAAACCAGCAAATGTCAGAGTTACTTTTGCTATATTTATGTAAAAAGATAAAGTTATAGGATATCCTTATAGATTGTAAGATGATTGTATAAACGTGACCTCAATTACCATGTATTATGAAGGTATGTTATGTAACTCTAGAAACACGTTACTTCAGTAGCATGAAGATTTATTGTAACAAAATAGAAAGACAAGGTTAACTCTGATATTTGACTGATGTTATGACAACAGTGGACATTTGTTAGGCGTAGGTCTAATCCAGTATATCGACGCTATTATGGCAATTCATTAGACATGATTTTTGTAAATAATGCCCTATAATTTATAACAAGTACTATTCTTTAAACGAACTCCATTTTTCTTTAGCCAAATTGGTATCATTATTGCTACTAATTATGTATAATTCAATTGTATAATGGTCTTATGAAGAATACTTGTAATTTATTCCAAGTTTATCACTAATGTGTGAACAACCGTACTTAAGTGGAACATCTATGCAGTTTTCATAGATTATTTACTTATGTTATTCAGCCATAAGGCAAAAATAAAATTTCATTTTTGTTTACTCTATAAACTTTAACCAATTTTTTTTTTTCCTTCTACCTCTAGAAATGGTTCCACATAAATTCCATACATGTTCCATTTATGTTAATTATATATAACCATAATTTGTAAATAGATATAAGAAATATTCATTTGGTAATGTGATACCTGAAAATCCCTTTCATTTAATTACATTCCCGTGAACTTTAACCCATCCTCACCCCATAGAAATATTCTTGTGCATCAATCCTAACTCTGGATCATTTGTTTTTCTGTTGCGGCATGGATGAACAAACACGTCGAAGCATCAGGAAACACCACCACCATAAGGAGAAAGCAGGAGACACCTGGGTCCCTAGCAGTTACTCTTTCCTGGGAGAACCAAAGCACCCCAGATGACCAAGTATCACATCAGAAGTGGCAACCAAGACTACTCGCGTCTGGAAAGGCACTTAATCTTTCCAGAGGACCTCCTCAACTTCATGAACTCATGGCGTTCGCAGTGAAACCCTGGGTAAAAGCCAAAGCAACTCTATCCAGCAAGCTTTTACAGTGGCTCAAATACAATAACTTATAAGTCACTCTTTCGTGTTCTCACCTGCAAGAACTCAGACCCAGCTGAGGTAGGCTAGTGTAAGCTAAGCGGACTATTTAAAAAACCATAAACTCCACTTTCGAACTTATCATCGGCTCTTCAGCACAGACTTTTCCAAGCATTACCAAGGAGCACCGTACACGATATCATATAAACAGTAAGCCACAACCGAGGTTCTTCATCAGCTTCCCTGTTCTAAAAGACTAAGTACAGACTATCAAACTGGAGCAGGAAGCACATTAAACTCTTTTCTCTTTGAAGTTTACATTACTTGTAATAGCTAGGGCCTTGTTAGACAAACTTAAAGTAGTAATTACAACCCTTCAGTGACCAAGTGTTGTGAAGTGTCTCCCAAAACTATAAACTCATAATGGTGGAACAGTGTGTTTCTATGGAACTATGGACTTCATTCAGCGTGGGATACTTCGAAACCAACCCGTATCTACTCATTCCCATTTTCCTGTCCTCTGATTTTCTTTTTCAGGTGTTACAATTATGACTTTTCAAAAAAAAAAAAAAATGTGTACATGTAAATGTTTGTAAGCTCTATTTGCCTATGAAGTGTAAATTATTATTGTATGTATTTAAAAAATTGTGTTACCAGTCGTTTGGATTTGCTGAGGGCAGCAAAATCTAGGCGACGGGGATGTGTTACGTGTATAGGCTGAATTAGATTTGGAAATTTCGGTATTCTGTAAAGGGTATTGATCCTAACAGAAATGCATGTCAAACGTAAATTCCGCTGACTGGCAGTCTGTTGGCATAAGGAAATAATTCACAGGTGACCCAGGCTGGTTCTGCTGATCAAGAGGAAGTAGGTAACAGGCTTAAACATTTCCTCAATAACGCAAAAATGCATGATTTATAGTTAGTGGGAATCGCTGAATTGACTTTTTGTAGAACCGCTATTTAAGCCTGGTAAAGTTAGCCCTCAGTGTGAAACGTCGTAGGGATGCCAGAGGGGACTCTATGTCGGTTTATCTGACAGTGTTTCTACGAATACCATAACCCCCGCCAGACTCAGCAGATTATACTTCTTCGGACCAGCCATACACCCAACACATCACCAATGGTAAGATCTTATTAAATCATTATGTCACCAAGTACTACCAAAGCACCCCTGGTCTCTTCCAGATCCAGGAAATACTCTGTATAATTACTAGATTTCTTTAAATAGAGTTAGTCGGCTCAGGTTGACTGTTTGATGTTTTATTTTGCTCTACCATCCCTATAGCTACAACCCCAGTTGTAGATTAGGTTTGTAAGTCTTTCCTCCCCCTTACAATCCTGGTATGCAACAATACTTATCAGCAATAATGATTTTAAGACGTAACAACCATTCATTAACGCTAAACAAGTCCACAATAGCACCTAAGAGATTGATCTTATCTTCCTCAAAGTAATTTAGTTATCTTAAATAGATACTGAGAAAATGCGCCATTTGTACCATAAATATTCGCAAAGATAATGTTCAAAACAAATGCCGGATTAAAACTGTCGCATACTTACAAGGAAAGAAACCACATGACCTGAACGCACGGAAACTGCCGTACTTATAACCCTATACATTTACAGAGGAAAACTTCTTATGAAGTTGCACGCAAGTTTACCTCTGTACGCTAAGTATTTAACAGTTATAATTTCCCTCTGTAAGGTGGAACGGAATTTACAATGCCAAATGAAAGATACAGCAGGAATCATTAAAATATACTTAAAATATGGTTATTGTGCTTACAATTATAAATCATACATAAATTTACAAAGTGTATTTCAATTAATATAGATACATGAACAGCTAACTTTGCCATTTATATGTATTGGTAACCTTGTACAAGAAGTGACTGCCTGTATTCGGCGGACTTGATAATCTCCGGAACATGTACGGTCGCTATGGAAAAGAAAGCATGGGAAGTACTGCACTTTTTCCCACGCAGATGGAGTTTAACAATTTGGGATACTTATCTCGTGAAATCTGTTATAACACATACAAAAGACTGCTATTCAAAATAATAAGAATTAGCATACGGGAAATGTCAGCGAAAAGCTTTTGTGAGCAGACGCTAACCATGCGAGAAATTACATTTTTGCAAAAAGTATCAAAAGAAACAAAATGAGTTATTAAATAAATAAAATAATTTAGCAAAATAACATTACATTATAACTTAATAATCACATCCAATTGGATGAGATCATTCCAGATTGTCATTAAGAATGCAAAATGGAAATAAACAATGTTTGTAAAAGAACAAAAGCAGAGAAGTGCAATATAGGAGGCTGAGGTAATTCTGCAGTACCACATAAAATAGATAAGATATTGGAAATTAATTGTTCTTTCACACTAGCCGTGTGTAGGACGTACTATGAAAGGATAGAGCTAGATTGAAAATTTCAATACTGTAGCCGGGATTTGAACCGTCATGTTGGCACGTTGGCATAGTAGCTCAACGGTTAATGCGGCTGGACGGTGACCAGAAGATCCGTGGTTCAAATCCCGGCTGTGGCATTGAGTTTTTCAGTCTGGCTCTACCATTTCAGAAAAGAGATTGTTATACAATTAATGAAAATGCTTATTCTGTAGTGATTAAGTATAGAAGACGACTGAAGTAAAAACTATTTTTATAAGAAGTAAATATGTGGATTGATGTTTAAACAATTTCCCCAATAAATACAAGCAACCAATTCACCACGCCAATTGCATTCACATGGAATTTTGAGTCACGATCATTACTTACTAATAACAAATACACACAGCGTAATAATTAAAGGACAGAAAATATTTCATCAAAATGTCTAATAAATAATAAGAAAACCAGTGGTAATTAACTGCTGAACACACCAACGGAAACTTAACGTCTCATGCATTTTTCTTAAAATTACGATAACTTTTGGAAACGCTTGAAATATTGTTAAAATATTAACAAATATAATTGCAAATACATGGTTATTATGGAAATTAATTGTTCTTTCACAATGGCTGTGTGTAGGCTAAAGTATGGAAAGATAGAGTCAGACTGAAAAATACAATGCCATAGCCGAGATTTAAACAACGGAACTTCTGGTCTCCATTCAACCTCTCTATCCATTGAGCTACTATGGCCAACGTGCCGATATGACATTAAATACGAGTCAGTTGGAGACACCTTGACACCTTGGTCATAGTAGCTCAATGGATAGAGCAGATGGATGGAAACCAGAAGATCCGTGGTTCAAATCTCTGCTATGGCATTGAATTTTTCAGTCTGACTCTACCTTTCCATACATGGCTATTGCTTCTGTTAATTACCTTATTTCTTTTAAAATATCAAAATAAATATCTCTTAAAAATATTAGTTTATTCCAAGGAGTTCACATAACGGAGGATTTTTAGCTATTATTCGCAACTTAAATTATTGGTAGTCCTGCTGAATTTATTGCCAGAAGCTAGATGCCAAGAAATTAAATTTATGTTGGGAAGTTGAAACCCACAGTAATATCTAAAATAAAGAAAGTACATTTCCTTGTCGTAATCTAGGTTAGCCGGAAACAAATACTATAAAAAGCAATTAGCCAAATAATGAACTCTTAATTGTCAAACCAATGCAGCGCTCTATAATTATAACAAGTTGTCACACGTTAATCGATAAAATGTAATAGAGTGAAAACGGTGCCCCTGTGTGCTCTGTCCAGACACTTTCATTTACACCGTGTTCTTTGCGACTTTAAATTTGGACTATTATTTCTAATCCCATTTTTTTGCAAATATGAACAGAGATCTATTATTAATTTTGATAGCAAGAAGTAAATATACAGAGCGGTGTGTTTAAAATATATGATGTGCATACCAAAGTCCTGAACTCTTCCTAATGGTGCGGTGTTTACAATCTCCGGGTGGTAACCAAGAAAATATGTAGCACTAGGAAGTAATGCAAACCGACTGGTGTAGCATCTGCGGTACCACAAAATTGTGCAATAAATACTGTTAATGTGTCGGTAAACTACGGAGCAGCTTTTTCATGTCATTTCGTCACTTTATGCAAGGACCCGAGAGAAGCCTGCACAACTTATCGTGGTAGAATATCTCCCATAGAAACGATGCTACTTTTGCATCTCTTTTGCGATTTTTATCTTTACGGCCAGCAACCGAGATTTATTCTACTAAGAATTCTGATGCAGTAACGTCTTACGAAAACAAACAATACCGTATCCATTTCTTAAGAGAGTTAGCGGTTGGACACTAGTACAATTTCGTGATAGATTTTCGAGGTATGTCACAGAGAAACTGGTTAGTGTTAACACGCCTGCCGATAGCTCCTGAGCTCTAGGAACAAATATGTCAACTAACAACAGTGAAAGATTACTTTTTTTTTCCTTACAACTTACCTGCTGTGTGTGCAAAACAAAATCTTTCTTTTATACTTTGTGCACATTTTATCTTTGCAATTGAATTATTTTACCCATCATTTCCATTTTATCTGTGACTTCCCCAATATTAAGTAAAGGAAATAATTTACTCCAGCCAAAAATTACATATACAGAGAGACTTGTGATATGCTTTAAGCTAAAAAATAGAAAATATTTATTTAATAGTATATCAGTAACATATATTCAGAAATAAAATGTGGAGTAGATAGTACACTTTATATTTGATTCAGCATCTTCCCAAGCTGCAAATGGAAGATTTCTAATCTTCCATCCAAATACCAATGGCATTGACTTTTCTACATTTTTTTTTAAATATGACCCTGTCAATATTACTAAACTAGAAAATGTATAAGATATTCATTTGAAAAGTGATATCCATATTTTCAATTTTCTGAGAATATCTCGCCCGCCTCAATAGCGTAGATGGTAGCATGTCTGCCTCACGTTCAAGGGGTCTCAAGTTCGAATCTAGGTTAGGGTGAGTTACCTGGATAGGTTTTTTCCGGGGTTTTCCCTTATCCTGAAAGACGAATGTCGGGTAACTAAGCTGTATGGAACCTGAGCATAATTTGAGCATCATCTGACCGGTCATTCACCGTCCGATATGACAACGTTGGAGGCCGTAAATTACAAAAAGAAAGAAATAATGGGGATATCTTCTGAAGTCCCCTTCATAATGAATGAAAAATAAAAGAAGGAAGAATGGCTAATCCATCAATCTTTAGTTACAATATTCATAGCGGGATTAATTAAAAGAACATTTCTATTTCGTTTCACAGCGAAGTTACAATCCCTCTTTGGTTCAAGTTGTTTCGAGATGCATGGAAAGAAGTAATAATGGCTGGGTATCCTAACGTTACACAATCAGGCAAATAAAGGGAATGGCTGAGGTTTTTGCACGCAAGTGTAAGTGTTCATTGGTTAATTGTATTTAATTCAGTATCTATTAGATTCACCCCTGTTGATTATTAGTAACAGAGAATAATTCTTCCTCATTTATGTAAATATTTTAAAAATGTGTCTTTTATTCTGTTTACACTTCGTCATTTTATACAAAGGCGTTATTCCTGACAGCAAAAACATTTAGAAAGGTTACTAGGTTTTACCTTTGAGGCGTTCTTCATGAAAACATTTCAAAATTAAAAGCTCCCACACCTTTTATTTTTAAAGGTTCAAATTTTGTAAAAGCCAAGGTATTTCAAACGGTCATATCTATCGTGCATTTAAGTACTCGCACAGACGGAGCACGCAGGCATTTTCTTTATACTAAAGCATGTGGTCCTTCAGGTCGTTATGTTTGTGAGATACTGTTTAATAGTACATTTACTTAGTATTTCTCAGTTTTCCTCATATTTCGGCTATCGTATAAAGGAAAACGGGCCTTATAAAGTAGCGAAAAATAAGAGAGGAAAAACCTATATCAAGTTCCTTTTCCCCCGAAATACAATTTTTTATACTACTGATACACGGTTTTTATTGTACACTTATAATAGTTCATTTATCATATCGGCGGTATTTATACTTCGGAACGTATTAAAATAAGATGTGAAGCTTTCCTCAGGAAACAAGTCGATTAGAAATCGACGTTTCGGAAGCGTACTCACTCCCACCATCAGGATATTTATAAGAAATGTTATAAACACTAAATACCATAACACAAAAATCGTCCGCCTTGGTAGCGTAGACGGTGGCATATCTGCCTCACGTTCAAGAGGTCCCGAGTTCGAATCTCGGTCAGGATGAGTTACATGGATAAGGTTTTCTCCGGGGCTTTCCCTTATTCTGAAAGACCAATGTGGGTAACTCTAAGCTCTATGGACTCCGGACTCCTTTGAGCATAATTTCATTCATTACATTCATTGTCCGATATGACTTAAAAAGTTAAAGGACGTAAATTACAACAACAACAAAATCAACTTATCAAATCAGGAATAATAATAAATAAGAACAAAGTTTTAAGTATTTCACTATAAGCAGATGACGTGGTTTTTGTACAAGAAACGGAGGATAAATTACAATATGCACTACACCGCTTAGACCAAGTATGCCAACAGTATGATCTTAAAATATCGACATAAAAATCTAAGATAATGGCCTTTTGGGGAAAACAACATATAAGATTAAAAATAATTTTAGACAACAATCCACTAGAACAACTAAAAGAATTCAGCCATTTAGGATGTAATCTTAATTATATGATGAAAACAGACAGAGTTGTTAACAAAAAGCTTGCAACATTCCAAATGATTTGTGAAACAGTGCATAGAACGTTGAGAAATAAAACAAGAGATACAAGATTAAAGTTGTACAAAACAATGGCAGTCCCTGCACTACTTATGGAAGTGAGTCATGGGTACTCACGAAGAAAATGAAAAGCCAAATCCAAAGTGCAGAGATGAACTTTTCAAGGAAAACAAAGGGATGCACAAGGTTGGATAGAATAAGGAATGAAGACATAAGAAAGGAACTCAACGTAGACTCGATAAGAAGCATAATTGAAAAATATCAAAAGAAATGGATGCAGCATATACAAAGAATGTCCGAATCAAGACTGCCTAAGATTGCATTCCAATACCAGCCATAAAGAAAGAGAGATGTTGGTAGACCCAAAAAGAGATGGAAGGAGCAAGTATTGTGAGACGGAACGAGCACTCTGCCCTTGCTGTGAAGTGAAGAAGAAGAGGAACAATATCAACTAAAACAAAAACTACTAATACTCGCATCACTGAACAAAAGACTACGATAAATTCAATGCCCGGATTGCGTGAGTGTAGAAAACTAGTTAGGTATTAGAAACTAACTGGTTAGTTTGATGATCAAGCTGTATAGATCTGTACTTCTTAAACCGATTGATTTCCATTTTTAAGACCGGTTTCTAAGAGGAGCTGAACTGAAATCCATCACATCAGACTTCTCAGATTGCATTAAACGAATGCTCCGTTCATGTCCGTTTATTGTGGTAGTGATGGTCCTTCCGGTTTGTCCTACATACGGTGCCCTACATTCACAGGGAATGCGGTACACTCCCGGGACTTGGAAGTCCAGTTTGTCTTTCACTGGCCTCAACAGATGTTTAAGTTTCGGAGGTGGCTTGTAGCTGGACCTTATGCTGTATATTGCGAGAATTCTGCTTATACTGCCAGATAAATTGCCGGTAAACGGGATGCTTCACCTGGCTAGTTCCTGAATATATCTCGAATATATGTGAAACATATTGCCTATAGGCAATATACAGTGTTAATCAGTGCTTTACTTTGCGTTTTATCCATTTGATGACACATGTGTATTGCTATACATATATTTGCAGACCCTGGAGAGGATGGGGAACTATTTCAATCGGAGAAATTCTTCCAAATCCTCCCTACCAGTCGGGTTTCACATTGCCCAAGAGGCAGGTTTTCTACCGATAAAACTTATGTAGTACATAATGTTCACTGTCTCGTTCGGTTAGACTAAATTCACATGCAATAAGAAAAGCTTAAGACGACTTAGAGGTTTCAAACAGTTGTTTCAGGTATTTCATTCAAAATTATTTATTGGTTTAGTGAACCGAATTTTGGAAATAATTTTAATAACGATTATATTATTAGAAATTCCAAAAACATTTTAGTTCAAGTGTTAAATGGTTTGAGCAATAATTAAAACCACCTGTAAAATATTATTTCTAGCCTGAACTTAACATGGGCTAATAGAAAGATGTTAATCTGCCATAGCAATGACTGGGCCATTAGCAAGAATTTGACTGCAGCTAGGATTTTTTTTTTCTGCATTTAGATTCCTAACAGTCGGATGTGTGTGATATCATCTTAAAGTTTGCAGAAACATTGCGGTGCATTATATTTTGTAAAAGCATCTTTCAAAGTTCCAAGAACAAGTAATGTTAACGTTGATGAATATATTTATTTGTTCCGTGTTAAAGAGAATTTTTCAAAAATAATATATCTAGAAATGAAATAACAATTTTAAGAGGAAAGAGAATAGTTGTGGTTTTATTTGCATATCATCTTGTATCCTCTCTCCTCTACGACAACGCCCTGGAGATAATAATCTTAATCCCTGAGTAGCCGAGGAATTTCGAATAAATCTACCATAATCCTTTAAGGTCATCACTAAAGGTGAGAGTAATTAAACATTTGCCATCCCATTTTGCATAAAATCCTGCTATAGGTTATAAGTACTTTAATAAGTTCATAGTTTTATACAATAGTTTAACCAACTGTAAGGTTAATTAATACTAATTAACTGTTTTTTTTCCTTTTCTTAATTTAATTCTGTCGTGCTAGAAGTTGGATTGAAAAAATAACTATCTTCACAGGATACAATTTATAAAGGTTTTTCGAATCAAAAATGAAAAAAGGAAATTAAAAAGTGATTGGTCTAAACAAACTGCCCATCAAACTAGATGTTCTCTTTACCCATTCGAAGTGGTAGGTCTCTGTTTATTAAATTACTAAACAGCGCTGACTAAAACAGGGTATCTATTTCTTCGGAAATAAAGACACGTGTGTTCTATGGACATTGTATGTAGATATAAGGGTTTTATTGATAATAATTCTGTCGTATACCCTGCGTTTAAATCTATTTTATTGTTCTGGTACACGCAACGGTCGAACCCCATAAATGTCCAGTGCCATTTGTATTATACGTTGAAAAAATATTAACGATATTTCAATGCACAAAGGTAGAATTCACTTTGTTACAATCTGTAGCAGCGGTCCTGAAATCTAACAGAGAGAATTCAAAATATTATTACATTTATTTTCTGAACATCTCTATTACCTTTAGTCTATATACTTTTTAATTATAAATTGGCTTTGGCTTTCAGTAACCGTGGAGTGTGTGTACAAAGAATCCGGAAAATAACATACAAAATATTGACAACAAAAATAAAATGCATCTTGAATTAAAAACAGTTTCGCGTCCCTTACTTCGGCAACCAAAAATGTGTGCTATTTAATGCGATATATTTTCATTCTGGAGCATTGGATTTCTATTGGTTTGAAGCTTGTTTCTTTCTCACTCCCACACTACGTTCATTGTTAAAACAATGGTAAAAAATGTTGCAAATGTTAACTACATACAAAGATTTATTTCAGGTTACTGCAAATATAGCGAAATTATTGAACATTTATTCGTACTATTCTTTGAAGGATACAATTTCTTAAATAAGTAATGAAAGATCTACAACATATATTCTTAAAACTTGTTTAAGGATTGGCAGACTTATTTTCTTCGCTGAAAACCGTTTCTCAGTACTCCAGCAAGAAAGGAGGATATCATCAACTGCACTTAAAGTACACATTCAAAATATAGTGACGATTCATTCTTAAGTGTGCCGATGTAATTTGTGCAGCCAGTAAATCTAAGCTCCATCCTTGCCTGAGTACTTCTGATATTTGAACTAGAGTCTACGAATTACCACAGCAGCTTTAAGCGGTTAAGTTAAAGGTCTATCTTACACTTAAATACCTAAATACTGACTTCAAAGAATATAATTGCCTTTACTGCATGCAACTGTATCGGGAACCTCACAAACAAAGCGGGTTTTCACCAGCCTAAGCAGACATTTTTTCTTTGATGGAAGAATAAAATAATTATTTAAGGAGTATTAATTCCTTAAATAATAATAGTACCAATACGTACTTAATACTTTTGCTGCAGCCGTTCCAATCTCATATATACAAGTTGCGTTCAAGTTATAACACCTCTTATTTTCAGGACTGGGTCGGATACGAAGTTCTGGTTTTCTCAAAATACATGTGGACTCTTTGTGACTGAGTCTCAGAGATGACAGCACTGTAGAGTGCATAGAACTGTAGGGGCAGCGACGAAAGTTAGGACTGTTTTTCATACCTAAGATGGCAACGTTTTCATTGCATGTTCAGCGTGTACTCATTCGTTTTCGTGACACCTATTGAAATTCATCCCCAGTTGAGTGAGGTATGTGGGGATTTTTTTCTTCTTTTTTTAATTTACGTCCTCCAACGTTAAGTAATATTGGACGATGAATGCAATGGGTAAAATGATGCTGAAATGAGCCCGGGGTCCATAGAGCTTCGAGTTACCCGACATTCGTCTTTCAGGATAAGCGAAAACCCCGGAAAAAACCTTATCCAGGTAACTCGCCCGCATGTGGTGATGGTACCATGGATGTCTCTAATATGCGTTGCTGGGTGCGACAGTTCAATAGAAGCAGAACATCGAGTAACAACGAACCAAGATAGTCACGGCCTCGCACCAGTCTGACGACATGATCCAGCGAGTTGAGAATGTTGTTCTGGAGGATCGCCGATGAGCATTTTCAGATCTTCATGCAGTATTTCGTGCGCAGATCCCACGGAAATGCCAATTTTGGAGGCGATGTCTGCAATTGTCTTAGTTTGTTGTCACACGAAGTTCTAACCTCATTGGACTGTCGCACATTAGAAATATTAGACACATTAGACACACATGGTACCATCACCACATGCCTCAATCAACTGGCCATGGATTTAAATAGCTGTCACCCCGCAAAAATGGAGAAAAACGAATGATTACACGCTGTTCTTGCAATGAAAACGTCGCCATCTTAAATATCAAAAACTGTCCCAAATCTCATCGCTGCCAGTAGAGTTCTAGCCACTGTACGGTGCTGCCATCTGTCAGGCATTCACAAAGAGATCATGTGTATTTAAAACAAAACAGAAGTACCTATCTGGACCCAGTCCTGAATAAAAAGGTGGGAGCTGTTATAACTTGAACGCACCTCAACTTTTATATGCTTATGGTTTGCAACATTTTCTATCATTGTTCTAACAACGAAAGTAAGTACTGTCAGAACCAGAACAACAAATGAAGTAAGCTTTAAATCGATAGTAATAACAACGATGAAATGGAATGAAAATGTCTAGTCTCATGTTTACTCGCTGTAATACGAATTGTTTCATTGTTTCATTTCAAATCCAAATCAGAGACCCTTAAAATTGCGCTTTTATAATGCCCCTTGAAATTTAGCAGCGAAAATATAAATACTTTCTATACATTAATATTTGATTATTACTTAACCTTTGTTAGGCTTACCAAGATCAGCACCTAAGGAAGTAGCTTTAGTAGAATTAGGAAAGACAAGAAAAAATGGAATAATATTGTAAAGAATAATAAAATTTTTGTGTAGCTGTTTGTCTAAAGAAGAAGGAGCAACTATGAAATTATGCATGAGACAGCAAAAAAAAAAAAACATTAGCGAACTCAAATATTTGGTGGGTAGATGATAGGAGGAATTAAGGAAGAAATATGGATACTAGAGGAAAGGAATACAAGCGATGTGGGTAAATTGGTAAAATGCAGAATAGAAGATATAGAAAGACAGGAAATATGGGAAAGTCTAGAAAATATGAAATCATTACTATTTTACAACCACATAAAAAGAAATTGGGGACAAGAAACATATGTAGATTACTGCAATTGGCAAGAGAGAGAAGGGTTAGCTTGGAGGAGAACAGGAACAATATTTCTAAGAGGTATAAGAGGTAGCGAAAAGGGAATTTGTGAATTGTGTGGGGGAAAAGAAAGCACAGAACACTATGTAACATAATGCGAGGAGGTCGCAATGTGGAGAGAAAAGGTTTGGGAGGAAAAATGGGAGAAAGTAGAAAAGAGGATAGTAGCTATAAAAATGTTAACCGGCATGGAGGAAAAGGAGGTAAGAAGTATTGGTGATTTCTTGCAAAAGGTACAAAAAACTGGGCTAGAAATGTAAAGAATATAAGAAAGGAAGATGATGGGGAAGAATGGGATTATTTAAGTAACAAGGAGGCATGGAGGTTAAGAGCTACCTGGCGGAGAAGAAGACCAGGGTGTCACGTAAGCCAAGGTAGCAACAAGGTATATGCACAATAAATCTAATCTAAATCTAGAAAGTTAACCTTTACGATAGGTGTATCATATTCACTTGTTGATTACCATATATACAAACATTATCATGTTATTTTATACAGTACATTTAAAGGCTAAGTAAGTATCAATCATTTGGATATGTTATAGAGTATGTTATGGTACATAAAGCAAGTCAATATGTTTATGTTGGTATGATAAGTTCATGTTTACATACTTAACAATTTATAGTTAGAATGCCTCTTCAGCATGCGTGCATGGCAAATTAGGTTGCCAAGAGCTTTAAGGTAGATATACACTAAAAGCAAATCTCCAACACCATTCTATATAAATATAGAAGCATTTTATTTAGTGAGCATTATTGAAAGATGGGTAAATAGCTATCAATGTCATTTCCCTTTTCTCCAAAAACAAAATTATTTAGTGTCCACGTGTGTGTAACCAGAGGGGCTGCACAAAACTCCCAAGTTAAATGTCGACGAGGGAGCTTGACCAAGCAAGATCGGATCCTGCAAACTCTGCGTTTTACAGCTGATTAACGACCCTCCCCATTACTAACAGTACCGCAGAGGGCGATGTACCTGCAGAGTGTAGTAATAGAATATATGGCCTAAACCGCAGTAACCACGATATAGGGAACAAACTTCTAAACATTCAATAAAGCAAAATAGTCTCTTTTAAGCTAAGATTCCGTATGAATGAGTGCAGAGTTAGTGTAATTGTTTGTTTTTTCTTTCCAACCGATAATATGATATAGATTTATCTTCAAACCCATGTTTTCCTGTCCTTTCTGAGACCTGTACTGAGAGATAAGAGAGCCTTAAGCGTTTCTTTCTATCTAGCCATTTCCTTTTTACATAGTTTAGGTGTTGCCACGGCAGCTGAACGTACCTGCGGCAAAAAGGGTTTAAGTCTCAATTAAAGTCTGTTTAGTTAACGTGTGTGCTGTTCCCACTCAAAGGGACCTCAAGGGACCTGACCTTCCCGCCCACCAATGACCGTCATAAATCTATCTCCACACTTCAGAAATGAAACACTGTCGTTGAGGGCCAATAGCAACCCTGATTTTCTCGAAGTGACAGTCGCATGTCTACTCCACGTGGAGTCTCAGTTGCCAAAGTTCCAACTTCCAGTTGATCTGTTTCATTATGTGCAGCAATTCGTTGTGTGTCACGATGTGGAGACCGTGGGAGGGAAATGCAGTGGTAAATTCAAATGAAGTAGTAGATACATTTCAGTGAAAATAATCAAAGTGAAGACAATAGTGTGAATAACTGGGCCGAGTTATATTACTGGAAAAGCCTCAAAAAACAAAGTTTCAACGGGAACTATTTCTAAGCAAATTCAAGCGCTTGTTTTGAACACCTATAAATATGCGCTGAAAAATAATCTTGGTAAGGGGTCATGCAATGATGATAAATTATGGGTATTCACAGAAATACAGTAAGAAATATTGTGACGAAAGGATTAGCAAGGATGCCGATCAAGTGTGAAAACAAAAGGAAACGTTTCTCTAAAGTAGATAATTTCATATGCGATTTAATTCGTCGAGAAATTTATAGATTCTATGCAAAAGGGAGAGCGGCCACCTTAGACGAATTGGTTGCACATTTACAAGAAATTTGGGCACTGCACTTTGCGCGGCCTCCAGAGGAGCTGGGTTTCAAATACTGCACATTGATTAAGTAAACGGTTATTATGGAATCAAGTAGAATTGTAGCTTGGCGATAAATATAATCAAAACTAAGAAAGTTTTGCAGTAATGGACATAAGATAATTTATTTAGACGAAACCTCGTACGATACCCATGACGTATCGAGAAAGGTGGCAACCTTGCGGAAAGGTCTGCGAGGAGACGGGCCAGGGTTGTAAAACGATTATAAGGGTTCGTCATAGGCAGCGGCCAACTGCACATGATTTAACTAAACAGATTTTACTTTTTCGCCACGAAATGCAGTACTAATGAAGTACACCACTGCCTGCCGTCAAAAGGCGCGGAAATATTCGTATTTTCTTCTGCCGCTCGAATTTTAAGAGTATTCTATGTCAGCAAATCTGGAAGAATCTACTTTCGATGATGTTTTACCGTAACCCGGGGACATTTAACTGCCACAGCACATGCAAAGGGGAATCGATTTCGATGAAAAGTAGCTGTAAGTTCCGCTTTCCATCAATGTAACATTTATTGACAATTAACATGTTTGCTATATTAAATAAATTTGAAGACTCCACGTATGCTACCAGTAAGGACAGACTAAAATGTGAAAGCTCACAGCAACAGCTAACGCTTTTCTAATTCATTTCTTTTATTCTTTCCAAGCACGGCTGTAGCTTAATTTAATTTTTAATAATATTACTCTTTCGGATTTGCACGAGTGCTGGATGAACAAGGATGAGATATTTAAAAAGTTGTACAACGATGTAACGGAAAATAAGTTAACGATAACGGCTGATATGGAAGGGAAAGCTGAGGTAGGGAAGGGTCCTGGACGTGACAAAGATGAAAACTAATTCTATCACAGAATATCAAGTAGGCAACGTTTTACATGATCAGCATATTTTTAGCGTATTAGTATACGTGCAAGCACGTTGCTGTTAGCTCTGTATGTAATTACATTGACTGAACATGTCAAACTCCGTGTTTGGAAACCTATATTACCTGAAGTTGCTGAGAGATATATACAGGAGTGTGTGAACTATGTTCTCTTCTACAACATGCTGCTGCTTAAGATTTTTGAGTAGAGACTGAATGTCCTAGGTATGCCTAAATTTTAATTTTATCCACTTCATTACCTATTACCTCAGTAAATATTTCAGATTTTACATTTACATTTTTAGTGGATGACGATGAGGTCATTTTAGGTTTACTGAGTTTCTTTTATAAGTAACGCTATTTGTTAGCGAATATAAATTTATCAAAGTTATCAGTAAATCATCTCTAAATCTCAAACAACTGATTTACTAAAGATCACACCAGTTAAGTAGCACTATTAATGTGTCTTTAAAACAAGCATTTACTTGACGTATTCTTCATTACAGTTTTAGAAAACGTACAATTTAATCAAGGAAAAAAAACTTCATTACGCTCACATAATACGACGGCTGTTCAATAATGATCATAATTTTTTATGGTCATAATTTCTGGCAATAATATTCAATTTTATTATATTCTGTTAGCTTAATGTGAAACAAACACGACGTAGTAGCTTCATTGTTGGTACTCCTGGTTCCCGCCTGTGAGAACCAGACAAGTTCAGACATGTTCAGTATCGCCTACCGCTGCAATGGAGGTAACACGCGAGGAACAATATGCGGCTTGGAAATTATGCTTTCGTCTCCACAAATCTTCAGCTGAAGCCCATACAATGTTACAGGAGGACTATGACCGCTCGAAGGTGCTTTAAAATTTCTAAAGAGTTACCTTTCTTACAGAAGAAAGCCTCAACACTGCAGCTGTCATTGTGAGAGAGGATCGATGAATTACCTTAAGATCACTTTCTGAAATACTGAACATTTCATTGAGTGCCACCCACACGTTGGCGACAGAAACATTACAAATGAGACGTGTTTGTGCGCGATGGTTTCCAAGAATGTTGATTCCTGAACAAAAGGACATTAGCATGCTGGTCTGCATACAGTAAAAGTTGATGTTAGAGGAAGATCCGGAGTTTCTTTCCAACGTAATTATGGCTGATGAAACTTGACTACATCATTTTAATCCTGAGAGCAAACAGCAAAGCTCAGTTTGGAAATCTCCATCATCAAACCCCCAAAAAGACAAAGTGGTTGCTTCTGCTGGGAAAGTTATGGTCATCTCATTTGTTGATATTTATGGAATGGTTTATCAGCATGTTGTAGCAGCAGACACATCGGTAACTGAACATTACTAGAGGAATGTCCTGAAAACATTACATCCGTGGCAGGCGCAAAAGACCACATTTCCATGAAGGAGGCTGGATGCTGCACCAGGATAATGCGCAGCCGCATACTGCCAACGTTGTTGCTGAAAATCTTGCAAAAATTAACGTTAGGTGTATCCCTCACCCACCCTATAGTGCAGATTTAGCCCCATGTGACTTTATTATATTACATAACTTGAAGAAATGCCTTCGTGGTAGGCATTATCCACCATCAGAAGCAGTCGTGAAGGCTGCGGAGGCGATTTTGAAGGATCTCTCAAAAACTGGTTTCCAGCATGTCTTTGAAGACTGCCAGAAACGCTGGGACAACTGCTCAGAAGCATGATATTTAGGGCAAAGTTTTTTTAAATTGTGAACTAAACTGCATCCCTTCACTTTAAATGGTGTAGTACTTTCTTATTTTATTTATTTTTTGTGATAGGGTGCGACGTTTGAGTAAATATAAGAAATTGCACCACTAGTTAAAGAAGCTATGTAAAATCTACGTATTGTGCCTACGTAGTGAAATATGTATTGCCTTAATAGAAAATGCCAGCTATTAAGTCTGATTAAAAGGCTCAAAATTTTATTTTTGCCATTTAATCTACACTTAAGTAAATCTGATTCTTTTCTGTCCTCGTCAGAAAATTAGTCCGAATCTAAGTCTTAATGAACATTTTTGCAGAGCAGTTGGATCCCAAAAGAGATGCACGGTAAACCGCATTTACAACTTTGTATAAAGATAAGGGAAGCATCTGGAAATGTGATAAAGTGGAACTATTTATAAAACGTATATAGTTCTAAGTTGAATTACAAGCCATACTCTATAAAACAAACCGGAGCTTATGCTTTATATTTCTGAAGTACAATTTTAGATAAAATCGAATTTGTGACTAAGACGAATAACGAGCTTTGAGCCCAGTTGATGATGCCGAATTTGTGTTCTGCTTTAAGATTAATTTCACTAACCAGTGACTGGAAAATGAGAGAATGCTCCAAGCATTTAGATATTTCCATAAACATGTCAAAAATGTGAACCCCCGTGTTATGAAGGTTCGAATTTAATAACACATTATTTGCTGGAGTGCTCGGTACATATTTTTACGCTAAGCAGTGTAGAAACAAGAAACCATCTGGTGTATGCAAAGAACATTAATTTTAAGTGAATGAGCTCTCACTTTTTTTAACCTCAGGAGTCCTATATAATTAGAGTTTATTTTTAGATGTAGTTAATATTTCGGGCCATTTCGAGTTGGTTAAAGGTGCACTGATGACTTCAAATTATTATTAATAGCGTTTCATTTTATATTTTAATTCGAATCGCTTCTAAAATACGTTTATCATCAGTTTAATCCAAGTTAAGTCTTAGCTATTCCTGTCTATGTGAGGATATTTCAAACATAAAAGTGGCATTCCAGATAGCTTCGATCAACAATGTAAAGCTTCAATTTGATTCGAGTAGCGGTATGGCTGGAAAAAAATGCCTCAGGGATTTTATGAAAACACTCTCAACTGACTTATTGCACTCCAAAAAAGTATCAGAAATTAGGCACCATTTCTGTAACCTAATCCAAATGCTCTTTAATGGTTTTCATTATGTCATATGTCAACTTACCTTATAAGACATTCTTTGACTAAGAGACTGTAAGCTAATATGAATAAAGAAATTGTCACAGAATTTCGTGTCCAGTTATGTACGTGTAGAATACCCAAAAATTAAAATGGTAGGGGAGATGCGCCCAGTACCGCACACCTAAGGTTTCTGGACAACAAGTAGCGTGTTGCTATTATCATGAAGGTAATAACATACAGAAATTGCATTAGTAATGAACATTCATGAACGCTAGTCATGTTCACTGTTTAATAACTAAGTAAATATTAGTGATAACTGCGCATCTCAAAATGTGTTTCCCAGTACCGGACAGATGTAAATAAATACATATTTCTAAATAAAGGAAGAGGAACTGCATAATAGATCACAAGATAATTATTCTTATCACAATTTTTTATTTCTTTACACAAAAACAGAACACGGTAACATGATAATATATTTTTCAAAACGTTCTCTAGATATTATCACGAAAAATAAAAAATGTCTTAAAACTAATGAAATATTTTTTAAAACAGTGATCACATCTATAAAACTCAATGTTCTATTGCCCTGCATATTCAATATGTGTCCAACACTTGCACGATACACAAATTACACTGAACCCAAGCCTCGTCTGTGATTTCTAAGCTGTTAGAACACTTCAATCGACGCTGGATTTAGTTCCAAAATTTAATTTTCTTTTAGTCTTCTAAGGCTCTTCACTATTTTCAATTTCTGTTGGCACAGAGTTAGAGCTAGGTTCTCTACTTATAGTTTTGTTAATGTTAGTCTTGCTTCCCTTTGCTATTGGTTTGTTCTTCTGTTTTTGTACCTTTTCCTGCAACATCAACTTATACAGAGTCGATGTTAATGTTTCAGCAATATATATTGCTACTCGCAGTCTCGCTGATCTTTCTATCACATTCTTAATTGCTTGTTTCATATTTTCTTCTAACCATTTTCCTTTCTTCTTGGCCTCCATGTTGACAGAATGCATATAAATAAAAATTAATCTAATGACACTGCTAGTTCAGGGGATAAAAATATACTTTCGCGTACGGTACTGGGAAAATTGCTATCGTACGGTACTGAGCAACTCACACGTACGTATATATAACGTGATAGCACGACCCGATTCTTTTAAACCGACACTGTATTTTGTCTTTGTGTAGTCTGCTTAATACCAAATAATATGAGTACAAAAACTTAATTAGTTCTTCACCGGACACAAGGCAGCAGCAATGTCAGCAAGTTATTAGCAGCACAGCTCCAGTTCACTACACGCCTTCTCTGAACAATAACATCTGATTCAACGGTCAAAGAGGAAGGAAAAATTTCCGTTGCTAACAAAGATATTTGTTTGTCTAAATACACACCAGGAGCTTCTACTATGTATCGGCAACTACGAGATACTTACAGCGTCCGGTACTGGGCACTGTGCGGTACTGGGCGCATCTTCCCTATCCAAATTTTGGCGCACTTACCCTATTAAGAATATGTGCTTCAAGTGAAAATAAATACGCAATATTAATTAGTAAAGAACTTCATATATTGATATGGAGAAAACATATCACACGGGATAGTCAGCTGTTTTAGCACTTAGAAAATAACGAAACTGCAGCAGTGTTTACACAACTGCCTTATTGTGAACCACGCGCTACAACCGCGCGCGGAGTATAAATTGGAAAAATTTTGTCGACGACAAAAATAGAAAAGGAAGAAAATATTTTCCAAAAGTGCTTTTTGCATAAAATATGGAATGATAACTATTTTACCATTAACAAAACATTTCAAAATGTTCAAGTTACCTTTCTCTGGTATGGATAAAGCAATAATCCTTTAGCTCATTGTCATTGTTCTAGAGGAGTGACATTGTTGCTGAAATGCTACAACAAATTCGGAGATAATTATGCAGTACATAAAATTATTCCTGAAAGTAAATATCAATAAAGTTCTCACCGTGTACTTTATATACAAATAAGGCTTCTAGGTTTGTGAAATTTGGGAATTCTAATTGTAATCTTCATGGGACGTTGCTCATGAGAGGTGATCAGTTTCTTTCTGACTCCCTAGACACTCCTCTCATTACATGCGCCGTAAACCAGCACTAGCTTACCTAAAGTGGATACCATGGGAAATGAGAAAAAATAAATAAGCACTGGTATATACACACGAACTTCTACCATCCTTTAAAAATTAGTAGCATTAGTAGCATAAGAAAACATAGCCTTTGCATGTTATGCAAATAAGGCCTCTCTCTTGGATTGAAGGCAAATTTCTTTCAGAAGAGAAATATTTTAAGTCAATTTTCTTCATGGTTAGTGAAAGACTCGCTCAAAGCAATCAATAACGAACAAAGTCATAGTAGAAGACCAGCTGCGTATTTGGACTTAGTGCCAAAAGGATTGAGCACAACTGTATGACCCAGATCGCTGTTGAAAAGTTTGATATTGGATATAGTATCGTGCATCTATTTGTTATAGGTCATTATGCAGACTCTAACATTCTTAGTTAATTACTTTATCTGGTAGAATTAATTAAATGATTCATGGAACAATGACATAACATAACTATGAATTCAACAAACAATTTAGACTCCGTAAACGCCCAATTAAATACATTCGCTTCGAGTCAAGGAGAATAAACAATACCTTATTATTAAAATGGGCTGATAGAAAACTTTCAGTTCATCACAAATTGAGCAGATTCTGCATTCTAAGCTTAAGTTGCACCGGCATATAGTCTTATGAATGCTGATTCTCTTTTTCTCAGAGTTGCTACTTTCATCTTCTTAGCAATATTGTTTGATATGTTATAGCAACGTAGCTCTGCAGAGTGTCCCAAATTGAGGTATACACTCTTTGATTAGCTGTATCTCCGCAAAAATCTATGAAATGAGAAAAACAAACAAAGCAAATAAACGCGTCACAATGCTTTGCCAGTGTCCTGTGGCGCATACACAATAGATCCGTATTTCTGTCTCATTTAGTTGAGGAGAAATAACAGTTCCGCGAGTGTATATATCAATTTGGGACACTGAATTATTCACATACAGTATTATGTTTTTTGGCTATTATTGTTATTATTATTATTATTATTATTATTATTATTATTATTATTATTATTATTATTATTATTATTATTATTATTATTATTATTATTATTATTATTATTATTATTATTATTATTATTATTATTATTATTATTATTATTATTATTATTATTATTATTATTATTCTTCTTATTGTTATTGTTATTGTTATTGTTATTGTTATTGTTATTGTTATTGTTATTGTTATTGTTATTGTTATTGGTGTTGGTGTTGGTGTTGGTGTTGGTGTTGGTGTTGGTGTTGGTGTTGGTGTTGGTGTTGGTGTTGGTGTTGGTGTTGGTGTTGGTGTTGGTGTTGGTGTTGGTGTTGGTGTTGGTGTTGGTGTTGGTGTTGGTGTTGGTGTTGGTGTTGGTGTTGGTGTTGGTGTTGGTGTTGGTGTTGGTGTTGGTGTTGGTGTTGGTGTTGGTGTTGGTGTTGGTGTTGGTGTTGGTGTTGGTGTTGGTGTTGGTGTTGGTGTTGGTGTTGGTGTTGTTGTTGTTGTTGTTGTTGTTGTTGTTGTTGTTGTTGTTGTTGTTGTTGTTGTTGTTGTTGTTGTTGTTGTTGTTGTTGTTGTTGTTGTTGTTGTTGTTGTTGTTGTTGTTGTTGTTGTTGTTGTTGTTATTGTTATTGTTATTGTTATTGTTATTGTTATTGTTATTGTTATTGTTATTGTTATTATTATTATTATTATTATTATTATTATTATTATTATTATTATTATTATTATTATTATTATTATTATTATTATTATTATTATTATTATTATTATTATTATTATTATTATTATTATTATTATTATTATTATTATTATTATTATTATTATTATTATTATTATTATTATTATTATTATTATTATTATTATTATTATTATTATTATTATTATTAGGCTAGCCATTATTAATTATATTTGAAAAAGTTCAGTTAAACTTCACAATGCGTTAAACAGTGCTTAGCTCTTAAGAATGAAGTCACTTAATTTAACAAATGCAAATTTTCTTGAAAATTAAATAAACAATAGTGATACATATATCTGCGTGGCATTAAATTCTTTGAAGAGTTAATTTTGTCAATTATTACAAGTATAAATACTTGCAATATAGTACTGTACCGTAAATCTTAGATGGCTCAATCACCCCATTCACTAAATTATGAATTTTATTAACATGTGCTATTATTTTTAGAATATTAATGGTTGTTGTAGTGAGTTATTTTTCTAGTACCTAATAGAATCACGATTTTGTATTAATTTGGCCAACATAATCTTGCATTCTAATTGTACTTTCAGTTTTAAAAAAACATAATTTAATTACGCAAAGCTTTTTAACATTTAAAACTAGTTATTTGTCTGTTACGTAATCTTTTTCATAAATTTAAATTTAGTAACATTGTTGCTTTCTAAATGTTTCACCTTTATATAGAATTTATGCAATGAAATACCTTTTGATAGATTATGTGCTGTAATCTCCCTCCAGAGTTTACCATGCGGGCTTCTAAACAAATACGAGTATTTAGGAGGTACTACTGCACTCCAACAGGATCAGTGTCCATATTTTAATTAGTCTCTATAGTTCAAGACTTTTGCAGAAAATGAACTGACATTATGCAGTTGTGTTTCAGAGTTACACGAAAATATGTATTT
The DNA here is from genome assembly GCA_030765055.1 of Mantis religiosa. Taxonomy (NCBI): domain Eukaryota; kingdom Metazoa; phylum Arthropoda; class Insecta; order Mantodea; family Mantidae; genus Mantis; species Mantis religiosa. The sequence continues at coordinate 163,600,678 of CM060952.1, forward strand.
TAGTTCACGGCCATACCAGACCAGGTAGAAATGATGATGAATAGATGCCCAAGCATTCATAATAATTATATCGCGTACGTCTGTTCAAATGTATCTCAACAGAAACACATTAATAATTAATGAAACAGCTATTTTATAACATACATTTTATGTTCTAGTAGCACATAATATTTCTATCAAGAGAGTACTGGGAATTGATCATTCAAAAATGAAGCTTAAAATGTGATTAAAAATTACTGTCTCTAATTTGAAACAACATTCCTGCATATTCAGGGGTATGTTCGTCATCGGTAATCTAGTTTGTTTACATTGCGCCATTTTATCAGTTCATTTCGAAAGTGTTCTGCGATTGTATAATGGATAAAATTACTGAGCAAAGAATCTGTCTCAAATTTCACATTGCAAATGGTATTCCATATGCCGAATTGCTGACATGGTGAATTCACTTTGTCAAAAGCTCGAACATATGAGTGGTAGAGTACATGCAAAAGGGGTTAAGATGTGGTGGGAGATTTGCCTCTTTCTGGTCGGCTATCAAAGGTTTCAACTGAACTGAACATCACTATAGTGAAGGAAATGGTGTCCGGAAATTGTCATTTAGATCTGAGAGAGATTGCCTCTGAATTTTCTGTCTCACGAATCGCTTCGTACCATTTTAAACGACTGTTTGGTCATGACAGCCGTTGCTGCTCGGTTAGTTCCGAGAGACTTGAATTTTGTGCAAAAACTCAATCGCCTAAGGATCGCTGAAGACATGGCAGAACGAGGCAATTGCGACTCCACATTCATGAAACGCATTGTAACTGCTGATGAGATGTAAGTTTACGAGTTTGACACACAAACCAGTCAACAAACTTCTGAATGGCGCCTTTTAACTGAGCGGACGGGCACGTCTATCAGAACTAAAAGGGCACTTTGGCAGCTTTTTTCGATTATCGCAGTGTTGTGCATAATCATTTGAGCGTTTTGTAGCGTTTGAGAGAACAAATATGGCGAAAAAGTTCAGATATGTTAAAAGACAACTCATGGATTCAGCACCACGATAACGTATCAGTTCACAAGCTATCATTGTGATCGAATTTCTGGTCAAAAACTCAACAAATCTCATCGAAAAATCAGCGTATCCAGCCGACTTACTTCTTTTTCCAACACTCATGTTACCACTTTGAGGTACAACCTTTTTATTCGACAGAAGACATACGAGGAATTAGCGGTGACTATTGCCATCAATAAACAAAAAAATAAAAGAGTATAAAATGTTTGGATAGTTGGATTGATCATTGGCACAAATGAATCATTTCGGAAGGGCCTACTTTGAAGGCTCTAAAATAAAACAGGATGAATAATATATGCATGCTTTGAGTTTCACTGACCAATTCCGGAGGCCTTGTTTCACTTAATTTTGTTTATTATATTTTGGGAAATTTGTTCCATAAATGGCTGTGATAAAGCCAATATTTTAAAAAGGAGACGGAAATTTATGTAAAAATTGTAGAGGAGTTAGTCTATTAAATACAAGCTGTAAAATATTAACAAAAATTTGAGCAAAAAGATTAAATATAATAACTGAATCACTACTCAATAATGAACAACACGGATTCAGGTAAGGCAGATCCTGTGCTGATTTCGTCTTAACAATAAAACAAATAATACAAAAGAGAAGAAAATTTAATTTAGAGACCCATATATTACTTGTTGATTAGGTAAAAGCATTTGACAAAGTTATACGGCAAAAGCTATGGGATATAATGCCTGAAAACGGATATCCTCAAAATTTAATTTTAATGAACTATAAAATATACGAAAGGACTTGTATTAGCATGGATAATGGTTTTAAGACAGAAAATATCCACCTAGGTGTATGACAGGGCTTCCCAATGTCGCCAACTCTTTTTAATATTTATATGAACGCAGAAGTTGCCGAATGGCAAGCTCAGTTGAAAGTAGATTTTAAGTTATTTCGTACAATCTTAAATACAGTCCTGTTTGCAGATGATCAGGTCATTCTGGCAGATACTGAAGACAGATTACAAATAGCTTCGTACCAACTCGACAAAACAATGTCAAAGTATAATTTTATCATTTCAGCAGAGAAAACGAAAGTGATGGCTTTTATTGGTAAATACCCAACACGGTCCATAATGCTCCTCAAAAACAAAATACAAGATCAAGTTAAATATTTAATTACTTAGGATGTGCTATGTCCTATGAGTGTGACAGACGTTTAAAATAAAAGATCTATAAATTTCAAAACATATGTGGCACTATAAAACGAACATTTAAAAACAAAACAAGAAGAGATACCATATTAAAGTTTTATAAAACTATGGCAGTGCCTGTTATAACTTATGGAGCGGAGACATGGAACTTGAGCAGAACTGATAAAAGAATAACTGAAACGGCTGAAATGAAATTTTTGAGGTACGTAGCTGGCTGTAGTCTTAAATATCACATTAAAAGTGAAACAATAAGAGAACTACTAAAATATTTACTTTAAATGACAAATTCAGAGAGAACAAACTGAAATGTCAAGATCACCTCTCTCGAATGCCAGAAGAAAGACTCACCAAATAGGCCTTGCAGTATAAACCAGTTGGTATTAGATATGTTGGAAGACCACAGAGACGCTGGGAAGATCCCTTCTGAGCCAAAACTGGAATATCTGGCCTATCTTGAAGGTTGATGATGATGTTCCATAATTTTTTTGGAACTGGATTCACGTTCATTCAAATTATATCAATTATTTAATTCTTTAGCGAAGCTGACCAGAGCTTTACTCGTAGTCTCTTAAATCAAATATATGTGCTACAAGTATTATTATCGAACAAGAGTTTACTAAATTAACTGATAAAAATGCAGTGACACAAACATAGCTGATGTATTAAATACGCTTCACCTGACTACATCTATCGCTTCCTAATGGCCGAGCCGTGGTCCAGTTCTTAGATTGCTCGGCTCTCACCAAGGCCGACAGGGTTCTACCCCAGGCGATCGCAAAGTGAGTTTTGTTGTGGACAAGACTGCGCTGGGACATATTTTCTCCGGAATCTCCGGTTTCCTCACCATCTCATTCCACCGGTGCTCTATCTTAATTTTATGTATCATCAACGTCACCGCCTGTGGTACCGCTTGTAGAGAAGGGAGCGTTAATTGTCGCTTCTTAATTCTATACCAAATATTATACTAAATTTTATTTTTGTAGACTTTCATTTTAATCGAGATAAACCATTCTTGAAATAGCTACGTTTCGTAATAAATAAAAAGGTATTAAGCTGCCAAATGTTCTAAAGCTGGTCTTAAAATGTTTGCTTTTCCATAATATCGGAAAAACAACTGAAAACCTCAGAAGTGCAAGCACTGATCGAATTCAGCTGTTACTAATTAATAGTTTGGTAGAGGATGAAGACACAAAATCAATTTAGCCCATCTCGGTAGCATGGATGACAGCGTGTCTGCCTCACGTTCAAGTGGTCCCGAGTTCGAATCTCGGTCAGGGTGAGTTACCTGGATAAGATTTTTCTGGAGTTTTTCCTTATCCTGAAAGACGAATGTCGGGTAACTCTCAGCTCTATGGACACTATGCTCATTTGAGCATCACTTCATCCATTCCACTCATCGTCCGATGTGACTTAACTTTGGAGGACGTAAATTAAAGAACTATATTTAAAATAAAGTATGCATCAAGTTAAACATATCTGAGTTGGGCATGTTTTCAGCTACTGCATAAACAGGTATGTACAATTATGTAAATTTCTTTTCGAATAAAGAAGATTTATAAGTTCTTCTCAAATATTTCTAGGTCATCATCATCATCATTATCATCATCATCCTTCATGCCTTGGGCATTACTGGCTGTTGCAGTCTACATAATTTATTTTATTGGTTCTAGCGATACCTTGGTCTTTCCATGCTCCTATTTCCTACTGTTCTATTGTTCATGCAATAGTGTGGTAATCTCTCTTTCTTCGTTTTTTGTACAAGGGTTTCCCTTTTACTTCTATATTCTTTTACTCTGTCATTCAGGTCGAATATCTCTCTCTTCACGTATATCTTCATTTCGTTGGTGGTCAATTTTTCTATATCCCCCACTGTTTGTTATAAATTTCATTTAATTTGCATGAGGTTTCCTTTTCTCTTGTCCAGTTGCGATCCATACATCGCTGCCATATAGTGTTTTAGGTACTGACATTACTTTGTAAAACTTTAGAATGATATCTTTACTTTGTTTATTTTATAGACTTCTTTTTATTGTTTCATTTATGTAGTTGAAATTTGTGTTTTTTAAATATATCGGTTTATTTCTTAAATGACATGTAAAACCCAAGTATTTGAACTCGTCTAACTGTTCTATATTAATATTTTCTATTGCAATTTTGCATCTGGTACTCTATTTACCTTTAAAAGTCATAACTTTAGTTTTAAGAGGGCTGTTCAATAAAGAATGATGACATATTTTTTTTTGATAACGTATCTTTATCATCCTCATAATCTTGATTGTCGTTCTTAAAATAGCCCCCCCCCCTGAATGCGTTGCACTTGTCCCAAAGTTTCTGCCAGCCTTCAAAGACATGCTGGAAATTATTTTTTGAGAGATCATTCAAAATCGGCTCCGCAGCCTTCACCACTGCTTCTGATGATGGCTTTTTTTTCAAGTTAGGGAACAGAAAAGAGTCAAATGAAACTAAATGTGGACTATAGGGAGAGTGAGGGATGCACTTCACTTGATTTTTCTAAGATATTCAGCAACAGCATTGGCAATATGTGGCCGCGCATTATCGTGGTGCAGCATCTAGCCTACTTCACGGAAATGTCTTTTGCACTTAATATGGACCTGCAATGTTTTCAGGACATCCCTGTAGTAATTTTACAACAATGCTGATAAACCATTCCATGAATATCAAAGAATGAGATGACCATAACCCCCAGTTTTGCTCCTTTGGGGGTTGGTGATGAAAGATATTTCCACACTGAGCTTTGCCGTTTGCTCTCAGGATCAAAATGATGTAGCCAAATTCCATCAGCAGTGATTACCTTTGAAATAGGCTCTGGATTTTACTCTAACACCAACTTTAACTGCAGGCAGAATTTCAAAGCTGTATATTGTTTATCGCGTGTTACCTACAGTGCAGCGGTAGGCGATACGGTACACTGTCTGAAATTGCCTGGTTCTCATAGGCGGGAAACAGGAGTACCAACAATGATACTCTCACGGCAACAGGCATAAAAGTTTCGTCACAAATAAGAAAACAGTCAGCGGATAAATTTTCATGGTAATAAAGAGGCTTTTAAGCAGTTATAATGATAGCACGGCTATTGTAAACAAGCACCGGCGGGCAAAGATAACTGAGGTAAAGGACTCGCCGGCATAGATTAAGTTATGCTACTAGAATGTGATAGAATGATTGGAAATTTCTGGACTGATAGAGATTGTTCGGCTTCTGGCTGACTTTAGAACCATCTAGCGTTACGGATTAGGTGTTTAACGACGTGACGGCTTGCAAAGTGGGGTAGTTTTGTAACAAGAGTGTTGTAACGAGAACTAATGTAATCAGCTGTGATGGCTTGTTATGGTCATCGAGCTTGGCAGACTGTGTATATGTGATGTAATGTTGTTAAGTGAGAATTGAACATTGTATCTTTACGGAAAAAATGAGATTTTAATTTCTGCAACTCGGCCTTTTAATTCTACGAACCCACAAACTCACAATACTACTACATAATATAATAAGGTTGAATTTTAGTGCGAAAAAATATGACCGTAAAAAATATGATCATTCTTTATTGAACAGATCTCATATTTGGAGACATAGTCATATTACACTCATTTCTGTTTAGCTCTTTTTTTTTCCTTGTTCCATTTATAACCCACCTTTAACTACTGTGGTCATATCGCGGCCGTTCTGCTTTGGAACATACTGAAGGTGTTAACGCGTTATCTTTGGTTTTTTCAATCATTAGATCACGCACACATTCACACTCTCATTCATACTTCCAGACTCTGGGGAAGATGGGGAATTATCTTGGTCGGAGAAAAATCCCCACCCCAACTGCCGGGAATCGAACCCTCAGCACGGCAGGCAGGAGCTCTACCGACTGAGCTACGGGGCCTGCCTGTATTGCCTTCTGAAGATTGTTTTCTGAGTTAGAAATAATAACCTATATTTCTAAGTATAAATGTTATTCAACAAGTAAATAACGTTAATACATGGTTTAGTAATCATGTTGGCCTTGATGATAAAACTTTCGTAAAATATTCCATGTGAGCGGCTGTTAAATCTTTTGGATTGAGTCGAACTTTGACACCAGGTTTTGAATTTAACAACTTTCATTTTTCACGATGTAGTGTTCACAGATCTTTTTCTAAAGGAGAAAGGAAAAAATACTTCTTTGTATTCGGGGAGTCTCAAAATATTTACTTTCGTTTAAATTTTCATATGGAATTGTTGGCTAGAATACCAAACTTCCTCTGTTTACTTTAAGCACCATATTAGAGAAACTAAGGTCTGCATGCCAACTAATATAAGAGCAGCATCTAAACTATTTTAACTTTTACGTAACTGTATGCTGGAGAAAACTATGCATGTCATCAAACAATTTCAAAGAGACAACAAGCTCTCAGAACATCAATTTCCGGTAGCTTCTTTCCGAACCGAAGTTTGTGCCTCAGAGAAAAATCAGAGCCGTACATTCCGCACTTTTCAATAACACCCCTCCCATTTCCCTATCCTTGAATCTCCTTGTAAGGAGTTCGCTCTGCCATTTCTGAAAATGGCTTGCTCGATTTGTTTGCTTGCTCTACACCATCGGCCCTTCGCCTTCCTTCCGCACGCTCTTTTTTATCCCCTTTCCTTAACGGTGAACATCTGCGCTTGACAAATTCATCTGAAATGACTGCAGCAGCAGCACCACTCGGCGGTTCAGAAAGAGAACTAATGGACGACCAAATGGCGGAACCTTACGTCCGAACCAAAGAGAGTATTAATACTTTGATCACTCACGGACAGACACACACCGCGCCGGAAACAAAAGGAAGTTCAAAAAAAAACGAGGACACCATGCGGGATGGTGGTTCGCTCGAACAACGACAACGGACAAATTCCGGAAGAGAGATGGAAGAAAAACTTTGTGGTTCGAGTCACAGAAGTTAGCAAACTTCTAGCTCGCTGAAAGAATTTCCTTCGTGATGCTCATATACGCAAGAGAAACTTCTAACACTGTGTGAAAGTAAGTTGCGCCTAATTTCTAATTACATTCCTGGAAGTAAAAGAATACACTAGTAACTCTTTGTCAAATTACATGTTGAATACCACGCGCCCACGGCTTATCAGCATTTACAAATAATGTCGACAGAACCGACACGTAGAAACAATGTAAATTCCCAAGCTATATTACGGACTTCCACTTTCTCTACAACGTAAATATTAGAAAAAGAAGGTATTGCATTCTACCCATAACTTTGCCTTTCTTATACGTTTGTCTTTCCAGGTAATTCTGATTTCTGTATAAATTTTATTGCAGTTAGACTTGTCGACTGATTTTGCCGGAACATACGATTACCAGACCTACTCTGATTTGCATTAATTAATCATTATCAACTCTTAAATTGCCAAATTGATAACTTCTCCTGATAAAATATGCAACCTGTTTACCCTATGCATTGGTTCTAACACATGGATATTATGTATTGTAATTATCTATGTCTCCTTATCACTTCCTTATATTATTTGGTAATAACGCCGGCAACATAACAATGTTGCACAAAACATTGAGCACAAAAGCTTTTCAAAATTTGATATCTGATTCCATTTAGCGATAAACAATTTTTAATAAATAGTTTTACGAAATAAAAATAAAATATAGAGTGATTTAATTTTAGAACCCATATTGAATATGAGCCACTGGATAGCATATATAGTGTGTCTTAAAGAGGAAGCCCTGTATAAGGCTCTTAATTTGTAATAGCTGTACCCCTCGTTCCAAAAATGTTTAGCTGAACCGCATTTTCTCTTTATGGTTATAAAAATAATAGAAAATATTTATATTAATAACCTGCTGTCTGCGGATGACCAAATATTGATTCATTGGAATGAAAATCAACTGAAAAATCAATGTATATTCTAAATAATATAGTACAAAAGTATAATTTTAAAATATCAGAAAAAAATTATGGCTTTTAAAGGAAATTGTAATGTCAGATCAAAAATTGTTTTAGGAAATAGGATTTTAGAACAAATATCAAGTTTTAAATATTTAGAATGTAACATAAGTTTTAGAAACAATCCTGATATAGAAGAAAAACTAAACAAATTCCAAGCAATGTGTGGGACAATCCAAAGAACTTTTAAAATCAGAGTGAGAAAGGATACAAAAATGAAAATAAATAAGTTAATGGCTATTCCAACTTTACTATATGGAAGCGAAATCTGGGTGCCAACACAAAAGGATTTAAATAAAATACAGACAGCAGAAATGAAATTTTAAAGAGGTGTTAAAGGTTTTACAATATTGGACAAAATAAGAAATGAGGATATTAGAAAGGAATTATAAATCAAACCAATCCATGGCAAAATATCAGAACGAAGGCAACAATGGCATGAACATATATTAAGAATGGAGGGTGGAAGATTTCCAAATGCAGTACTAAACTATAATCAAAAAGGAAGAAGAGACAGAGGACGACCCAGGAAACGCTGGAGAGATCTATGAAGTCGGAACGGGCGATATGCCCAAACCATGGAGTGAAGAAGAAGAAAAAGAAGAAATGTTATAAATTATAGTACGTTGTACGTAACACAACTCTTCGTTACAGCTCCATTTATGCATTTATGGTACTGTTCTCATTTTAGAAGCCCTCGTTAAGTTGCAGCAGCACTTTCTCTCCTCTTACGGCTACAGGTACCTGGGTTCGACGTCGGGACTCCTTCAGTCTCCGCGTCGTTGCCCGTTGCCTGTTTCACCATTGCCTCTGGCTGCTGTCTCCTGCATGGCCTCTTTTTTGGATTCTCAGGGTGTTAAGGTTGAGACAACACAAACATCCGATAATCTCTAAACTGCTTTATTTTGACCTTACACTTGTGGAACCCGGGTACCTTCAAACAACTGCACTTCACCGGCGGACATTTTACAATACATTTTATTGGACACGGCACATCTTAAAAGCCATGGGACACACCAGATAAATGCATACAATATGCTTGACTGATATGAGGGGTGAATGGGGTTTCTACCCTCTTATATACTCAGCACGGCGTCACAAGGAAAAAAAAACTAACAGAATATTGGCCTGTGTAACGGTACAGCAAAATAACTAGCATTCCACTCTGTTGTCTAACATCCGCCCTTTCTTGGCTGTCGCCCGGGAGTGCAGTGTTTCTCACGTATATCTGCCCAGGTTCGTTACAACATTTTGCATCAAAATATACAATTTCACTTTCACAAACATAGCCAGTTACACTTCTCAAATGTATATATAATTATTAAACATATTACATAATTAAATGTATAATTGATCCAAGGACCAAAAGTTCCTGATTCAAAGTAATTTCGTTATGAAAATATTGCTTAAATTATGTAGGTAGGGCTCAGATATTCTTTATAGTATCAACTGATACAAAAACATGGGGGGAGTTAATTTTAGAAATATATAAGGAATAATTCTCTGCATTCTATGGATGATTTTTAATTAAAATATTTGTACATTGATAGTGTACATAATAATATAATTACATAAAATTTTATCATTAATTAGTTGCCGCTACTCCCTCCGAAAATCTGCCTTTGATTCTTTTGGGAGGAGGAGAGAGGGTTCACCTCTCAAGCTGAGAATCTCTACACCAGTCATGCAGTTCAAGCTGACTTAATCCTGTAAAATATGGAGCCATTATAATGACCTTCACTTACTTCACACAAAGGACCTTTCGGTTCTTGCTAGGACATCGCAAAACAAATTGAAGCCCATTGCTCTTCCGGACATTCTTTTGTTTCTAGCCTCGCAAACTAAAACAATTTTTAATGCCCGCGACCCGAGCTAGGTTTTTGCATGCGTAGATGTATGACAGGACTCCCTGCAGGCGACTCACGTAATGTTACTAAATCATTTCTTTTGTTTCACTGAAGCTGAAACGAATTCCTTCAATATATCACTTCCCTTTTTGTATTTAGCCTGCTATAATATTCCCGCCAAAGACAGCTATTTTTTCTGCTTCTCCGTAAGTTAAGCTTTATTACTGCTTGGAAAAAGAAGAAGGGAGACTAAATTTTGAAATCACATTCTAGTCTTCTCTTGTTTTTCTTGTTACAGAGCAAGAACGTGTCCTGATTCATCAACGAGAACCCAACCTGTGCTTTAAGTTTCTTCTCTTTTGCCTTCATCCTTATTTTCTTTCGGAAAAGCAGCGGCTGAGTGTGACGGCTGATTTGCCAGGAGGTTCATGATAAACTCAGACGTGGCCTGAACAAAGAAACAATGTAGTTTATTCCCTTAGGATGCCCCGCTTTTTTATTAAGCGAGTGAGATGGAGTGTGACAAGTATACTGTCATTGCTTCAGGACATTCGAAAGTTGGAGCAGCTTTGTTTAGTTTGCCACTTTTCTGTTGTGCCATTCTTTCATTAGCTATAGTCATTTGTATCTCAGTTGTTTTCTTCTGTTTACTGTACCGCTCTCCGGCATAAAATAAACACTAGACAATATAAATATTTTGTAAAACGTCTCAGAGATTGTGAGAAAGAAAACTGATGTGTGACGCTCCCATGACCAAATATACTCAATTATCCTTACAACTGCCCACCTCGGTAGCGTAGATGGTAGCATGCCTGCCTCACATTCAAGAGGCTCCGAGTTCGAATTTCGGACAGGCATAAGGTTTCTTCCGGGGTTTTCCCTTATCCTGAAAGACGAATGTCGGGTAACTCTAAGCTCTATGGACTCTGGGCTCATTTGAGCATCATTTCACCGATGTCATTCGTCGTCCGATATGACAACGTTGGAGGACGTAAATTACAAACGAAGACCATTATCCTTACAACTACTTCGTGTTCATTTAGAAATTTGTAGAAGTGCATTTATGGCATACTTTATTTCGGAACACATTGCACTTTAGAATAGTAAAATGTTTCAGAAATGGTCGTTAAGTGATGGTTTTGAAATGTTCGACCAGTAGAAAGAAAGTAAACGTATGAGTTTGCTTTTGAGAAATGTTTATGTATTGGAAAATTCAAGGAACGTCTCTGAAATCTTTAATTGAATAAACAACCCGAAAATATAGATTGTGTCTTAACGAAATCTATAGTCATTTCTCTATAATTCGATTTTTCCTATGCCTTACAGTTTACCAGTTACGCAAAAGTCATGAATGATGACATCCGATGGTTTTGCAGAGTAATAAAGATATATAATATACAAGGTGTTAGTGGTAATAGTGCGCAGTATTCGTCAACTTCTTCTCTTTTGTAATTTTCAACCTCCAGCGTTAAGTGATATCGGTCGATGAGTGAAATAGGTGAAATGATGCTCAAATGAGTCCGTGGTCCAAGGAGCTTAGAGCTGCCCGACATTCGTCTTTCAGCATAAGGGAAAACCTCGGAAAAGTCCTTATCCAGGTAACTCACCCTAACCGAGATTCAAACTCGGGACCTCCTGAACGTTAGGCAGACACGCTACCATCTACGCAAACGAAGCGGGCAACAGCAACTTCCTAACATTAAACTGAAACGTAAGTTCTTGCACCATATTCCTCTAAAATGTATAGCTGCATGAACAAAAAATGAAATTGATGACAGCTTTTATTGCAAACATGTCACCACATTTTAATGATTTCCTTTTGAAATTAGGATAAGGTGGTAGAGTTGCAAAAGATGAGCTATTTGCGCATCTAGCGTGTGTTGTTAAAGTGATTCCTTTAACCACAAAATGATAGAAGGTTCAAGAATATAAACAGTAAACCTACCTGCCGCGACACAGGGCACAACAGCACCTTGCCAGAGCAAGTATCTAATGCATTTAGAACTATGGCAGTCTTTACAGATCAAGAGTATGCTTCCTGCTTATGGCAAAGCCGACTAGAACATTCATAAGGTGCAACAATTGAGTAGGTTTCCCAATAGGAGAATTCCAAACCAAAGAGTCATAGCAAAGAGAACAGCAGAGTACATTTTGAGTATCTACTGTAAATGGACATCATGTAGACGTTGCAGTTCTTGACCATTAATATATTTTCGTTTAGCAAATATGTGGTTTTGATTTATATTTGACGATACTACCGAGGTATTTTCGTATTTTCGCACGCCTTGCTACCAGCAAGAGTTGATAAACACACAGGCACGTGACGAACCGGCCTTCAAGCATTGACCTATTGTTGATTTTCAACTGCTCAAGGTGTGAATGCAAGAATTGCCAAAAACCAAAACATTAATTTCTAAAATCGTATTGTATTGCCATAATATGGAGATAATCAATTCAAGTGATGTTCACTTATCTTCTTTATTTTTCAATATAAATGAAATGGTCATAGGACTTTATAGTTTGTCATATTTGGATCTTCCAGGTCATGAAATCTGCGCTTTCATAACACCCAATATAAATGAATAACACCCAGATGTTTGTAATAAAAACATCTTAAACGTGTAATTTAATCAAGCAATTTAGTTTGTTAGATGCATAGCTGATTGTTTAAAATTTCTATGTAAACAGTAGTTTTTAATGAGAAACTTCTTTATTAAAAAAGTTACATCATTTGAAGACACAGAATTAGAGTTAGCATGTGATCGGCCTTTCACAGAAAAGCATACAGATTATACGAATAAGTAAAAACGTAATTTCAAACATAATGCTGGAAAATAAGGCAAGCAATGGAAAACACTAGTTCACTAACTGAATGGCTTGTGCTTCCGAGAGCAAATGAGAGAAAGATGTAATGCTGGCCAGAGCTAGCTCTGCCTACACAGCCCTCCTCACTCCCAAACTGACCAGGTATGCGTACTGGTTAGGCCGTTGCTCTCCCTCAAAACCACCCTGGTGCCAGAAACATACGCAGAGGGCAACCACCGCCGTCATCATAACAAAGACATAAAAGCTTGCGAAAATTGACTGTATCTATTTAATCGCACGGATAGGTCAGTATAGCGGATAGAGGTGAATTAAATGTCGCAGGGGAATACCAAAGCGACCTGCACTCCCTCTTGGCTCTTTGTTCGGAGGTCTTCTAACCTAAGGCCAAGCTCCACTTGGAAGTTACTGCTATAATGACCAGTACTATACATATTTTCTGCAGTATTGCGATTCACATCTGTACCAGCAGTGAAGTTAGATGTATACTGGAACCAATTATAGCCTTCTATCTGTTGTTTATGATATACTATGAACAAAAATGATAAGACTGCCCCTTATTTGTTGAGTTTCCTTTCTGCGCCAGGTTTGGCTATCTCCTTCCAGTACTCAACTTTGGCATACACTGGCACTCACGCTTATTTTCTCACGTAAAACGGAATATCAACACTTAAACTTTTCAAAACCACTGCTTTGACATAGGTCTAGAGTTCGCTGTAGTATTTAGCGGTATTCAAGATGTATATTGCAGGAAAATTTTTATATTTTATTATTGGTTTAAAATCATACTACAAAAACGATTAGACCTTCTTTCTTAAAAATTATCTCCGCAAGCTCCAAAAACTAAGTACTTCTTTTCTTACAAATTCTGTTCTCGAATGTTGAAAACTAGATAAGTCTTAAATTCGATTGTTAATAAACTGTTACTTCGTTATATTATTATTTTAATTTTAAGTACAAAATATTGAAAATACAATCAAATATAATGTATGTTATGAGAAATATATCCATGTAATATAAAATAGGTATAACTTTTATAAAAACATCATATACAAATTAAAAGTATTGCACTGAGTCATTGCCAAGTACAGCTGTATATAGGAAAAATGTAAATCGGCCTATTTTTAAATTTATGATCTTAAACCTTCCACCAGTCTTCACACTTTTACATTAAGTTCACGAGGGAGTCTCATCACCAGCCCTGGTTCTCATTTTAAACTTTGGAGTACTGCTCATAAAAACAGAACATTACTGTTAATAGAGCTCTAGCCTAAAGCGAACTGTTCATTGCTCGAGAGGCTTGGCAGCATATTTAGGCATATTTAAAGGCCTGAGGGGAGGCTAAATATTAAAAATTGCGAATTTACATGTTTTGTGCCACATGAGTTGTAATTCTTTCTTTAGTTTGTTTCATTTATATTACTATAGGCTAAATACTGATGTTTTAAATATATTTTTTGTTTTAGAAACGACAGTGCATTGCATTCTCTGTTCTAAGTCATCCACTACTTCACAGAAAAGTTAATTCCTGTACTGTTTTGGATAAAGAGGTATGTTTTAGCTCATTTTTGAGGTAAGCTTTTTTCTACAAATTATTAACACCGCAAAGTATGGAAGCTTCCATATATCCAAATAATGCAATTTTTGCATGGTAAACACACGAGGTTTTTCTGCTAATTTTTTTAATTCTGTTTTCTCTGAATGGCTTTCTCGCATATATAAGTCTTTTTCTCAAGAGCTATTAAAGATAGCAAAATAAATTTTTTATATAAAAACAGCATGTCATTAAGCATAACTTACCAAGACTATATTGTCGGTATTAAAAATTATATCAGAAGAAACTGGGAAAATCAGTGGTATAACAACTTAAACAGCAAACTTCATGATATAGTGACTAAAGGAATATCAAGTGCTCCTCTTAAACAACTGAAACGTAAAGAACAAGTGGCTTTAACTGGACTAAGAATTGGTCATTGCAGAATCACGCATTCACACATCATATCCAAGGATCCAGCCCCCGTAGGTGAGATGTGTCACACAGCTTTAACAACTGTACATATCATCACTAAATGTACCAGATACACAAAGTGGCGGACGAAGAACAAGATTCCATCCAATGATTCTACTGTACTGAATGATCCTAAAATGATCACTAACATTCTAAAATTTACAAAAGACAGTTCATTATTTCTGTTATTTTAATTTGATTGCATCACTATTGTTCTCAATATTCTACTGTTGTAAATATTCCACTTTATTGTAAACCTACCAAACAATGTTTTAAATTTTATCAATGTTATATTTAGTGCTATATATTAAGACAATGTTATATTCATATAACTTTTTTTTCATTGTATCAGCATATATTATTGTGATGGCATAAATATTATGGAATTACTTTGTGTAAAGTCGCAATATGAGTATGTTTAGCGACTCTAAACAAGGCTGAACTAATTATAAAAACATATCTGTGGTTGTAATACTGTAGGTACTTTGGTATGAATAGCTGTGTGATAGCTTAACTGCTTATACGGGGAAAGTAAAACGTGTGAATCGATGTTTGTAACTTTGTTATAGTTTTGCGAAGTGATATTTTTATAGAAAAGCTGTAAGATATCAATATGTTTTCATATTGCTATGATTGAGATGAACCGTACCCGGATGATAAGGTACAATTATACAACTTACCTTGATAATTTAAAAGCTTTAATAAATCTCTTGTTCACACTGACAGCTTACGTTCACAATTACACTACAGTGCCTTAACTTAAACTTCCTCGAAAGTTAAACTTTGTACACATTATAATTTCACTCTTACACTTGTTATTACATGATTTTGAACCGTGCGCGCGCAGTGAAAGGAGAATACCGACTACTTTAAGTCGTCAGCTTGGAGGAGCTCTACGAGAGAGGAACCAAAGCAACCTTCACGCGCTCACACGGGGATAAAAGGAATACGAAACATCTGAGGCACACGCCTCCTAGAGGAAAGGTGCAATCAGCACAGTGAACAGGGCCTGACTTTTTTAAATGGAAACATTTTGTTGTTCATTTTTTCGGTCCTCAGGTCTCGGAACGTAAAGGCAAATTATTTTTTGAGCTGTAATTTATATTTATTAGGATGTATTACAGCACATGGAATGCAAACCAAGAAAACACATTTACAACAAAAGCAGTGGAGCTGTGTTGTAACACATTATGAATTCACATCAACATGTGTTCAAAATGGCCTCCATTTACTGCCAAATAATACCAAAGTGTATCTCAAAAATTAATGTTTCCAGCAATAATGGAACACCAATCAGAAAATTGGCATTTCAGTTCGTTGTCTTACTTTAACTGTGCTATAACTATTTTCAGAAATGAGTAGAGCAATAGCCGGGATTTGAACAACGGATGTCCCGATCTCCACGCGTTGCCCTAGACCACTAGAGGTTCTCATATGCTATGAGACACGTACCTTTTTTGTGGCGACTTACTACGCTGTAAGTACTTAAGTCCCAAGCTTCATAGTTAAACCACTATATTATTCAGGTAAATTGATGGAAATAATTATTTCTTCCACACTAGCCGTGTGTAGGCAGGTTTGAACGTTACAGTAGCTCAGTGATTTAGAGCAACCGCACCGAGAGCGGGAGATCCGTAGTTCAAATCCCGGCTAAGGCATTGAATTTTTCAGTCTGGCTCTACTCATTCAAACCTTAGCCTACACACGGCTAGTGTGGAAGAAATGATGATTCCTATTTACAGGAAGATTTTACAATGAAGTAAGGATTGTTCTCCTTATTAGCTTAGCTTAGCTTAGCTGTATTTGTTAAATCCAAAATCACATATTGAAGCAGCCTAATACATTGTTTAATTCAAAACATACTCAATTTGATGTGTGTTCCTTTCCTCATTACACATGCAGTAAGGTCTAATTAACCTAAACTGCGATTTGAAAGAGCATTTGTTTGTACGTTCTTAGCCTGAGCACTGTGGTAGTGCAGAAAAATAAATGATGCCATTTAACCTAAAACACTCACGTCCTTAAAAAATATCACTTCATAGACTTTTAACTACGGTGTAACAGCCCGCCTCGGTAGAGTGGTAGTAGCGTGTCTGCCTCACGTTCAAGAGTTCGCGTGTTAGAATCTCGGTCAAGGGCGAGTTACCTGAATAAGGTTTCTTCCGGGGTTTACCCTTATCCTGAAAGACCAAAGTTCAGTAGCTCTAAACTCTATGAACCCTGGGCTCAGTTAAGCATCATTTCACCCCCTCCATTCCTCGTCCGACATGACTTAACGTTGGAGGACGTAAATTACACAAAAAACTGCTGTGTTACAGACACTGTTCCATACTCACTTTCTTTTCGAGCAACAAGCCAGATGAAAAGACGATTACATATCGGCGTTTCGGGAGTGTGCATCGCTACCATCATCAGGATATTTATAAAATGTTATAGCCACCAATGAAATGCTGGATATAAACAAAGACTATCACACTGTTCCATAATTTTACTCACCCAGTATATTCTAATAACATTTGAGTAATTACGAAAAAACTCATATTTTTCTTAGTAAATCAAATTATTATGTTAAAGTTGATCAGCAAGCCAATAAGGTTTAAATCAACATGCTTTCAGTCTATAAAATTAGTGTAGGCCATGGGTATCTGAATTTATCGAGACAAAAGATTATTAACATCTGGTACCTTCATAGTTATATATTTCAATTTAAAAAGCAAATCTTTGAGTCATAGGTGATTACTTAACCTTCTTTAATCAAGTCATTAGAAAAACGTTACTTGCTAGTTCCCCATAAAACTATGGTGTTTATGTGACCATAGGCAGTATCAGGTCTTTCATGAATAAACTGCTTTATTATTTTACAATTAAAAAAAGTTCAGGATTTATTAAATGTTTATTTGAATTTAATGAAAAATTAATATTTAACTAGAATTTAAAGATGATATTATTTATTAATAAATAAGTTATAAACATAATGAGTAAGCTTATATCTTGAAATCATATATTAGCCAATCTTGTTAAGTTATCCATAATTTTCCACTCAAGCTTTAACACATCTGCTAATTTCAAACTTGAAATTTAAATAAAGGTTCCTACATGATCGAGATTACCCGTCAATTTGATGATGCCATTCTTACTAAACACATCTCTCTGTCTCTTCAAAGTTCATAAATCTTTTAGCCTTAGCTGTCCCTTGCAAACCATCTGGGTATTTCACGAGAACATCCACCGATCCTAGCACATAACGTTAGCTTTGTGTCAGCATTCTAGACACAAAGAATGATGTACCTTAAGGGTACGCGTAAAAATTGAGATACGAATGGATTATATCGCATCTCTGTTAGCCTGACGGTGTACTAAAATAAGGATTATAAAGGGTTTTAAGACTGGCACGGTATTTAACTGATAACAAAATTTAAAGTTACTAGTTTGTAAGTCATAAAAATACTAATAACTAATACAAATAATAAATAAAATAAGTGATCATCAAAGAAAAACGACACTTTATTTAGTGATCAAGGATAAACATACAGTTTGACGTGATGGGAAAATTCAAAATCCCTTCTACAGATTGGATAATGCTATACACACCCACGAGGATGGATGAAACGAACAAACCACTGGCGACGTATGAGCAAGCACGGACGATCTAAGCGTCAGATGCGCAGAATGATCTAACATTTATTATAGCTTGATCATCCGGCCGGGAGGCGCTCACAGCGATCTGCCCAAGCCGCCGGAGGGTGGTTCAGCGGGAACCGGGTAAATCCCAACTCGTAGTGGACGCTCATACGGCCACCCTCTTTGTTTTATTTTTCTTCTCATGAAAGTATTTCTATCGGTTGCTTTTATAAACTATTCTTAGATACCGGTAACGCATTGTGGTAAAATGCCACTTGATATTGTAATAATATCTTCAGCTTATTTTTCATTAGCTCATATTTCTTACGTTCTTCTTGAGCTGCGTTTTTACAGAGCGATAGTTTTGACTCAAAGGTTTATGCTTTCAGCATAAATATGTAACCCGAATGACAACCCATGCCATATCTGTTGGAATGGGACGGAAGCTTGGTTATGCACACTTACAATCTCAAATATCTACATTTTTGTAAATGTCTACACTATCTCGAATTCGAAATTTGACTATGTCGCCAAAAACACCAACTAATAAACATATGTTTAGTTCTGGCACGATACTCATTTGGGCCTACCTTAACAATTCAATTTCGGACTTGGAACCTACATTTGCATGGAAACTAATACATAAGATATAGTCAACAATGGGCTTCCCCTAGTTATATTGTTGGTTTTCGTGACCTACAGACCGCTACCTATTTTAGCCCCTTAATTTCATCTTTATGCTAATCTTTATGGAAACTGGCTGTACTTTTAATTACTTTTGTAACACTTCTCCTCTGAACATGGGAAGTGGACAACTTTGATGTTAAAAAAGAAACTGGAAATTTATTTCAGTCCAGAAATTAAGAAAAAGTGGTGTTTTCTGTATCTCCTTTAGTCTAGATAGTTTTACACCAGGACCTATATATTTGACTTTTTCTTGTAATGTTGTGATATATCTCATCTTAAAACAACTGCATATCCCTATATACAGCATTTGTTTCTCTTCACTACAATTAGTCATGTTTTCTTCTTTTCTTTGCCCGCTTCTGTGGCGTGGGGGGTAGCTTGTTTGCCTCACTTTCAAGAAGTACAAATTCAAACCTCGTTCAGGGTGAGTCATCCGGATAAGGCTTTTTCCGTAATTCCCCTTAGTAAAGGTGAATGTTAGCTAAGTTCTATAGACTCTGGGCTAATTCGGGCCTAATTTCATCAATTTCGTTCATCTCCAATATGACATACATACATTGGAGGACGTTAATTAAAATATTTTTTTCGTTCTTTTGAAAGGGAATAGTGTATACCTTTATTACTCTATTTCATTTTTTTCATCTATGTGATGTCAAAAGCAATGGGATTATAACCCGTCATATTTTCTATGATTGCCTTAAAACGAATACCTCAATTTACTTTGCAATTATAACATTCTAATTTTCTCAACTTTTTTTCTGTGACGAGTAATCCTTTAATCATTAACTGATTAAAATTTGTAATTTTAGGTAGCACAATGCAACAGTGTTTTTTTAATTATGTGTTAAAAAGGAGGGTATGCAGTTGTAAAAGTACAAAAGTGCTTTTTCTATCCCAGTGTTTATGCTTGCAATTTCTTCCATGTCTGTGTCACAATTATCAGAATATCAACTGAAGTCCAATGAAACTCTCAATTGCAAACAAGGACAGCTTTGAAAACTTATAGAGATGTTATCTCTTTCTTAGCTTTTGGACATCGTATTCTTGAATTAAAGAACGTATTAAAGTGGACTATTGGTTAAAATTGAGATGTTCAAGGATACTTATGCCGAGAGCTTTTACACTTTAATCAGAGTTATTCTAAAAAGTTGACAAGAAAACCAAACAAATTTAAAATTAACCCTTTTAAAGAAATACACATGAGGCACTTGTAAGAAACCGTTAGTGATGGAGAGAATAACTTGACATCTTGTCATGATCCTATAAACGATTATATTAACTTCCTAAGTCCTTTGTGATTAAATTTAGCACTAACAATTTGAAATTACCGGGTGAGACACTGTTCCTGGTGAGAAGTTAATAAAGTCTATATAAGCTCTCTTAGAAGTCTGCACAAAATAGTTAAAGCCGGTTTATGGAAAGTGAACACTTTCGAAAAAATAGTCCATGCACATAAAGTGTAGTCAAGGTTGAGGTATCTCCTGAAAATCTTCGTGGCGTAAGCTCAGAAGGAGCAGAAATTGAATACCATGTTTGGTATTTACCAGATGTTTATTTTTTAATTATGCTGTTTTCATACACAAACACACACCTTTTTCTAAAAATATTTTTCTTAGATTCAAAGGACCTCAAAACATGCATGTACATAGAAATTTTGATATGAAAGTTTTGCAATTCTTTCGCTCCTTACACCATGTAGCTAAGAGAGAGACAGAGAGAGAGAGAGAGAGAGAGAGAGAGAGAGAGAGAGAGAGAGAGAGAGAGAGAGAGAGAGAGAGAGTGGGGGGGGGTCGAGAGAGAAGAAAGGTACTACAGCTTCCGGAAACAAATATTTAGCTCACTATTTAACTTTAATCTATTATTCTTACTGTATTTTCTTACACGGATTAAGCATAACTTCATGCAACAATTTGTGCAATTGTGGGCAAAAGGTTTCGTCTAAACATAAATAAATCTGCCAAAATATCTTCCACTAAATGTCTGCCAAGAAGCTCCCTACCGTTCTGGTACAAAACTACTATATAATATTTTCAATTTAACAAGGGTTTAATATCGCTCTCTTTATTGATAACACTATGTTTGTTTAGAATCCCACTCCTTCGACAGAAAGAAAATAATAGTTTCCTCACATACGCTTTCTTGCCAAGGCTTTTTCTTTCTTTTTTCACTCAGCCTGTACGTTATCCTAATAAATCTCTGCGTTCTAGGTTTCCAGGGTTATCCTGACCCCCTACCGTCCACAACTGTATTTCAGCCTATTCCAAAGACGTGTATATTTGGCTCCGATTTATTGTTATTATCGTCGCTGGTTTTGGGAATCCAGAAGAATCCTCAGTGAACCCTTGCCAGTTTCTACGATTCCAATAATAACCTATGTTCAAGAACAGCTTCATAATATTGCTCACAGCTTTAAAATTAATTCCACAGCTTTATAAATTCAATTTGAGTGCATTCCATGCCTTAGTTTAAAGAAGCTAGCGCAAATCACAAATGACTGGGGATTGATAGCTAATCCGTAAAAATTTAATTATGTTTGTATATTTCAAACCCATGGAGATAATCTAACAATTAGTAGTTAATTTTCTGCAACAACTCACCATTTCATGTTTGGCTCTGCCAAAAACTACTTCAAATCTACAAGTGTTAAGGCAAAATGTCTAACTCAAGTATTAAACACAAAGAGGAGCAAGTTTTGACGTTTTATATATAAACATTTTGTTTTTTATCTATTTCATTCCTGCATACAGAAATTCAGTTTAACTGACCTATTTTATTCATATCTAACAGGAACAGAAAGAAATTTAAAAGTTACATGTCCTTTACATGAAACTATTCAACTTATTTAATTTTGGAAGTTCATTGAAACCTTACATTCCTATCTGTGTGTCGAGAAAGTTCCTGTTTTACTTTAACAGTGGGGTGGGACAGACTGATCATTGCTATCTTTACAAAATATGACGAACGTTTAGCTCCTTTATAAAATTTCCAGCTATTAAAGTATGTGTATTTGGTGAAAATATATGTTTATTTCAAAGATATCTTACGATAATCACGCTATGGACACTAAAGACACTGCATTCTGCATAGATTTCCTGACATACACCTAGAACTTGCACCGTAAATATTATTGAAATATAAAGATCTATTGTTGTGGGGTGTCCTTAGATTGGTAGACAGGGGCTAGTAGTTTAAGCCTATAAACATATTTTGATTATACTGAGAAAGTTTATTTTTCAGGTCAACATACCCTTTTAAAATATAATACTTAATTATATCAACAAAATAAAAGCTGAATAAATAAGATAGTCAATGGTGTTTATTGCAGAAGCCTAATTCAAATACTTTATAAGAAATCTTTTTTTGAAACTTTCACACACTTTCACTTGTACAACCAGTGGTAGCACAAACTTAAAAGGGGAATTGCACTGTATCTGTAGATTCTGACACGTAAAGATCATCAAAGGTTGATTCAAAGGCACTACTAGAAGCTTCAATACACGCAATCAGTCTTCTATGTAAAAACTGCCACAAACCTTCTAGAATTTTAGGAGAAATTACAGAGCAGGCAGCAGTAATACTTCTTTTCACATCACAGGTACAGTTGATATGTTCTTGTAGACTATATCTTTCAATTTTCCTCACAGATAAAATTTACAGAAGTCTAATTTGGTGATCGGGCCAGCTGAGTTACAAATCCTTTTCATCCAAGCCAACTAACTGTGTGGAAAAAATCTATTAAGACAAGCTGCAGTATTTCAAGTACTATGGGTTGGACAGGCATGGTATTTGTGCCACAGATTCGTTCTAGTTTGTAAAGGAAGGAAATCTGGAAGATGGTCGGCTAGGATGTCGCGATAGCTACTTGTGCGTGTTCAGTGCTGCTTCTACAGCTCACTAACCCACAACAGACGTTTAAATTTGATGGACGTGGACTTTCTACCTGACGAAGGCAAAAGTTGTGCGGTGACTGGCATACCGCGAGGTTGTCGTTCCGCTGTGCACGGTAGTAAACGCCAGGCAGAGCGGGCTTTGTTTGTGCTGTCGTGTATACAGTTCAGCGCTCCGCGCGTAGTTTTGTTGAATTGGGTATATTTATACCTGTTCGGTTTTGAATTTAAAAAGTAATCATGGCGATGTACAAACGTGTGAATACACTAAAAATTCAATTTGAAGCAATGGCAAGTAAACCTACTGCATTAGAAATCCACCAGTGGCTTGTAAACTTCATGGGATTACAAGTGGATCAAGTTGACACGCTCCAGCTGCACACAAGAGAACGTGCTATATATGTGAAGGTGATTTCGGCGGTATTATACGATAATCTCCTAGCCCGTTATCAAGATGAACAAACCTTTACCTACGCCTCTGGAGAAACGGCAAAGTTACGAATTACACCGGGTGATCAGCAAACAGTGAATGTTAGAGTGTTCAATTTACCTTCGGAGGTTCCCCTCGCTGTGTTGTCGCAGCAGCTGAGCCAATACGGTACAGTGTATGATATTCGCAGAGAGCAATGGAGCTCCCAGTATCTTCTTCCGACTAACAACGGAGTGATTGCTGTGAAGATGGGACTAAAACGTCACATACCTGCTAGCTTGGTTATCGATACCTATTTGATTGGAATCAGTTACATCGGTCAACCGCAAGCTTGTCATCTCTGTCATGCCACTACCCACCTGAAAGCTGAGTGCCCCCTTCGTGCTACGCGGTTACCCATCAACCCACGGAACCGTCCAGTTACCTTCAGTGTCGCAGCAGGTGCTAACTCATATGCTGCTGCTGTCGGTAGAGAGTACGCAGCAGGTTCGACGAGTACGTCCACAGAAGACCAGCCGCCGGAGCAACCTACACAACAGGCAGACAATGGTCCGGTAGTAGTGGAGCTAACGAGAGAGCCGGCGGAGTCCGAAAAGTCTGCAGTGGCCAACGATATCACGCCTATGGTTGAGACACAGGATGCCCCTAAAAGATCTGCTGTTACTGCTCCAGCTGAGGGTTCGCGGGATGGTGTTATGGAGGTTGTAAGTGATGAAGAAGTAGAGGTATCTGATACTGAAATAGCTCAGTTAAGGCAAAAGGTTGGCATTACATTGTCGGGTCGCGACCCTCGATTAAGAAGTCAGCACAGGAGGATGGAAGTGCAAGGAATTCCACCACGACAGCAACCTCCGGATGTGCTACACCTGAAAGGTGGTCCCCCGGTTCCCATCCAAGGGAAAGAGATAGACTCAGTCAAGCGGCCGGCAGTGGATGACGGTGATGAATATGAAGAAGAACTACGTTCAGCTAAACTTACCAAAGAGGATTCGTGCCCAGGCATTGTTCAAGGAGGCTCAACTGATATTAAAGTGGTTCCTGGTTCTTCGAAATCCTGGCATCACTAAGGATGTGCTCCTAGCCCATTGAATGCCGATAGGTGCGCAAATCTGGGCTTTGCTTAATGTTAATGGTCTGCGACAGGTGGTCAAACAGCAACTTTTAAGGGACTTCTTGATAAATCATGACATAGATATCTGCTTTTTGCAGGAGGTGAATATTGATAATATGGACTTCTTATATGGCTACGAGTACGAGACGAATCTTGGGCCGGAAGGTACCGGTACGGCTATTGTGCATCGTCAAGGTTTACAACTACATAATTTCGTGCTCCATCCCTCTGGTAGAGCCATCTCAGCAGTGTATGAGGGCATTACCTTGGTGAACATTTACGCCCCTGCGGGCAGTAATAAACGAAAGCAGCGAGAAAATTTTTTTAGGCAAGACATCTTGATCCATATTCCAGCAAGTGCACCGTTCGTCCTGGTTGGCGATTTTAATTGTACTTTAGCTGCTAAAGATCAACGGGGTGCCGTCAATGGGTGTAGTACTCTGCAACAGCTAGTAGAACAAATGCACCTGACAGATACCTGGGAACATAAGCACGGCTCAGCAGTACAATTTACATTCGTGAGAGGACCATCAGCTTCACGACTGGACCGCATGTATGTTACGGCTGAACTCTTACCCCGCCTTCAGCGCACAGAAATACTGCCGGTGGCATTTAGTGATCATAACGCTCTAATACATGCACTTGAGGGCAGGGCGGCGAGCTGCAATAGAGGCAGAGGTTACTGGAAACTTAACTGCTCCTTGCTTACGGATGAGGAAGTGATGACTGATTTCCAGGACTGCTGGTCACGATTGCGGGAATCCTTTGCACGTGCACCAAACAAAGTCGACTGGTGGGTGTGTAAAGCCAAACCTACATTACGAAACTTCTTTCGGGCTGCTGCCATTCGTCGAGCGCTGGCTAGAAGAGAAACCATGGAATATTACTTCCAAATCCTCCACGAGCTGCACGTACGCCAACAGCAGGGAGACAATGTTCTCCAACTAGTGCGGGAGATCAAAGAACATATAAAAGCTCGTAAAACACAACAACTTCAGGGATATTTGGCCAGAGTACACTCGGAGGAAGTGCTGCATGGGGAGCAGGCGAGTTTTTTTCATTTGGCAAAGGAACGTAATCATGGTCGCCGGAAGCTAATCACTCAACTTGAAATAGATGGACGGGAGGTTTCCACTACAGCCGAAATTATTCGTGAAGTGAACAATTTCTACGCACAACGATTCACCGACCCCGCAGATCTCGCACACAAAGTAGAGGCATATATGTCAAAATTCCTACCAGAGCTACCGGAAGAATTGTGGCAGGACACGCCGTCGCTGTCCAAATCACAGTTACGTGAAATAATCCAAAAATCCAAATTGCGTGCCTCCTCAGGACCTGATGGCTTGCCATATGAATTTTACAAGCAATGTTGGTGTCACATCCAGAACGAACTGTTACAAGTCTTTCAGGAAATGTGGAATACAGAGCATTTACCACGCACATTTGCAGATGGGATAGTGGTACAACTTCCGAAGGTGGCTAGACCCAAGTCCTTACAGGATTATCGACCGATCACGCTGTTAAACTGTGATTACAAACTGTTCGCTAAAATAATTGTTGGTCGTATGCAAAAGATACTACCATATAGCATTAGCGAGTTCCAGGCCGCAGTAAAGAAGGGAGCGACCCTGCAAAATACGTTAGCTGCCTTGAGAGGATGTATACTGCATTGCGCACAGGAACATCAGTCTGCAGCGATTATTAATTTGGACCTCCAAAGGGCCTTTGACAGCGTTGATGACGGTTTGTGGAGACGTATGATGGAATTAAAAGTGCCTGATAAATTCTGCAACCTGATTCGAGCCATGTATGCTGGTGCCTCGTCAAAAGTTCTCTGCAATGGCTATTTAACGTCTGCTATACCGATTAAACGCTCAGTCAGACAAGGATGTCCCATGTCCATGATGCTATTCTCCCTGTATGTTGACCCACTACTCCGACAGCTGCAATCTACACTTGATGGACTTGAGATATATGGGCAGCGAATGGTTGTGAGGGCCTACGCAGACGATATTACGGTAATAGTTACCACCCCCCAAGACAGTCCTCGCTTAAGAGATTGTTTACAAGAGTACGAGGGATCGACAGGGATGACATTTAATATGCAGAAGTCCGAGATTTTAGCCATTGGACCAGATCCGCCGGACACATCCATCTTAGGAATACCTATGGTGCGGCGCACGAAGATTTTGGGTGTTTACTTTAGTGATAGCGAGATGGACATGAGGGAATATAACTGGACGACCCGGATTAATGTACTGCGTGGGATGATGTACAAGCAGAAACTCCGGATGTTGAATTTGGTACAACGTATACGATATTGTAACAGTTTCGCGCTCAGCAGGATTTGGTACCTTGCACACGTGCTACCACCAACAAAGCGGGATTCCCAGAGGATAGAACAGATATTGGGCTATTTCATCTGGACAGGGAAGCTCTACCGTGTTGCGCGGGCTCAACTACGTCTCCCGAAGGGGCAAGGTGGTTGGGGATTAATAGAGGTGGCTCTCCAGTCGCAAGCGTTGATGATCAAAATGCTTCTGCTTGCCCTAAATAATCAGAGTGATCCCGTGGACACCATGATACAACGCACGCACATGGATTTTTGGCGCCAAGGACAACGAGGCAAGGTACCCGAGATTTTACGGGACACGTATTACGCGTTGGAGCGGTTACCCCCGGAGCACTCAATAGATGGTGATAAGTGCACAGTAAAGAACATTTATGCTTATCTTCGTCAATCAGTTAGAATCACCCCACAGGTACAGATAAAATATCCGCAGCTGCCCTGGCAGCGCATATGGAAATGTTTTGGCTGTCAGCAACTGAACACCACATGGTTAGCGGTGACGTATGAAATTGTCAATGAACTTCTTCCAACGGCAGACAAACTGTACCGCCACAGAATGGCTATTGCCCGAGTTGCCCTATTTGCTCGGAAGCAGATTCACTTCCGCATCGGGTGATGGTATGTTCCGGAAAAGCTGATATATGGAACTGGGTGCTAGACAAATGTAATAGCTGGATACCTGCCGGATGGGATGCTTCACATGAAGATATATTACATCTGAATCTTCCTAAGGTGAACCCTTCATTACAACGTGCACTGCTCTGGCTCATAATGGGTACATTTACCTGGATAAACACACTGGACACGCCAAGTGATTGTTCAGTATCACGGCTCAGACGATTTTTACGCGAAGAGAGATGGACAATGATCCAGCTCAAGAAAATAGCACCCTTCAAACCGTGGATACTGCACGTTTAAGAGATATAGGCAGAATAATATCAATTTCGGACATCATTCCCCTACATGTAAAACAGTGAGGTACAATAAAATAAAGATAAAAATCGGTCCCCTCCCTTCCTCCCTCTCCTTGTCCCTCCCTTCCTCCCTCTTTCGCTTCAAAAATAAAAGCAAGTAGCTTAAGTTAACAAAAAAAAAAAAAAAAAAAAACATCAAATAGCTTACAAAAAAAAAGACCAGTCTGGTTGAGGTAAAAAAAAAAAAAAAAAAGGCCAGATGTTATTAATGTGCTTAAAACAATATCAAAAAAAAATTGGGACGTACGTGTACTAGTGATGAGCCTCGCTCTGTCCCTTTTAAAAAAAAAAGGGGGGAAAAAAAGCCTTAGCAAATAGCAAACATAAAAAAGGCAACGTGGGTTGTCAACAGACCAATAATGTATATTTCTGCGGCTTGACTAGTAAATATTGCTTTATTATTTCACAAGGCTAGCTTTTCACGGAGAGATGGCTTAGGGATGGAACTTCTGTCGATGAAGAGGCAGCAAGCTTGTCTGGCTTATGGCACACGTGCGATTTCGCGAGAACTATTTTGCGGATCTGCTGCACAACTTCCAAAGCTATATCTCTCTCTTTTGAGTTACGTTTTTGCTTATATTACGTTTTCTAGGTGCTACACAGAAACTGGGTGAAAAGTCTGACAAATAATTGCGCAGATGGTAGACTCGGACATGTTTCTGCGTACACCGTACGAGAAAGAACTGCATGCTTCCTACATTCCCCATACACCATGAGCATGTCTCCTTATTTCTGCATCGCTAAATCTATCTTGCACTCACGATCTGTAAGATCTGACATGAACTAGAACTTTGCCACAAACACCATTTACATTCTTATTTGCCCTACGTTTGTTTTGTTGATGAAACTGGGCATTGTATCTTATAATCCGCTTAAAGGCTAAAAGTAGCCGCCCCTGACTAACAATAAACGCTGAGAAAACCACACATCAAAAGCACTTTCCATTTCCGAAATATTTGCGGTGTAAGTTTTAGGTAATTCAACCTGTATAGCATATAGTAGTGTTTGAACAATTACGAACTCTGCTTATATACATGGAACTTAGAAACATATAATTTATGGTGAAGCGCCTTTAAAAATTATTGTAAACACAAATTGCAGTATAAGAGCTATTATAGTGGGCAAGTACACACACTACTGAGAAAATCTATCCCCAATTTCATTGTAAAAGTTAAGTGACAGTAACACATTCCCGCTCAAATGTTCTGAGTCTGAGAATGCATGAAATTGTTGGTCGTCTGCTAGGTCAGAGACGTTTACTGAATTGCACTGAATAATTTCATTCCACCCAGCGACCATGAACCGATAGTCAGGCAGTTTGCATTAATGTAAACGTTAATTCTATATCCAGGATATCAGCCCTAACACCTACCCAATAACTGCTAATCCATAATATCTAATTACAATGAATTTACATTGTTAAATTTTGCTTCAAATCAACGACACTATAATGTGTTAAGCATACTCTTGCAAAGTTGACCTTTTCCCACGAAATTCTAGTACCTGCGACCTCAAACAATTTCCTTTTTGGCGTTAAGGAATTGCTGTAGTCTTTGTACTCAATTCTATGCTTCGTTATATAGCTTTGTATGGCACAATACACCGTATGGCAATTCTGTATGGTCATTTATTCCTATACAATGAAGCCAGAAAATAAAGAAAGTTCAGCACTAATAGGCTCTTGTATAGAACGTGTCAACAGCAAATTGGACCAACACAATAACTTCATTACTATATTATCTCCTTGTATTTGCAACTTGCGTCGTACCATAAAAATATTCAACAGTTAGTTTGCTTACTATGATATCTATTCTTCTAGCACACCATACACTAAAGCCAGAGATGAAAAATATTCCAAGCGTGCTCACCTCTTTGTAAACGGCATGTACAGTTTCCAATAGACAACACAGCATTTGTTTCTTTTATTTCAGAGTAAACCAGACTACAGAAATACTTATAAACTTTAATAATAGAAGATATGATGAATGAAATACTTGAAAGATGTAGCATCAATTGAAATATTAACAAAACAGAAAACATTAAGATAGGAGGAAGCACTAGAAGTCTTAAAATGACGAAATCAAGATAAAGCAAAATTAGTTTATAAGAATGCTTCGACAAAACAGAGAAGAAGCTAGAAAGAACGAAATGCGAAATAATAAATAACACAACTCGACGAATAAAACCTGGAACGAATTAGTATCCAAAATAGCGAATTTCGTGCATGGAAATCCTAAAGAAATTGGAGAAAGAATTAGCCTGTAAAACTGATAAATGTATTCTGATGAAGAACTGTGAACAAAAACGGAAAATTTGAAAATGTATAGATTATGAAAGTGGACTAAATATTTCTAAATACATCAGGAATAACATATAATTAGAATAGCTTAAAGAAGCCATAAGGCCAAAGATAGAAATGCACATGGCATCCACTAAACAGAACTGCATGATTTTGCGTTTCTTGTAGAAAACTATTTACATGCCCACACAATTAAAAAATTAAATAAAAGGAAATTGTTTCCAGAATAAGTATTTATTTTTTGAGTCTATTGCATAAGCAGATTTGATAAGAGTATAGCTCACAAAGTCTGTTATACTAAATTAAGAAAAGAAATATGAGTAATATGGAAAGTATTTGTATTTTTTTCAATTTAGTCCTATTGGAGATACAGCTTGCAGTTGTAAAAGAGTTAAGATATCACATATCCTATTTTTTTTGCATTTGACTTAGCTCAGCATTAAATGTAATAAAAGTCAGCTTAGTCACTGTTGAAATAAAGAAAACATTAAAAAATATACACTCACGTACGCATGTATGCGCGCATACACGCACTTAAAGATTACATTTCCGAGTTCAGTATGACTTTTTAAACACACTAATATCAATTATGCCTCTAGAATAAAAATATATTACCGCGGATTTTGTGTATACATATTGATATATAATTGAAATTTAAAAGAGCTATACCTGATAAATAAGAACACTTATTAAAGTAGCTTATTCTTGTTCTTCTTCTACCTACAGTTCTTATAGCCTGCTATATATTACGTGAATAATCCTTATCTATTTATTCTAAGTAAAAATTATGACACTAGCATTAAGAATGACATACATAAGACACACTATAGGATACCCAAATTTATAAGTTACTAATTTTCTTTACAAGTAAAGTAGTAAGTAATCTGGCTAACGACATAATATGTACTAAATCTTTATCACAGCTGAAACCCTGTTTAAAGAATTATCTTACAAAGCAATGTTCTTACTCTCTTAAGCATTTCAACATACGTATATTGGACGTGGTCCATCTGTACTTGTACGATAGATGGCAAAATAAATTACTTGTTTACCTAATCACTGACTTCATTCTATTATCATCATTATTATGATCATCGTTGTCATTCTCATCCACTTACTTTTTTCCCTATTTTCCCCGCAAGGTAAACTCTTTCGTTCTCCAAGGGACAGTACGTCAGCCTTTGATGAGCATTACTTGACTCCAAATAATTGGCAGTTAAAGGTTCACGTTATTTTTTATTTAAAGAAACTGCATTAAACTTTTGAGATGATGTACGATAGAAATACTTCAGCAGACGTCGCTGATGCAACATTAGCATATTATTCCATTTTATGATATGTGTATAGCTTCCAAGAAACAACCCGATATACAATAGGTGACCTTATTTTTTTCTACACATATGTTCTAGTATCCGGGTGGTTTTAATATACACTCTCCTAATAAGGAAAAATGCCTATGTTTCAATATTAGTTGTTAGGAATCTGGTTGCGTGTAAAATAAATTAGCTATACTACTTACATGTTCTGAATAATGGACAATATCTTTATTTTTAAATGTATTCCAAAATTGTACTATTTAATTTTATATACTACAAATTTATAATAAGCAGAGCAGGTACGTATTCCACACAAACATTTCGATGTAGAAGAGTTACCAGCAGCACATGTTTTAGAAGAATGGCTTTGTACATGCCTGTGACATTCTCAAGTGCGTAAACATGACATCTAAATTCAGAATTTTCCGAAAAAAAAACTGCAGAGTTTTTATGAAAAGCTCTTCCACATTAAATTACCCGTCACTTAAAAACTTTGCCCACCTCGGTAGCGTAGATGTTAGTGTGTCTGCCTCACGTTCAAAAGGTCCCGAGTTCCCCACCCCCTGTAATTTACCCTCCTTCAACGTTAAGTCATATCGGACGATGAAATGAATGATGCTCAAATGAGCCCAGGGTCCATAGAGGGTCTATAGTTCGAATCTCAGTCAGGGTGAGTTACCTGGGTAAGGTTTTTTCCGGGGTTTTCCCTTATCCTAAAACACGAATGCCGGGAAACTCTGAGCTCTATGGACCCTGGGCTCATTTGAGCATCATTTCACCCATTGCATTCATTGTCCGATATTACTTAAGGTTGGAGGACGTAAATTAAGAAAACAAACTTAAAAATGTTCTATACTTAAATTCTTCAAAAATTGCTGTAACATCTTCGATTAAAATATCTAATAATTAACATATTTATATCACAACTGTATATCTGAAACTATTTTGGAATAATCCCAAAATTTCTCTGAATTCGGAAATGTCTATATTTACCAAAGGGAATACCATAAAAATATATAAATACTATCATACAAAAGATTTAGATCTACTTAAAACATGAAATTAATTTTTTATGAGCTTTATGCAGCATCAAACATTTTGTCTGTCACAGTAGTTGTTTCTTTGAAAGGCGCGGAAAGTTATTACAATTTTAAATCCAGTAAACATCGGCTATGTTTTAAAAATTTGAGCATTGCCCTATGTCCCCCCCTTGTATCTAAAACAAAATGTGTTATGAATCTGCATTTACAAATTTGTTTCGTATTAAGATCAGTAAATATAGTTGAGCTTTCGTAGATATAATCAGTAGAAGCTGCATAAAAATAAACGATAATGGGTGGAAGAAATTATGTCATTGTAGCGGGATTAAAGCTAAAAGTTATATAACGTGTGAGAATAATGTGTATTATATACAGGTACATTTTTCTATAGTTATATTTTAGTATTTTGTGTTAAAGCCCATCAGCCATAGAAATAATAAGAATGTCCTCTGAGGCCATTTACAGAAAATTCAAGAGTAGAACTTCATTCGTTACATTAATATTGCAAACATATTTACTGTTAAATAAAACTATATTTAAAGTGTAAGAAAAACTGTAATTATTATTTGTATTGTGCCCTTTTGAGAGAGGTATTTTCATCATCATATATTTAAGAAATACGTTATACATTTCCACTAGTAATTTGTTAATTAAGCTGATGTTTGGAGGCTAGTTAGAGTTTCTTCTACCCAAAGAGACACTAGGAGATATAGTTATGACTACTAGTTCTAAAGCGTACATATATTTGTGGATGAGGGATTCAAAAAACTGAGTAAGGGAGCTATTAAGTAATTAAAAGGATGGCACAGCGATAAGTGTTTCCCCCTACTCATACACAAAAAAACAAAACAAACACGCAGATCCTTGAATATGACTTGCATGAGATATGACAGTTTTAATCTACCAAAGAGCCTGCAATTTTATTTCTTCCCCTGGAAACAAGCAGATAGCGATTCTTTGCTAAACTGAGCCAAACGATACATTTGGCCAACATACATCTGACCATTTTATTGTCTCTGCAGCTTCCCTCTGACAAGTGGAGGAAGTATTCTCTTCCATTAAAAATGTCTGACGATACATTAACATGTCTTTCTCTACCAAGTATAATTTATTTGTTATACATGCTGCGAATTTTCCACCTACTTCATGTTCATCGAATTAAATCTTTCAAGATTTCAATAACACTTCAAGAAGAATACACAAAACAGAATCTAATATGTGCTTCAAATGGCAAGAGTTCTCGCCTGTAGTGAATCAGATGTGTTAGAGCCTTCAGTGTCGCCACCTCGTTATCCCTCCTCTTTTTATATTTCCCTCTCTCTCTCTCTCTCTCTCTCTCGTACACTTGCGAGTCTTCTTGGCGCTAGACGTAAGGGAACGTAAACTGAATTTTCCAAAGTTTTACGATAATGCGGTTGTTGAAATCACAATTGTAACATGGATATTCTTTGTTACGCACGTAGTTACGTATATTACATATGGTTTAAGTATTTAGTTTAAAATTAATTATAGTTTATGAAAATCTGATCCAATATAGCTGTGAACGTTACTTACGTTAAGAGATAATTCGCCATTGTCATTGTCTTCAACGTTTGATTACTGCAAATTTATGATGAGCGGTTCCGAAATCTCGTTATGTGCTATTGCTTTCAAAAAGTCGCCTTCTTGCAGTTTGTGATGTCTCATGCAACTTTCCCAGTCTTATTGTGCTCCTTGTCAATTTCTTCCTGAATGGGTGATTCAACGCCAGTCAGTTTAAAACTATTACTTCCGTTTGCAACATAATTTGAGCCCATATTAACTCTATTGGATTGTTCTGACAGTAGTAAGGGGGAAGGTGGATCGTGTCTCATTGATCCAGCTGATGCACTTTTTCATTGTTTTTAAACGGAAGAGTAATATAACTGAATAACTGAATATGCTGCTTTGAACTCTCTAGAGTCAATTGAGATTACGAACCATTCACAAACACATAAACAAAAATAATAATGAGGCCAAACACGTTCTGCAAGACCAGCAGGAAGTTTGTTGCTTCCTCTCTTCGAATTTAACAAATACCTTGACTTATTCAATGCATTTCTTTTATCACCTCATGTCAAATATTTACGTTCCAGTTCTGAGTAACTTCAAATATACGTACACCTATACATGCCACCTAATAATGATATTCGTTAGTGTGCAATGCATTGCTATTATACAATATTTTTTTATTTGTATTAGGAAAACTATTTGAGCTTAAAATATGAGGGTTTTAAGTTATGTTGAATACTCTCTCCTTCCTCATGGATCAGTTTTTGCAAAATCTGAATTTTTGTCTCAGCGCGAATAGTATCTTTTAGAGATTGATTAGTTTGACGCTCGTCGCACACCACATAGGAGGGAATGCAATGCGACAACACCGCAGGACTCCGAGTGGCTGCTTACCTAGAAGCGCTCTAGGACAAACATCATCCCATTTGAAGCCCATAATAGTCAAGTTTTCTATATGCTGGCCTTGTGCTCTTTCCATTAGCTTTTAAGTAAACGTTTAAACCAATAGCAAAGTTATCTAGGATGCAGCTTATTGTATAGAATACGCAGTTTGAAATAAATCGTTTATCTTAAAGTTGTACGTTTTTTGATAGAAAAATGTTTCTATATTTAGTGGTTCACACACACACACACACACACACACACACACACACACACACACACACACACACACACACACACACACACACACACACACACACACACACACACACACACAAGAAACTGTATTCAATTCCTTCAGTATGAAGGGAACTTCAGTAACTATTCTCGGAATAATTTTATTTGCCATATAAATATTTTAAGTATATTGCATTTTAATATAACTTCTCAAAGGTATTTTTACAACGCCATGATTTTCTTAAAAAAATCATGGTAAGTGTAGTTTGAAGTGACCAGATATTCCTTTTTACTTTAGCGTAGCACATTTAGTACATATTTAACTTCAACATCAAATTTGTATTCATCCAGAATTTCCCTCTTGACATATACTGATATTTTTCTAAAAACGCCTTTTCTAAATGCTGAAATTTTAATATCCAAATTTGGGTGGAAAATTGTTGTTCCCCTATTTAAAATGGAAACAGTTCCATTAGTATGCTATTCTTTCAAAACTAACGACATTCACCTTTGTTAAAATATGATTTATTTGAAGATTTATTTATTCAACGTTAGAGCGTGCATTTTGAGCTTGATTCTGTGCGCAGTTATTCCGATTCAGTATATAATTTTGTACATTTTTAATATATATTGTAATTTCTATTTAACATTTTCTAATATTTAAAACAATCACTTTCTCACATACATAGTCAAGGTAAAAAAAAACAGTATGCAATATCAAGCACCTCAAAATACCGCCATTTTTTTAAATATTTGAATATTAAACAAACTCACATGCGCCTGTATGCCTAAAAATGCACAAAGCAAGAATTTCAGTAAATATTAATTTTGATATTGTTAAGTATATTCTTCAATTAGTCAACCAGTGTTAGAACTGAAGCTAGACGCATTGGGAGGCTAAACATAAACACCGATCAAGGGACACTGTACCACTTGGTGAAGGATCAAATATAATATATGGAAAAGGAACTGGCAATTATGGAAAATAATGTGAACTAAAGAAGTATTGAGTTTAGGGAGCTTTGCTGGATAGATCAGTAGGTTTCGTCTGTAGCACACATTCGGGAGGCCCTGGATCGATTCCCGTAGCCGACCTACTGACCTATGGGATTTTTTCGAGGTTTTCACGGGTCGCCAGACTAATGTTGGGGAGGTTAATTACATCTCCCGTAATTTTATGATACTCCATTTCATGTCCATTATCATCTGGTGGTCTCTTTCAGCGTAGAAGTGTCAACGGATGTCTCGGCACTGTCGTAACTTTTTGGGTCGGCCACCCTCTGTCTCCTCTCGCCTCATCCTTCCTCCCGGGGATGCCCCACTTGGGGCTTAGGTATAATAAACCACAGGCTTCGGTGCCGAATCTCCTCCGTGGTAATCCTAATCCTAAGGACAACAGGATAAAAACCAAGGGAGACTTCAGTGTTATTCTAGATGATTCAAATAAGGGTTAGAAAGATAACAGAAACAAGTTATTTGACTATACCATAATCACAAAAAATGTTTAAATTTCACTGCCTTCATTGTATATCTTAGTATTCAAATGTCAATAAAGATAAATCAAATATTTTTACGATGTAGACGAAAAGTAATCTTAAAAGTTTCAGTAAATACAAAGTTACTATTTTGCACTGACGAGTGTTTAATTGTATTGTTTTACAATTATAAATCTTAATGAAAATTTAATAATCTGAAAAAGGTATATGCACAACTATGACGAAATGCAAATTTTCAGCAAAGGAGGGAAAATTTAATTCAAGATTTTTTCGTCTTAAAATAATCAGAATTTAGGTGTTAACTGGACTATGCTGGTCTATTTTCAGGCGATTTGATATTCTGCGTTCTGTTCTAAGCTGCGGATTTAGAAACATTTAGTATCTGTGCCAAATAAAAATACCATAATCACTTTGTTTCGTTAACGGTCAAGGAGTTCTTAAAACCATTAGGAAATCTTCATTCGATAATTTTCGGATGCAGATATTCTTACTCATTCTCTAATATCTGTTTAATGTTTAACAACCTGCACTAGTAGCTAACAGTTGCCAGATATTACGAGCGTGGGTCAAAAAGTAATGCCTCCTATTTGTTTTCTCTTTTAATTGCCAAGAAAATTGAATCCAATTTACATAGCTTGAAAACTACAACACTGACGATAAATTTGTCACTATTGAATTTAATCTCCGTCCTTTTCCACAGTATTCGTCCACCTTTTAACTAGGGCATGTATTCCAGTGTG
Organism: Mantis religiosa; assembly: GCA_030765055.1. NCBI lineage: Eukaryota > Metazoa > Arthropoda > Insecta > Mantodea > Mantidae > Mantis > Mantis religiosa. The sequence continues at coordinate 163,638,114 of CM060952.1, forward strand.
GTAAAACACACATTTTTGCTTCCTAAGCCATTGACTCACGGACATTTTCACAGCCTCCTCATCTTCAAAATGAATCCCACGATGAGCTTCCTTTAGTGGCCCGAACAGAAGGAAGTCTGATGGTGCCCGGTCAGGGCTGTATGGGGGTGCGGTAAGACTTGCCATCCCAATTTCTCAATTTCCGCAGTGGTGTAACGGCTGGTGTGTGGTTTTGCATTGTTATGCAAAAGAACAATATACGCCATAGTGATTGTTGGCCGAACTCGGCTAAGACGTGCTTTCAGCTTTTTGAGAGTTCTGACGTATTGGACAGAATTTATTGAGCACCCCTGCTCCAAAAATCAATCATAAGCACACCATCTGCATCCCAAAACTCTGTCGCCATAACTTTTCTTGCCGACAGCTGAGTTTTGAATTTCTTTTTTCTTCGGTGACGTTGTGTGTTGCCAGTCCATTGACTGCCTCCTTGATTCAGGTTCAAAAAAGTGAACCCACGATTCGTCTCTATTAACAATTTTTTCCAGGAACTCTCTCCCTCCAAACTGAATTGTTCCAATGTTATCGGAGTCTATTGTTTTCCTTGTTTCTTTGTTTTGGGCGGTTAACGTTCTTGGTACCCAGCGTGCGAATTGGCGTTGCACCTTCTGCAGTCAAAAATTCAATTTCAGAACGCTGTTTAATACGAAGATGGATGTCAGCCATTTTGCAAGAGGATTCAGTGCTGCCACTTGATGACTTAAGATGTTACTATTGCAGGGAACTGGAGAAGAAGATTTGAGGAATTGCGCCAAATTCAAAGTTTTCACATAAATTTCATATTTAAGGGAAAAAAATTGAGGGACTACTTTTTGACTCCCCCGCCCCTCGTATTTTTATTCATTGTAACAATAGCTTAATTTTTTAATATAATCTAAGGGTGCTCTTAAACTGCTGTACTTCCTGCCATTCCGTCCCACATTGGGTGTGAAAAAACAGTTAATTTTGATCGCACACCTCTTTATCGGGCTTGAGCTTCATTTACTTGCCAGCAGGCTACAACATGGTAAACAGGCTTTACTTCTCTTACGAAGGAAGGTCATGTTGTTCACACCTGAAAAGATTTACGTTTTTTATTATTTTTGGCGAGGAAAAACTAGTGGTAGACTAAGTGAGTATGTGGGGATTTAGGGCCCTTGACACCCAGGTCATTTGGACCACTGCGGTAGATAACACTAGGAGCCGAGGGCATATTGCTACCACTACTGAATGACTGGTTAACTGACTGCCTGGATAGCTGCAAAATAATGTGCTTTAATACCTTTTTGAGTTTAAAGGTAACGGAAGAAAAGTTTTAAACCAGAAATGTACACAATATCCTTATAATTAACTACTAGAGAACTAGTTAAGCAATTGAAGGACTAATGTTGACCAAATGATAGCATAATCCTGATATATTACTAAAATGAATTTGTGCACTAAGGTGCAACTGCCTTAACTTGACAGTTAACGTTGTTAATGAGAGTTTTATCCAATCTTCTTTTAGAGACTATCAGTTCTGCCACTATAGGCGTAGTAAGTACTTCTTCCACGGATGGTGGCTACTCGTACATTTTCCAATGCATTTACGATATCCTTCTTCCTCTGTTAACTTCATAACTTAAAATATATTTAGTTCCTTACTTTTAAAAGAATACATTTACTTACCAATTCTAATCAAATGCAAGTAGTTGTGTGGTCACTGATTTAACATACCTGGAACAGAAAAAAGTAATTTTTAAGAAAATTTCAAGAACAAAATTATCTTGGTGTTTTATTTAGTTTTACTATTAGATAACTGAAGGATGACTTTTTTTTTTATTCACGTAATAATCGGAAAATCACATTCACTTAATAATGCTGCATTCTCCATATTCTTGGTCGGCAGTAACTCATGCAAATTAACTGGTACACATTGCCGAACATCTTTCATTATTTTGGAATGAAAGAAGATTACATCTTAATGGGTATTATTAATAGTGAATATCCTGAAATAGTGAAATTCTGGTTATAAATTCTGCTTCATAACACGTTTATTGCATGAGGTATAAATTAACAATGAATGTAAATCACTGTGTTTTTGGCAAGAGTTATTAGAGAATATTCCCTTTTTTAACAAGAGATAAAGGTGAATAACAAAGTTTTAAGTATGCTTAATGCTGTTTCATCATTTAAAATTCCAGTACGAGTTAATGGCCTGGAAAGAATGAATACCTAGAGTAATTAAATTATTGCTCTATTTATTCAGACATGAGCAGTCTTATCTTAAGCATATATATTTGCCCAATAGAACCTACTTCTTCTTTCTTTTCTTTTTAGCGCTCCAAGAGCAGTAAATTGTCCTCGAAGCCTCCGCTCACCATAATGCTACGTGAACCATGGAGCTATTTGGACTTGAGAGGTTGTGAAACGACATGAGGTCATGTGATTGAAAGCGTGTGAGGGACACCTTATATACTTTTCCCTGGCGGGGATCTTTTGCGGATTCTCACCCCTAGGGGGAGAGTGGATGAGACAAACGGAAACCGAAGGCCAGCTTATAGTAAACTCATCAGAGTTCCCTAATAGTTGACAGATTGTCAGCCGGTGCACCACCGAAGCATCTTACCATCACCCAGGGAGACGACGAGGAACTGCTTAAGAACTTCGTAGGAAAAAGACATACATTTGTGTCTCTGCCAGGTCGTGCAGAATTACTTTTGAGTGTGCATTAAAGATGCATAAATAGCGTGTGTGTGTAAGAGAGTAATAGTTAATCAATACACCAGTTATCGTTTGTTAAGGAACAACATTTATATTATTTAAATTTGTATCGAAATTTGGAAATGTTTCGGAATACTTAAATCTTCATGTTTGTAAAAGAAAATAATTATTTGACCATTCTTCAGCAATATTATAACTATGTGGATTCGTGAAATTAAAAGTCCAGTTGCACAAACTCAAAATGTTCTTTATTTCCAACAAATTACAGTTGAAACACTTGCCGATTACACAGAATTACGTAGCGCACGCAATTATGTACAACTCCTCTGATACACGTATACAGTCTTCCAGTCCGTTCGCTCACTCGGCGCTCCTAACGCTGCTCGCAAAGAACTCAGCTGACCCACCAACTGCAGGCCTTATATAGGGAAGATTGCCGTTTCTGGAAGGCTCGCGGCGCGCACAATTATCCCGAGGTTTCGAGACATCTGGTGGGAGGGGAAAGAGACGGTACAGGGCTCGTGCCGCTCTCCTAATCATCCCTTCAGTTAGTGACACGAGACAAATGTGTAGGCGTGAACTGAATGATTCCCGTCTGGCCCTACTGCTGGCCGGTTCTATCGGGAATTCCGACGTTCGGATGACAATATCAATATTAACTTCCTCTACTCCGAGACTACGGCCCTGGGAAAATAACTCATCGCTCCAGAATTACTGATGCGCCTACAGATCCGGAGTTGCAGGGGAAATTTCTAGATTTCTTAAAGATCGTCACCAAAGGTGAGAAATTAATCAGTATCCACCTTCATCCCAATAAACCGCATCACATTGGAGACAGTGTTCAAAAAGTTTAGGGAAACCTTGTTGCATCAAATGCTGTCCTTCAAAAGATTTCCCACTTAAAGAAGTACAGGCATTCAAATATTATTAAACGTTACATGTAGGTTAGGAATCGGAGAGCACACCTAGAACCTCAAACCGTAAACTGGATCTTTCGTGAGTACACCCCTGAGAGGAACGGATGAGGTGAAGGAACAGCAAGATGATTATCGACTGCAGCAACCAACGACATAAGCGTAGACACCTTCAGAGTTATATTAGTTACTGGTTTGACCGCTTGGCTGGAAGGTACCGGAGTGTGGTTCACCGATTTCTCCAGCGATAACAGAGGAAAGCTAGACCTCGCAGGTGCCTCGAGTGGCTACCTTCTGGTGGAGAAGAATTAAGTTCCCAGTGGTCTCTACGACACGCCCGCCGTCGAACGTTTCACAGTTTCAGAGTGGTCCCGTAACATGTGATGAAATGGGAGTGATGGCTGAGGTAGAAGACACTTATCCAGCATTCGCCTTCCCAATGTCAGAGATCGAGCCCGAAATCTTACAAATGCAACTATCGCACTTACCACGCAGGTATCTCGCCCGGTTACAAAGATCAACAACAACAATAACAACTGTTGCGCGAATGTAGATGGGTTCGTGTAAATCCCAGTTACTACAGCTTGGAGCAAAGCGTTTCGCATATGAGAACGATATGTCAGGAAGGAAAGGTAGTGAACTAATACTATATTTAAAACAGATAAATGCTTGATACTAGCTGCTGTGCTCTATTCAAACAATATATCTCTAATTTCTATAGACTCATACAAACATACTCCTATGATGGAGGGGGTTTGGATGTGAAAGATGTTCAAATGTTAATACACGTAAAACACTGTGAGACTAGAGAATTCCCATTAAATTTTTTTGGCTCCCTTCCTCCAATTTTACATCAATACGCTCCCTTTGAGTTTTGTTTTGACGCATTCATTCGGGACTAATTTAGGTACAGTTGCTGTACAGAGCTTTGTAGTCTTTGATAGAAACAATTTCGCAGTCACTACCTGTGATCATATTTCACTTATCATGAAAAAGCTGATTGCAATATGCGTTTTGCGTACTGCCTTCATTATGCACCTTTTACTGCGAAGCCATTTGCAGACATTAAATGTTACAAGCTGGTAATAACATAGGGTTTCCTATTACCAATGCTCGTATTGAAAATATCATTGTGAGCTGGTAAGAGAGATTAATAAAACGGATGAACTCATTACAGGAGCACGGATGATGAAAGCGCTATTATGTTTATTCCCGAACAAAAGGACATTTGCATGCGTGTACATGCAGTTAAAGCTGATATTAGAGGAAGATCCGGAGTTCCTTTCAAACGTAATTATGGTTGACGAAACTTGGCTGCAAATCTGAGAGCAAATCTCAGTGAGGAAGGCTCCTTCAACACCAACCCCCCAAAAAGCAAAAGTGGTTGCTTCTGCTGGGAAAGTTATGCTCATCACATTCTTTGAATTTCATGGAATGGTTTATCGGCATGTTGTACCTGCACACATCAGTAGCTGGTCAACACTACAGGGATATCTTAAAAACCTTTCAAGTCCTTATCAGGCACAAAAGTTCACATTTCCGTGAAGCAGACTGGATGCTGCAACACGATAATGCGCGGCCCCGTATTGACAATGTAGTTGCTGAATATCTTGCAAAAATCAATGTGAAGTACATCCCTCACCCTTACCATGTAGAGTATCCTCGAGTATTCTCGCCAATGTTACTTATTTCGGTTCCAATGGATTCCTTGAGAACATCAATGGTCCGTGGCCTATTTTGTACACTCTATTTTTTAGATACTCCCACAAGAAAAATCAAGTGATCTGAGGGGCCACAGACCTTTCAAGATTATCCAAGTATCAAAGAAACTGGTTACAAGTTCCATGGTGTTATCAGACGTACGGCACGTTGCTCCATCTTGCCGGAAATAACCTTCTCTGAATTCGATATCATCTCCGTAAAACTTCAGAGAATATGGTGAGACGAGTGCTAACATGTATAGATGCTGGTGGAGGACACTTAAAACATTTTCGCCGATATATAAATAGTGTAATGTAATCTCCAAATTGGGTATTATATTCTCCCAAAGTTACACCTGTGTCCTATTATTGGTTAGAAAGTAATTACCTATTCAAACGGTTCAGGCTTATATGGGTCGCACTATATTACACACAGGCTCCATCAGCTTTGCTCGACTCTTTGTCAACACTGTTTCTATATGCAGTTTCCAGCCCAGCTGGAAACTGACAGCCGGTATACGATTGGAGGACCTTTAAGCAACCCTTCAAACTTGAGGTTGTGTCTTTTTCGCAATATATGTCTCTATGTCAAAACAGTATGCTTGTTGACTACTTCGTAGTTTACTGAAAAAGCCGGACTACTGTAGTGATCTATAAGCCAACGTATGCTCAATTTGACTAGTTACTGGAACGTCTTTCAGCTGTGACGTATTGCATGCTGCAGGAAGCCTCCTACAGTCGCGAGTTGTCCGCTGCTCTCTTATATTTTTTTGCTGTTTTTTGTTTGTTTATAATTTTACGTCCTCCAGCGTTAAGTCATATCGGACGGTGAATGAAATGGTAGCCCGCTTGTCGCCCTTACTGGGGGACATTCAAGCTATCCCTCCCCATCAGTTTGGTTTTCGTCCTGGGCACTCGACATCACAGCAGCTGCTCCCTTTGGTGGAGGACCCTGCCCTGGGTTTCCAGGAAAGGGCATACACCGCGGCAGTGTCTCTGGTTGTCGAGAAGGCCTTCTCTACCACCTGGCACGCAGGTCTCCTACATAAGTTAATCACCCTGGGGCTTCCTACACATATGATAGATCTTCTATACACTTTCCTTAAACACAGACATTTCGCAGTCACTGTGGCGGGAGAGCCATCTACCAGACGGCCCATCAGAGGCGGAGTCCCCTAAGGCTCTGTCTTATCTCCTACACTTTTTAGCGTGTATGTGGCGGATCTCCCCACGGAGCTACATGTCAACATAGCCCAATATGCAGACGATGTGCTGCCATACAACACAGATAGAAACGCACGCAGAGCCTTCATCCCAGTACAGCGACAGCTAAGCCTCATTCACGACTGGTGTAGGCTTTGGTAATTGTCCATCAACCCGGAGAAAAGCCAAGCCATATTCTTCACCAAGCGTAATTTTCGCACCAATCTCCCCTCCTTTAATTATTCTGGCAGAAGGATATAGTGGACAAACTCTCTTAAGTATTTGGGTGTAAATTTAGACAAGGGCCTAACTTTTGGGGGTCACATCCAGGAGGTAGCTCATCGGGCATGCGGAGCTTATACCCCATGATGCGGTCAGGGATGCAGACACCCCTTAAGTTGCGCCTTTTTCGGGCTTTAATTCTTCCAATTACGCTTTATGCGTGTGAGATCTGGGGCATGGTCGCAGGAACCAATCTGCGACAACTCCAGCATGTACAAAATAGATGCCTTAGTTCCATCTGTTCTGTGTGCTGGAGGTTTCCGTGAGATACTTTCATGAAGCCTCATCTCTCCACTATGTGGAAGATGTCATTAGGCGCCGGGCCACAAAATTCTACGCGAGTTTGCCTCAACATCAGAGCGCCCTGGTTAGGTCTCTAGGGAACTATAGATCCTCAGAAAGACGCTACAAGCTCTACCGGCTTCTCCGCATGGCATGCGGGCACACCTGGTAACAATAAATTTGGTATTACAACTTCAAAATTATTACTATTTGAAAACTTATTAATCATTCTAAATTAAACTCTTCCTAAATTCTCTCACACCAGCGGTGCACACAAGCGTTGCACCCGAGATGGCTACCATGAGGAGCTACGACTACCTCCCTCCTTTTCATCCACCTGAATTTAAACCACCACCCTGCAAAACACCTTATATCCAGTCATTATGTGGTTAAGTCCGTGTAGGACAGGTACATGAATGACACACGTCATGCTGACCTTCAGTCGGCCGCCAGCTGCTTGAATGAATGACATGGGTTGAAATGATGCTCAAATGTATCCAGGGTCAATGGAGCTTAGAGCTAACCGACATTCGTATCTCAGTATAAGGGAAAACCTGGAATAAACCTTATCCAGGTAACTCACCCTGACCGAGATTCGAACTCGGGACCTCTTGAACGTGAGGCAGACATGCTACCATCTACGCTACCGAGTCGGGCCAACTGCTCTCTGATGTACATCCTAGCTTAAACATGGGCTCTAAATAATCAAATAAATGGGAAATATGTCAGTTAAACATAAGTTCACAACTATGTTGCTTTGTGATTTATAAAACTCTATAGTTAGCATTAGAATGAAAATCTCTTTTCACTGAAAGTGAAAGTGAAAGTATATATGCTATATTACAAGAATGAAAAAAGCCAAAACTGTCTCGTTTATCACAGCATGTGATGAATAAGAGTAGTTTTAAAAAAGTAAAAGTATCGCCGTAGATCCTACTCATAAACCAAGCCAATTTCACGTAGAAAAGCATCCCGACGTGTATGCGGGACGCTATATTTTCTGGCTGCTCTGGGTAATCTTTTTACTTATGAACCGTGCACAAGCCATTGTAATAATAATTCAATCCGAGTCGAGAGACGAGCGTGTGTTATTAAATATGCTGCACAATATACCCCCGCATTTCGTGCGCAGCCCCTGCACAAATACAAAAGTTTGAAAAAAAAAAAAAAAAACCTGGGGAGGAAAGTCACGGAATAGTAACGTGAAATTATAATTCCATGCAGCTCTATAACATTTAACATGTGCTCTGAGTTTAAGATAGCATGTATGAAAAATAATTGCCGCTCTCGTGCACATGCTTTGCACCACCTAATTAAATTACGGGCAGCTACGTGTAATGGCTGGCGGCGCTGCGTATTGCAAAGGATTTAGTTACAGGGTTTTCCGAACAATTAGCATTACAAACTACAGTAGAGTTTGTTTAACCCTGGGATGCTAGCAGCTGCCTGTAGTGCAGCTTGTTTGTTGTAGCAACTTTGTAATCCCCTCCCCTGAGGACCTTGTTCTACTCAGACTTGTGGTTTACCAACTTTTTCGTTTCAATCCTCTCCCTTGCCGTACAAATAATATGGCAGACACTGCTTTACTTCCTTTAACGCAGGATAAATGTTGAAACTTTCTTCATTTCCGCGTGCATTCACTTCCATCCACGCAGTCGCTTAATTTCGTTTTTTTCCCGGAATTTATTTGAGTTTACAGCAACCAGAAGTTTCAGGCAGGTGCAACAATCATGTCAGTAATTCAACAAGGATATTGGAGGACAGAAGGTAGCCTTTTCTCTGTTCCTTTCTTTGTGTCGCACTTCCCTGTGTAAACTGTATCGGGCTTTACTAAATGAATGATCTTAAATCAGGGATAAGCATAGTCCATCATGGCCGTCAATGTACCATATACTATGCGCTTTAAAAGGGCATTTTATCGTGTTAAACCTATCATGGTCATCTATTTTATTTTCAATTATTCAGAGATAACATTTCTTCTTCTTCTTCTTATTATTCTTCACTCCAAGGGCTAGGCAAAGCTGCCTGTTCCGGCTTAAAACATGTCTGACCATTGTTTTCGTGCTCCTCCCGGATGTCTCTTTTCTCTAGGTTTTCTTCTTGGGATCCTATCTCTCGGCAGTCTCTCAATATACTCTCTCCATTCAGTTCTATAGTTTATTATTTTTTCTTCTAAAGAACTTATTTATAAATCTTCTCTTATTTCTTCATTTAGAATTTTATCTAAAAGAGTACATCCCTTTACTGCTCTTAAAAATCTCATTTCGGCAGCCTGTATCTTGATTTTGTCTGCTTTTGTTAATGTCCATGTTTCAGAACCAAAAAGAAAAGCAGGCACAGCCGTTACTTTCATCCGTGTTTCTTTTCTGGTTTTAGTTTTTAGGCTTCTATTTATTATGCCGCATATTTGTTGAAACATTGGTAATTTATTTTTAAAATCATTTTTATATTTATAACTGACATATGTTCCCAAATATTTAAAACCCGTTTCTTGCTCTAAGATAATATCATCAATTACTATTTTGGTTCTAACAGTGTCTTTACCTCGAAACGCCATTGTTTTTGTTTTATTTGTGGAAATTTTGAAATTATAATTCTTACATAACTTATGTAAAATATATACTGCTCTTTGCAGCTCGTCCTCAGTTTTACTTATAATTATTTGGTCATCCGCAAATAGCATTGTCTTAAGAATAACATTTGGTGCAAGATGAATGCCTCCGTTAATCTTAAACATCCATTCTCTAATCAGATCATCTATATAAATTATGAATAAAATAGGAGACAAACTGCAACACTGTCTTACACCTTGATTTGTATGTATCCAGTTACTATACATTCCATTTCCAATATGTACGCTGATTGTTGTATCCTTATATATATTAGAACTTGGGTAGCCTCTTCGAGTCATGATTTCCCACAATTTCCCAAAATTTCTTTGTTCTCAAATTCACAAAGCACATTTGTGACATTAATGGAAAACTGCTACTAATATATGTAATAAGTTAAACACTGGCACGACAGCCCCACTAGGGCCAAGGCCTACCAACCCGGCTGCCGGCCTCACGCCTACTTGCGCACAGCAGAGGTGGGCAATAATCCAACCGATTGAGGGAGGAGATGTGGTCAGATCTCGGTATCCCCCAGCCGGAATGTTGGTTTTCGTGACGAGGGCCGCTTACCTAGCGTAAGCTCCTCACTCTCCTCACGATGCTGAATGGGCTACGGTCGTATAACCGGGCCGCTTTCCGTGGCCAGGGAACAAGGCATGCTGCCTTAGCCCGCTACGACAAGGCGCAGGACAATAGGCTACCCTAAATCACATATTTATGTATGCGCATGACAGAGAGAGATAGAAAGAGAGAAAGTAAACTGAGTTTTTATTTATGGAAAAACTTAAACTACTATGGTTTTCGACGTTCCATATTGGGAGTGAGAGATCCTTTAATATTGCTCAAATTATTTTTTTCTTCAAAGTCCTCTATGTCAGGCTTGAGTGTGTGTGTGTGTGTGTGTGTGTTTGTGTGTGTGTGTGTGTGCGTGCGTGCGTGCGGGTGTGTTTGTTACATTTTTCTTCTCATGCCATGACCAAGTAATACGAGCAGAGCTACAGGTTTGACTTATAAATTTATAAACCTGTTCAAAACCTATAACTAGAGGTAGTGTCATTTAGCATTTTGAAATCAGAAATGTAGCATTTTGATTTTCACGTTTAGTATATTATAGCATTTATGCATTTTAAATTTAGCGTTTTATAGCATTTTGAAGAAAAAGATGTTTAATTTGAGTTAATTTTCATAAATTATGAATATTAATATTATTTATATGAGATTTAAAACACATTTATGGAGGGTTATTCATCTGTGACCATTGGCCAAAAAGTGCAAAAATGAGAAGGAAAAATTGGCCTAATTAAGTAGAGTAAGTCGCGTACTTCGATTTCCTATTATTTTTAATGCCATACATCCCTTTAAAATTGTAGCATATGACTATTTAGGTGGGTCTCTGTAAGTGAACACAGTGCTTTATATTACCTATTTTGGTGATTTTCTCGTGTTTTTAATTTCCAGCGCTTTTCAGAAAATAAATTGCTCAACATGATGCAGCTTTCAAACTAGAAGCGTGGTAATTTTTGTGCTTCGACAAAGACGGTACCAAAGGAAATTGATGAGATGATTTTTTTATGTCACCAGTGTTTGTGCAATTAAATAACAAAGCACATATTTCACAAGCAAATATTAAAAATTAATAAAAGGAGAATTGAATACTTTTATCCTAAACCAAGTGTTAGATTAAGATATTATCTCATCGTTTACTAATACTAATATGGTATTTTTTAGTAAAATCGCGAAGTATTATTTTTGCTAAAGCTAAAATTGCATCATGTGGAACAGTTTAATTAAATGACGATAAAATGCTATAAATATATTAATATCACAAGAACTATTTCGGGAAAAGGTCTGAAAATTTGTCTGTAAGCTACTGTTAATACTACAATAATTGTGTTAAAGTTTCAGTCAATCCAAGCAAAATTTTAGAATTTAGGATTTTCACAGACGGGTATCCCTAAAAGTGCATAAAGTGTTAATTTGTTTTACATTAATATAGGTTAAAGCAATACACAAACATATAGTTGATAGAGACTCAAGCATACTGCATAACACAAAAACGTATACTGACGTAAGACTAGAATAATAAGCAGAAAATGTACAAAATTAGCCTCGCAATTACTGACGTGACCTGCGCATAGAATGAATGAAAGTTGCGCGTAAAACCGAACAGAACAATGAAAATCGGAAATTTGGTAACTGAGAACTCCATCTGGAATTAACATGTGTTTATCACTTCCTTAAAATTAGGATTGCTATTTGTTTTCAGAGACAAGGATTAACTAGGTTGTGAAAATAGAGTTATGACAGTCATTAGGCATGGTGAGAGGTATATCTTTTGTAAAACAACTGAACTCGCTTCAGTACCAAACCTACCTCATTTGGGAAATGGTGGAACAATAAGCTAATTTATCGGAAAGGTTTGCTTTCCACATTCAGGAAGAGTGTGTAACCTACTTTATAGCTTTCTAAACATGCGAAGATATTACAGAAGCTTCAGTTAAAGTATCCAGAAGAAAATGCATTGGGAAAAATAATTACTTGGGAAAATCTCGATTTCGCATTTATATCGCATTTTGAGTCAATGTCGCAGTTTATCGGAGTATATCGCATTTGCGAAAAATCACCACCCCTATATATAACGAGTCTTGCAAGTCTAAAATAGTATATGCCAAATAATGTATATATTACATAAGACAAAGGATGAGTGTATTATATGCTTAACTTGTAACTGCCTGCCTCTGGTGAAAAATGGATTCTTTTTAACATAGCACCATTTCTGATTACTTGATCAGTGACTCTCGCGTACATTACGCTTGATTCACTCTCGCTGGAGTTGATACTAGCCTCTCGGTCTGCGTAAAACTCCAGGGGACGTACAGTAGTTAAGCTGCACGACTGGTTAAGGTTCTACTACCAAATCTCAATACTTGATTTGAATTTGCGGTTTACCTTGTCTCGCCACCCACAGAATAACAGTGTGAATGCTGTTTCTTATTGAATAATGTGATTTTATTTTATATTCACTTTATATTCACTAATTATTACATTGTGATTTAGTGAGGCTATATTACCAAAGGTGCGTGGTGATGGAAATTTAAAGGTGATAAGTTGTACTGTACATATTATCAGGACAATCTGCTTCTTTGCCCCTAAATGTACAATATTTAGATATGTCAAAAGTACTCCTCCATAGCATAGGGGTAACATGATAGCCTCTGCTTTCCGGGACAATGGATTCATATCCGCTGTGGGCAATTCATTTTTTTTTCGGGTATAAAATCTTTAATTAGCTTTTTTCTTAAGAGAAGTAATCAGGCGATCCGGCACGTAAAATACCTCGAGCCTCCTAAAAAGACCTTTGAGAAAATTTCAGCGATCCTTCTCCGACATATAGAATGGGATGCTAAGAACCAAAGCGTTAAAGAGCATCCATAAATAGAAACTAAGTTTATTTATAAAATTAAATCGATATAGGTATTTATAGTACTGCCACCCAATTATCGGAAGGCACGACCAACTGGAACTGGGTAGGGGACAGGAGGCATTAAGACCACGCCCACCCATTTATCTTGTAGCGCTAACATAGGGGATGGTTCGGAAAGTGTCACTGGGCACTGTACCGCTTCTTTCCCCCTTCCCCTGACGTCTGGAACAGTCGGGATGATGTTCCGAGCGGCAAAGCTTCCAGAAACAGCGTTCTTCCTATATAAGGGGCTGCAGTAGACGACTCAGGCAGTGCTTGGCGAGCAGCCGTGAGGAACGCAGTGCTAGCGAACGGACTGGAAGACTGCGTACGTGTATCAGAGGAGTTTTTAGTCCGCCCTAGAGTGCAGTGTTACGTAATAGTGAGTGCGGAGTGGACCTGTGACAGACGAACTGGTGCATTGTAATTGTGTGCGCCATGTGATTCTATGTATTCGGCAAGTGTTCCAACTGTAATTCGGTGGAAATAAAGAACAATTTGAGTTTGTGCGATTGGACTTTTAATTCTACGAACCCACAAAGTCACAGCACATTCAATCCCAGGATCCCTTTCTTTTTACAGCCACGAGAGCACGAAGTAGGAGCACACTCGAGCACATGACGGAGTACAATTAAATAATTTCCTTCATTAGTGGAGCCCTTAAAAATTAGAAGATTGACTTTACATAACTCTAATGCAGGTAGAACTTCATTAAATTCACTAAGACTTACAACAGAAATTACGATTTTTCTTAAATATTCCATTACTACTTCACGTCATATCCTAAAACAATTAATTGCATTCTATATTAATAGTACATTAATTAATTTGTATTCACATGGGCAATAATTTATAATATGGGCGGAGAATTTATAGTTCCCTCCAATCACTTTTTACAATTTCCTAATAAATAAATAGCCTTTGCGAATTGCAAAATAAATACAAGTTAGACCGTATACTTGACTTTTTACTTTTTAATGAGAGTCCAGTTTTGCAGCTAAACTTCAGTCCCCTTTCACCTTTAGTCTAAATATGGGGGATACAGAAGCCAAAAGCATTCAGGTATAGTCTTGAATACATCGTGAGGCAACGGGTATTCATAAACTCCCTCAACTGGAACAGGTTCGATAGGCTTCATGCATATTTACTTTAATTGTTAGGACAAATATATCGCAAGAGCTGAAGTCCTACCACCATTCCAGATAAAATTTTCACTGTTTAATAGTGAATTATACCAGACTTGCTACAAAGTTCATCACATATTGTATTTAAAGTAAGCTTAATGGAAGTGTAAATATACGGTTCTTGTAATATTAGAGAGCTCATTTATATGCATTTAAGGGCCCTGATATTTTATGAAAGCCCTTCAAATTGTTGGAAGGGTTTGGAATGTGTCTGCTGTCTGTTTTGTTGCTTTGTTTAGGCCGCATTCACTTTCCATACCTACTGGAGTAGAAGACATTACTTATTTTCATTGTGTGCCTCTTTGTAGCTTAAGGAGGTTTTTGTAACGAAAACTTTTGTGAAGATCTTCGTATCTTAGTACTGAATTACTTTTGTCTACGGTACAGTGCTCTAATTTCTACAATATCTAAGCAAGGTTATAATCGTATTTTCCTTACTACGTTGTACTTAACCAATAAACTGTATCATAAATGGTAACAGGAAGGCTTGATTTATGACTGAAATATGGTCATTTTAATATTAACTCATTGATTTGTTCTTTAATGTGACGGTTTTATTGGTTTATGCCTTCAAGATTCGAAAAAGAATGTAATGAAATGTAAAAATGTAAGAACTTCATTGAACTTCAGGAAGTTATAATTTTATTAAATATAATTAGAAAAAGGTATTTTTATTTGATGTATCTTGTGTCTCAGAGTGTATTAAAATAAATTATTTATATTTTTTCTCAAATTTAAAAGATTTAGTTGGAAATATTAGTTTTTGTATCATAAAAATTAATAATTTTTAATTGGTAATGAGACTTCATTCAACTGCCTGCTTTAAAGCTATTAATAATTACTAACAAGCTGAAGTGTAAAGCATATTGTAACCGGACTCCGGCTAGTCGGTAGATTCAGCACCTCGTTGCTATGCCGTTTGCTGAATAATTCTATTTAACGATAGTATACTTGCATTTTGATGATGGCTATTCTCCCTGTAGATATATTTGACCACGACCAGTCGGTAGAAGCATTAAACTCACTTCAGTTTGTAGTCACGGGTGAAGAAGTTTTGGGAAACGGCCAGGAGTTTTAAATAATTATGCTGGTAATATTTTTAAACTTGTCGAATTTAATGATTTATGAACTCCTTGTGTTAGATGCATCAAAATACAGATATCACACATACAATGATATTTTACTACATAATCACGAGGATAAACCACTGATACACAACCGTGTGTAATGGTGGATGTTTGCCAAACTTTTTTATTTCTCCTTGGTTACTTCATGACAACCAAACAATTTTTAATCTGATACTCTTATTTTAAACAATTTTACTATTCAAATAAGTAAGCGACATTGATTGAAAGTAGCTGTTTAAATGTTCAACAGGAAACTTACTTAAAATACATAAAATAGTTTTTCATACTAATGCACACTAACTGAAGGGTGCAAATTTTATCAAATATTCTTTATGGTTTACACTTCATTAAAACAATAGTGAAAATTGCTAAATATAACCTAAAGTATATGGAATATGACTATGGTATTAGTATTCTCTTGTGTCAAAAAGTGTTTTAAGTGGCAACTTAATAATTGTTCATATTAATAACTGTCCCTTGTCATTTCTCATAGTGTATGCATTAGTAAATCTTGTGCCGAAACAAAGATCGGGACTTCGTGTATGAAGAAAGCTGCATAAAATCAAGGGTACATCTTATAATAACCATTTTATTAAAATTGAGAATGGTTAATACATTCAATAATACATCATAAGACACTTTTGTGAAAAATTTCATGTTGGTATTATTCAGTTGCAAAATGATCACATACGAAGTCTGTATTGCAATAGTATTAATCTTACTTTTTCATTAGAGAAGTAGATTCCAGAAGAAAAGCAAGTGGGCTAATATTTGATTTGACATGGAAGTGAGATAGTGAAACACTTCTTGGTCTCCAATACGTGGTATCTGTCGTTTTAATATTCGTTTGTGCATAACAACCAAGCTGAGGCACAAAACATAAATAATTTACTGGAAATATAAACCAGCAAAAATGAACTTTTCGTTAGTGACATACTACCCGAGAACTAGGATGTTACGACAAATCGAAGAAGTACGACTAGAAGTATCATGCATATCGATGTATATAAGAATACAGAGTGACAAATGAAGCAAAATAAATAGGAGGCGTGTCCGTAAAATAAGGTCTGCAAGGCGCTGGAGCCGTGAGGAACGCTATTACGCAAGATCCGGCAACACTGTCGTGTAGCTTGGTTTCACCCTTTCAAATCTCCACCATAACGAACCCGTTGCAACTATTAGTCTCGGCTGGGCAGCCGTTTGCGTTGGAACTTCCTATAACTTCCACCGCCAAGTGCGATTTGCGTGCAGTGATACGTTTTTTGAGTGCAAAGGGCAGTAGCCCCACTGAAATGTATCGTCAATTATGCAAAGTCTATGGGCCACACTGTATGGACGTCAAAAGCGTGCGAAATTGGGTCAGAGAGTTCAAAGACGGACGTACAGACGACTATGTCGAACAGCGTTCTGGTCGTCCTTCCTTTTCAGCCGAAACAGTCGCAAAAGTGGAGCAAGAAATGCTTAAAGATCGGCGTGTGACAGTTCGCGAGCTGTGCGAACTTATCCCTGAAGTCTGTGAGACTACGATTGATAAGATTTTGACCGAACATTTGCATTATTGCAAGGTGTGTGCGAGGTGGATCTCCTGGCCCAGTTTGGATGATACATCCTCACCCATCCCCCATACAGCCCAGACCTAGCACCTAGTGACTATCATCTGTTTCCTGAGTTGAGGTCACACCTGGGTGGAACACATTTCCAGACCGACGATGATTTGAAAAACGAGCGCTACCTGCACAACTTGGCGGGAGAGTGCTATGACAATGGTATACAAAAACTGCCACAGCGCATGCAAAAGTGCATCGATCGCGATGGTGATGACGTTGAAAAATAGCTGTAAGTTTCGCCTTTCCATCAATGCAACATTCAATGAAAATAAACATGTTTTCTATATTAAATAAAATAGGAAACCTTATTTTAAGGACACCCCTCGTAATAAAACAACTTAAGAAAGAGTGAGCTAAGTAAAAAACTGTAGCTGATAAGATAAAGAAAATAAATTACCTATTGGAACTTAGAACGATGAGAAGCTGGTTGATAAGCAAAAACTCAGAAGGAATGATAAATTGGCAGAAAATTTGGAGTAAACAACAAATAAAAAATAAATATAAGTTGCTTATGTTAGGGTAAAAGTTATCAGAAAACATGAAAAATAAAGGAGACTAATTTAACGTATTAGGCCTTATCTTCTGACTGATTAAACTTTTGGTGGATGGATTGATTGGATTGCTGATGAGTAATTCAGATAAGATATACTGTGCTTTTGGAAGAAAGAAAACTACGGCCAAATTTATATGAAATAAGTGAGCCATGCATATCGTTTTATTGCATAAACTGATGTTCAGTACGATGACTTCAAAAGCAATCGATTTACATGAGCTGTAAAAGGAAGGAAAATAAAAGAGCAATGGAAGTTGTAATGAATGTCCACTGATCACGTCATATATATTTTTAGCACAAAGAAATACAGTATTGCGTGACACCAGCGAGGGCGTTATTTGTATTTGTTTAGAGCATTGTATTTCGCAGCTGTCGCGAGTTCAAAAGGGAGATAAAACTACAACAAATGCTGTAGAAAAACAAAAAGCAGCGGTAACAGAGTAAATACATAACTTGAGCTGCCTAAATATACCCGGCAGAGGTCTTCAAAGCTAATTGTTGCTCACGTCCTATGTTATTTTCAAAACATGTTGCAGGCTATGTTTTTGTAGGATATGGGGCTTTTAATACTCAGAGTTTGAGCATTTCCTGTAATAAAATGGTAACTCTAATACGCAGCAGTTGACTTGTTTTTCACACGTGCAGAAACCAGCGAATTTCGCAATATCGTCCAGAAAGTAAGTTCTGTTTGGTAATAAAATTAAATTGTGTACAGATACAGAAAAACTATTTATTGCAAAACATTCTACAAATCTGATACTACTTTTCCACATAACTGCCTAAATTTTTCAGGCAATTGCCATAGCGAGGCAAAAGTTTTGGAATACGTTCTTCATAGAAGTTTGCCGCCTGTTTCTTCAACCAGTTGGAAACATTTTCTTTCAGCTCTTCGCCATTGTTGAAATGCTGACTGCCGAAAAAAGATTTGAGATGCAAAAACAGATGAAAGTCGCTGGGAGCGAGGTCAGGGCTGTACGGGGGTTGGTCAAACACGTTTCAGCCAAATCCCTGTCGGATGTTTTCTCGTCGCTTTTACAGTGTGTGGTTGTGCGTTGTCGTGAAGAAACACAACACTTTTGACAGAATTCCTCGGTACTTATTCTGTATTGTGCGGCGCAATTTCCTAAGCGTCTCGCAATAAACATCTGCTTTCATTGTTTGAGCACGCGGTAAGAAATCAATGAGTAAGATGCCTTTCCTGTCGCAGAACACTGTGCACATCATTTTTCGAGGTGTCAAGATACGTTTTGGCTTAACTTTTGCTGGGTATGAGGTGTGCCTCCATTCCATTGATTGACGCTTACTTTTCAGGGGTATCGTAAGAAACCCAAGTTTCATCTCCTGTGAATATCTGTCTCAGAAATTCTTCGCCGGCTTCATCATAACGGGCCAAAAGCTGAAGTGCACTACCCATCCGTTTTGTTTTGAGTTGCTCAGTAAGAATCTTTGGCATCCAACGTGAGCAAAGTTTACGAAATTTCAGTTTTTCGGTAACAATTTCATGAACTGGTGATCGTGAGATTTAGGGAAATTCCATAACGAGAGCACTAATTGTAAACCTGCGGTTCACCTGGATCTTCTCATCAATCGCGTGAACCAGTTCTTCTGTAACTAAAGATGGACGCCCACTTCGTCCTTCATCATGCACTTCACTACGTGCTTCATTGAACTGTCGGACCCATCTTCTCACCATTATATTACTCATCGCATTTTGTCCGTAAACATCGAAAATTTGTTGATAATTTCAATTGGTTTCACTTTCCTAACATTCAGAAAACGAATCACAGGTCTGATTTCACAAGCGGCGGGATTTTCAATCAACACCGACATTGTTAACATGCACAAAAAAGCGTACGTGGCTGAAAGCGGTCTCACAATGCCGCACGTTTCTTCTCCTTGATGCAGAGCGTCTACCGCGCATGTGCGGAACTGCGATCGCAGCGCTGCTGGATAAATTGAAACAGCACTTACTTTCTGGACGCCCCTTGTACATATTTCTACATGTCAAACAGCGAATCACAGGAGATCTGTCGTAGATTAAAAGGAGGGATGAAGTGAAGAAAGTGACAAGAGGCGACAGACCGTAGGCAGACACATACTCCCAGAAATCAATAACAAATATTGCCAGTCCGCTCCCACTATTTAATGTGCAATGAGTAAGCGAGAACGAACGAGGAGCATCTAGCGTCCATCGGGAAGAGCTGTTTCTTCCATATATCCGTAAACGCCTAGCGCCAGTAACATTAAAAGCACAGTACAACATAAGACGGGAAATAGAGTTAAAGGAAATTGAGGGATAATATGAGAAACCACCCGAGAATTTCTAAAATGACCAGAAAAAAACCAAGAAAAGCCCACGATTGTCTGGAATCGAATAACGGATCTTCAGAATGCGTTGCCGCGGAGCCACATCGCACGATGGAATGCACTTTATCTGAGCTTTCATTCCATGCAGAAATTAAAGTCAAAATCGCCGAAAACGACTGTCACATTTAAGCATTTATTACCTTGCAGACAAAGGTCCATCTGAATTCAATATACCACAAAATAGTGTGCGCCCCAAAGTAAGCATACATTTAACAATTTATTTAATGGAAATTAACTGTTCTTTCACACTGGCCGTGTGTAGGATAAAGCATTGAAAGGTGGAGTGAGATTGAAATGTTCAGTGCCATAGGCGGGATTTGAACAGCGAATCTTCTGGTCTCCGTCTAGCCGCTCTAACCTACTGAGCTACTATGACCTACATGTCTGAGTTGGAGAATTTGATGTCATGTATAAGATTCCTAAATTTTCAATATATTTTCCTTTGCAAGGGTAGTACGGGGTGAAGGATATTGTTTTTAAATTCATTGGGTTGGACCTGTGAAAGATATTAAATTCGACTTCTCGTTTTTAATTATACTGTTTACATGCATGACCTTTTTATACAAAGGACCTCAAAATGTGCATTTTTACTGAAGCATCGATATAAAATTTTTGGGCTGAATGCAATCAGTTCTCATATTTAACCAACGTAATTAGCTATTGAGTAGACAGATCCACCATAGCTATGCTTATTGCCGCCACATACAGCAAAGGGTTGTCGCACCAACCATTAAAACGTAATTCTTCAGCAGTTACATTCTGAAGCAGTTAAATCTATATCCCCAAGTTCTCGGTAACTCCTTTCAAATATCCAGCTCCATTACATGTGTCAGTCAATTAACAAGTTGTTGGCCATTTTAACATGTATCAATACATATACGGATAAAACGATTTCATACTTCATCACTGCAGCTGGAAGGAAATTTATCGAAATCAAAAGGATGACATACGGAGATGTCATCAATTTACTACTGAAATAAAAATTATGATCATTATTTCACATAGGATATTTGCACAAACAAACTAAAAAATAAAAATGCATAAATTTCGTAGTTTTCAAAAGGTAAACTGATGACGATAATCATGCATTATGTTTAAATTTATATTATATTATAAATTATATTAACTATAACTTATTATAGATTTATGATTAATAATATATTAATATATCTTGATTAGAAATACTTTGATCCCTCAGCTTTGGAAGTAAATTGTTAAGAAGTTGTTACCGCAGTATCAGGCAGCGAATAGGAGGCGGTGAATTAATCCAAGTCAGATAATTAAAAAAGGAGAAAAATTAATAGAAATGCTTTGCTAAACTAATATAACAATCTTGTTATAATAATATGCAATTAGAATGGATACAATAATGATTAAAATAGCAGGTGACTTAAAGAATAAGAAGGGAAGAATATAATTTAATATAACATATATATTAGCATCCGGGCAAGAAAGAGAAAATATCCTTATAAAAGTTTGTACATGTCGGAGAGACAGGAAAGAAGAGCCGTTACCTTCTTTGTGCCAGTAAAAGTTCAATGTCTGAGAACTATTGTATTCTTTCAGCCAGGAATGTTTTGGGACAAAGGGCTTTCAAAATGCAGTTGAGCATGAACGCTAAAGAGATTTACTTCGCTGATTTGATAACGATGTATAGCGTTACAAACAACTGAGTGTAGGCGTTCCCCAACTCAGGGTGGGCGGAACGTCAGTGAGTCATGAGTTTTGCAAACCAATGCGAAAATTCGGAATAAACTGAGAAACCAATAATAATGTAACATTTGAGAAGGGTGAGCTAGTTTGATCATGTGATAAAGTTAGAGAGGGGATCAGAATAAGTTTGGAACTGAATGGTGAAGTGAGAAAAACTTTACTTACAAGTTGATATTATGACAGTAAGAACGTAGTCACGTGCATTAAGAAGAGAAGCGAAGATTTCGAAGTCTGAAATGTTAGGAATTTTACTAACAGGTGGTCACCGCTCCAAGTCGATAAGCAAACATAGATTCAAGAATTAAACCAAATAATTCTACAACAAACGAAGTATTATTAACGACTGAGTAGCCAACAACCACCCGAGGATAACAGAACTCATAGCTTCAATTAAGCTCCAGTTAAAACCCAATTAATTTAACAATGGTATGCGAGTTTGCCGCAAGGTACAAATGGGTTTACTAACCGAGGGAATGTCCTGCGCCGTGGCCTAGCGGGTTAAGGCAGCATGCCTTAGTCCCTGGCCATGAAAACAGGCCCGGGTTCGATCCCACCTATGTAGTGGGGATTTTAGGTCCCGGGTATAGGACCGGTGCCCACTTAGCATTGTGAGGAAAGTGAGGGGCTTACGGTAGGTAAGCGGCCCTGGTCATGAAAACCAACATTCTGACTGGGGGATGCCGAGATGCTGACCATATCTCCTCCCCGTATCGATTGGATGATCGTCCATCTCTGCCGTGCGTAAGTGGGCGTGAGGCCGGCAGTCGGGTTGGTAGGCCTCGACCCTCTAAAGGCTGCCGCGCCATGGGTTTTAACCGAGGGAATACCTAGCACCGCAGTCCCCAATGATTATCTTTTATATGCACAGAGGAACCGAAGAAATGATGCAACCATAGGAGAACGTAAGCGCCAGAGTTATGTTGAATTCGATATTAAATTGGTCCGGATAAGCTGCCCAAACCGCCGGAGGTCGACTCAAAGTTCCTCTCCCGCAGGAATCGGGGAAAAAGTCTCAAAAGCCGGACCCGAGAATTTCCAAGTAATCGCCAAAATCTCCCGGAATCTTCTTCCTGTAGAAAAAGAGAGGACACGAAAACAGAAGATCTGCAAGAGAGGAGAGACATGGTAGAAGATATCACTCCAGCATTCGGCGCGCCAACAAGAGAGAAACCACAATCATAACCTATGATCACATAGGGCGCCCACCAGGGATCGAACCGTGTGCGCTGCTGCAGATCTATCTTGCTTACTAATTGTTGTTAAAGCGAACATTTACTACGCATAGCGGGAAGAGACGTGCAACCAGAAATACGAGGAGTGATTTTAAAAAGACCAAGTTGTTCCACCAAATAGATTTATAGCCATGAACACGGCAGATATTGACGAAGAAGAATGTAGCCACGTGTGAAAGGGACGAATTTCATCACATTGTGAGCTTGCGGCTGAGAAAGGATTTTCATGCCAAAGTAACACAACCACATTCTGGTGGGTAACGGCGGTGGCCAACCGATGCGGTTACAAATAAAAAAGAGAGGAAGAAAGAGGTACACCAGCAAACGAATGTTTACCGTCACTTGTTTTCATGTGGGTGGGAAAGAAAGATAGGGAAAATAATGAATACATGGTGGAAAGTGCTATTGTAGCGCCAAACAAAAAAGCGGAATGGTAGAAAAAAAAGAGAAGGTATGTTTAATTGGAAACGACCTATTCGAAACAGGCTACATTCTCTGTTTCGCCACCCTTCATTGACGTAGCAAACTCATTACGTTCCACGTTCCATTGGATGCGATTAAAAGTGCGTAAGTCTGGCTGTGGGTGTATGGGAGATACAGTGATGAGAGAGAGAGAGAGAGAGAGAGAGAGAGAGAGAGAGAGAGGAAGGGACGGAGGGAGGCAGGGAGAGACTATTCGCTCACTTCATTTTCTTGGTATGAACTGCGAATAACGCTCAGTAATAAACTTTTAAGAGTAGGTGCTATCCTAGGGAAGTAAAATGTTTTATGCAGTACACTCACACAATTTTCTCCGTACATATTATGGTACACCAATAAAATTTTACTTTTCTATAGTTTGATAATTAACTGTTCTTTCACACAAGTAAGGTAGAATCGACAAAAGGATTAAATTACTTTAAGTCCCAACCTATGGCAAGAATACTTTAGGCAAGGCTACACTGAAATTTCCAAATTCTATACTAATAAACCTATCATTATGAAAATTTAGCCACATAATTAGAGTATCATTTTAAACGTGCATGCAAATTGTTATGTTGCTGCAACTAATAGTTCATTAATTATTAATTAATTTTTTTTTAAATACTGTAAAATTTAAAAAAGGTTCTACGCGTCAAAAAGTTTGAGCTTTTAAGTTGAATCTTTGGTTTTGGCTAGTACAGAGCAATTTTAAAAGACACACATTCCTATTTTTTGGAATACTCTTTTAGCATTTGTTCTAAAATATTTTCCACGTGTTAGCTCTCAAAATTTTGAAAATATTAACTTATATTATTACTTAACACCATATAATTTTCAAAACATGAGCATTAAGAAAAAAGGGGAATGTGAAGCTTGTTATTTAAATATTATGTACCTATCCTGTAAATTTCACCAAGTTAAATGAAAAACTTTGACGCGTTGGGCATTTGTATACTGAAAAGTGTTAGAAAGAAAGTGTCTCAGAAAATTATTTAAAGATTATTAAAGGTCTTTTTAGATTGTTACGTGATCGCCTAACACGGTGAAAATGATAAAAATAACATGTCATTTATTACCACAAACCCTAAGCTACCAAAAATGTCAAAAAAGAAAATTCCATGATTTTCAAAAAATTCGGCGAATTTTCAGTGTAGCCTTGCCTTAAATGTAACTTTTATTATAGGTAACAACGTATTGTTTGCAGACGATCGAGTACTATATAGCAATACAGATAAGCAGTACACAAGCTTGAAACAGGAACTTTGGTCATCAGATCAATTATTAATTTAATAATGTAATATGTTTAATAATTAAACATAAATTTGGGAACTGCAACTAGCTATGTTTGTGAAAGTAAAATTGTATACTTTGATGTAAAATGTTGTAACAAACCTGGGCAGATATACGTGAGAAACACTGCACTCCCGGACGCCAATCTAGAAAGAGCGGGTGTTAGACAATAGAATGGAATGTTAGCTACTTTACTGTACCGTTACACAGGTCAATATTCTCTTAGTTTTTCCTTGTGACGCCGTGCTGTGTATATAAGAGGGTAGCAACCCCCATTCAGCCTTCATTGCCCATTGCCTCATGGCAGTCAAGTATATTCTATGCGTTCGTCTGGTGTGTCCAACCGCTCATTCTCTTAAGATGTGCCGCGTCCAGTAAAATGTATTGTAAAATGTCCGGGTTTCACACAAGTGTAAAAACAATTTAAAAAAGTTCAGAGATTATCGGATGTTTGTGTTGTCTCAACCTTAACACCCTGAGAACCAAAAAAGAGTCCATGCAGGAGACAGCAGCTAGAGCCAAGGGCAAAGCAAGCAGCCGACGACGACGTGGAGACCATGGAAGGAATCCCAACGTCGACCCAGGTACGTGCAGCCGTGAGGCGGAGAGAAAGGACTGCCGCATGTTAGAATAGAAATTACAATTTCAAAGACGACAAAAGTGACGTCTTTCCAAGGGAAAAACTACTTAAGATGTTAAATAGTATTAAATAATAAGATAGTAGAAGAGGTAAATAATTTCAACTATCTTAGGTTTGACGTTTTCTGCTGCCAACAGAATTATATAAGCATCAAAATAAGCAGATTCTATAGCACGTGTGGCAAAATAAGAAGAATGCTGAGAAGTAAAACATTAAAAGCAACTCAATTAAAATTCTATAAAACTATGTCAGGTCCCATGTTATGCTTGTGAGAAGGCGACACTTATAAGATGAAATAGAAGAACGATAGAATCAGCGAAATCAAATTCTTAAGTTCTGTATCGGGACATATACTTTTAGATAAAAACACACAATGTGGACATAAGAACAGAATTAAAAACATTCAACTTAAACGACAGAGTAAATCAAATAGGAAATAACTGGTTACAAGACATGGAAAGAGTGCCTCAAAATAATCACAGACATTTCCTCTATAACAACCTAAAGTTAGAAGACGATTTGGGCGTCCAAACGCCAGATGGATAAATCGGTTCCCTTGATGTGTAAACCGGTCAAAGGCCTAAATCCATGAAGTAGAAGACAAAAAGGAGGAAGAAGAAGTTCCAGTCTTTATTGCTTAAGCAGCGCTTAGATTAATTGGTAAAATTAATTCTCACAGATGCCGAGGGTAGAAGAAGGATAAATAGCTACCATTAAATAAAATAGATAAAACACAATAAATTCAATAAATTTTAAGCAAGTGAAGAGCTCTCATAATTCAATAAATAAATGAAAAAATTATGTATTTATCCTGGGTGAGAATCACTGCTACTCTGCAAGTTTGTAATGGTGGTAATGAAAGCAAATTACAATAATTATACAAATATTAATTTATTTGTAACACGTTATATTATATTTTCGAAAGAGGATATATTATGAAATTGGACATCAATAATGGATTGCATATTCAATATGAATCAAGTTATTGAGTAAAGAAAAACATGTTACCTGGAAAGTACCTATTATGAGAGTACATATGATTATGAGAAGAATATATAAAATAAATAGGTTAACATTATATCAAATAATGGAATTATAAATGACATTAATAAACATTGAAGAACAACAGGAAAGAGACATCCAGGGTAATTAGATGGAACCATAATTGTAATTTTTGTAATTTGTAATTTATTTCTCATCTTTCCTTTTACAGCATCAAATGGAAATACAAAATCAAGATTACAATTATAAAATCCCTGAAAATGCCATATATTCCTAAAACCTGAAAATCCTATCATGTTGCCCACCATTGAATAATAATTCAGTCCCCATACATCTAACCCTAGGTTTTTGTGTATTGGAGGCCCTCTACTCCTTTTTAGGCTTTCTGCCATTTCACCTATCCCACTCTAGATTTTTCTCTTAATTGTTCTTAGCCATCTCTCTTTAACTTTCCCTAAATAATTCCCTATATTTCTCCTGTTCTTTTCCCCGTTTACTGACAGAATTTTTCTAATTACTACTTCACCCCCCAAATTGTCCCATTTACGTAGCCAAGCCTGCTCTCTCCATATCTTTGTTTGACTACAATTTAATACACAATGGAAATCTGCATTCTCTTCTCCACACAATGGACATTTATCTAGCTCCCTCTCTTGACCTATACCTTTCAAGTTTCTCACTCCTGTTCTCGCCCAAGCAAAACCTTCCCCCCTAACTTACTACATATATCTATATATCCTTCCCTCCCCCAGGTTGTTTTTATTTCTCTATGTAATCTCAGTGAGCTTTTGTCACTTGTATTGGCAAAAATGTCTTGTCTGTCAATATCTTCTAATCTTAGCTTAACTTCTTTCCAGAAGCCTCTATACCCATACTCTGCATTTATCCAAGAATGACCCATACCTATCTGCTTCAATACGTCGTTCATTTTATGCGCCAAAGACCCCGCCCCCCAGTTCTCTTTTGAATATGAAAAAATTCAAACAGTTGCCTGCCAGACACGAAGGGAGACGGACGCGTAAGCACACGCGCTCGCGACCGAAGATGATTGACGCGCAAATGATTAGAATTAGGATCGGCGCTTTTAATGGATTTAGAACAACGAGACATAAAAATCAGCAGAGATCTTCTGGTATATGTTTAATAAGTATATGGTACATCTTAGTGATATGCACTTTGTTAATCACTGGGGGAGTGGAACAAAACCCCGGACCGACAATAGAGCAACTAGCCGCGATGCTAGAAAATATCACAAAAGAAATAAAAGAAGTGAAGGAGATGGAAAATAGAATTGACAAGAAGATTGGTGAAAAGTTTAACAGACTGTTAACAGCATTAGAGAAATTTGAAGAGGAAGTAAAGGAAGAAATAAAAGAATGTAAAGACAGACCAACCCGATTAGAAAATTTAGAGGAAGGGGATCGGAAACTAAACCTGATAATATTTGAGTAGAAGAGAGAAGAGACCGACGAGTATGGCAGAATGTAGATCTATTCCAACTATATTTACAATACCAACATCTGCTTTGGTAAGGAAACAAGACCAGCAAACAGGGAAGTGCAAACTACTGGTGGTGTTAGACAAGGTTCTATATTGTCTCCAACTTTATATAATATACTACATCGTATCATCCTCATAGATGAATGGCTAAATATTTTAAACCAAATTTTTGATATAACTCTGGTTGTATTCTCCTTTTGCAGATATAGAACATAGCCTCCAAAATATAATTAAGGTATTAAGGAAAATAATTAAAAACTAAAATTTAAAACCATCATATGCTAAAACTGAAACAATAACTTCTGTAGCAACCCAATGTAAAATATCAGAAACATTTGTTGATTAATACTATTCAGCAAACAAGGAAGTCTAAATAAATAGAATGCAGCAAGGACCTACAGAAGAAACTTTTCACTCTGCAAGAGCATTAGAACATTGAAATACATGCAGAGTCTCATGAGGAAATAGGTTTCCTAATACTTTAAGGAGAGCAGATACGAACTCTGCCAGTAAA
Source organism: Mantis religiosa (assembly GCA_030765055.1). Taxonomy (NCBI): domain Eukaryota; kingdom Metazoa; phylum Arthropoda; class Insecta; order Mantodea; family Mantidae; genus Mantis; species Mantis religiosa. The sequence continues at coordinate 163,666,479 of CM060952.1, forward strand.
TGTGGTAAGTCGACTGGATTTTCTTTATCGAGAAAAGATGAAATTAAAATGAAATTAGTAATAGAAGGGTTAATAGGAGTATAAATGTTAATAAATTGACAAAATGTATAGTTGGCAAATTTAGAAAGAACGGAGGATTTTCAAATTCCTAAGAAACTTAACAGCGATCCTCCAAAAGGAAGACAAATTTGGATGGTCTATACTTATGTGAACACATTTTATAGAAACCAAATAGGGCCCTCAGGTTCTGTCCATCTCAATAAATCATAACGATTGTGACATTTCCTCTACCTACCACGAACGAGTTCAGAAAGTATAAAAGATAATGAGAAATTAGAGGAAAAGGTGCAAAAGCTTAAACTCATATGCTTCTGCACAAGACTTGCTTCAACTCACCATGTAACTGCGGTTCTGCGATTTTATTTTTACTCGTACGTTTGCCCTTGCTCTCATTCCTCATTCTTTTTCTCTCTTAATTAAGCCGGAGACCTTACTGAATTTGACATTCTCATTTACTGGAAATGTCCTTTTGATGATCACAAGCACCAGAAGAAAACATTTTAGAAAACTGACAGTATTCGTTCTCTCTCTCTCTGTCCCTCTCTCTCTCTCTCTCTCTCTCTCTCTCTCTCTCTCTCTCTCTCTCTCTCTCTGTCTCTCTTTCTGGGAGTAGCACAACACAAAATGTGATCGATATATTCCGAAGTGTAAAAACAGACAAAAATCCATCGGCCCTTACAGCAAAGACAATTATGTGACAGACTACTCTTTCACAGTGTGTGCGCATTCCTGCTTTATTTACAAAAATTCGGATAAAACCAACTACATATTTTAATGGAGCAGGAAATATATGCGTAAAATAAACACTGAAGTTAAATAACAAGAACATGTAAAAAACAGGAACTTTGATGGTACAAATGTTAAGAGATAAACTACAACAAATAATATCCTTAGGTTAATCAATCAACTATAAAGTAAAAGATATGAGGGAAGATTCAGTCATGAGTAAAGAGCATTCACGAGACTCATCAAGGAGAAAAGCAGTTAGAGTAAGTCAGTGGAATTAAGGTAATTAGAAATTCAGTAAAGTACGCCGAATACCCAGAACTAACTCACAGCACACGACGTGGAGCGATGTACAAAGATCAGTTCCAAAACTCAGAAGAGTAAAACGAATTCTAAGACTTTAGTAAGTCTCCAGGTAATAAAGTGTGTCTCATAGGGGAATGAGAAGCTTCAAAGTAGAAACGATGGTGAGGTTGGCTATGCGGTAAGTAGGAGAGATGTAAGTTGATAAAATAACGCTTATGCCTTAAAAAAAAGCGTTATTTTCCTTCGTGTTTTACAGAAGTGTTCACTGCGAACAATTTTAAAAACATAGCAGCTTCACACCACATTTGAGACACACATACTTAGTGGTGTAAGAAGATTCTCGGAATAGCATGTCACCGCGCAAACTTAAGTCTCTCGTTGTTTTTTTTTTTTTCAGATACAATCATTTTAAACACTAAAATATTGATACCTTTGAAGCTGGCAAATCTCCTTTGATGGAGATTCTTTGGCTAGGATTCAAACATAGTTAACAATACATAAGTAATTGTCAACTCGCTTCAAATAGCTCATTTACTAGCCTTCATGAACTTTAAGGCGTTCTTCACTCTCCCATCCCCCACGCATAAATCGATAAAGAAAAAGGATGCCATAGTTCACCATTGGAGCAGCTGGCATTAGATTTGTCAAAAACAAGTTTTAAAAATATAAAAGATTACACACTCCATGGACTTCTCATCAAAATGTGAAATAATACCTACTAATTATTGTCACTTAAGTTGAGCGTTATTTTGAAATAGTGATTTTTTCTCAGGAGGTATCTTGCACAACTGATGAATTATTGAAAATAAATGCACTATAACGCTGTGCAAATAATAATTAATAATAATTAATAATTAATAATAATAATTAATAATTAATAATAATATTAATATAATAATATTATAATAATATAATAATATAATCATAATAATAATATAATAATAATAATAATAATAATAATAATAATATAATAATAATAGTAATAATAATATAATAATATAATAATAATACCCATTATCATAATGATGATGATGATGATGATGATGATGATGATGATGATGATGATGATGATGATGATGATGATGATGATGATGATGATGATGATGATGATGATGATGATGATGATGATGATGATGATGATGATGATGATGATGATGATGATGATGATGATGATGATGATGATGATGATGATGATGATGATGATGATGATGATGATGATGATGATGATGAAGACGGCGACGATGATGACGATGATGATGATGATAATCTCCAAATGGTATTTTCTATCACTAACAAATTACATAAGGGCTGGAAAGATAGACTCAGACTGAAAAATTCAATGCAATTGCCGGGATTTGAACCACGGATATAATGGTTGCCGTCCAGCCGTTCTAAACCTTTGAGCTACTATGGCGAACATACCGACCTGGCATTAAATTCATTTCCATTAATTGGCCTAATAGTGGTTAACTATAAAGTCCCGGCCTTAAAGTACTTACACGTTGTAAGTGGCCATTAAGGTAGTTGTCTCATGTTTATGATAACTCCTAGTGGTTTACCGGGAAATACAATTCGGTTGGAGAATATGTCATGCCGGCACGTTGGTCATAGTAGCTCAAAGGTTTAAAGCGGCTGGACAGCAACCAGAAGATCCGAAGTTAAAATCTAGGTTATGGCATTGAACTTTTCAGTTTGACAATATCTTCCCATACTTAAGCCTACACACGGCCAGTAGCTCAGTTGGTAGAGCACATGGCTGCTCTGCGAGGGGTCCGGAGTTTGATTCTCGGCTGGGGTGGGGATTTTTCTCTTTCCAAGATGATACCCCATGTTCCCGAGAGCCTGGAAGTATGAATGAGAGTACGAATGTGGGCGTGATCTAACGATAAAAGAAAATCCAAAGTACCAGCAACGTATACGAGTCGAATGTCATAAGTTCCAAGCTGAGATATGATTAATACAGTTAAAGGCGCGTTATAAGTACAACATAGTTTGAAAAATTCTACGAATAGCCTGCTAAGTCCATATCTTTCTGAATGACTTATGAATAATAATGGATATACAAGAAAAAATGTTGGTCTCCATGACACAAAGATATATGACAATCAAAACTTGATTTGGATTGTATTTTTAAGCCCTTTGGCATTTTGATAGGATGACCGGCTTTTTAAGAAAATTCTCTACTATCGTTTTAACGCAATACAAAATATAAAATTTGGAATAGGGTTTATCGTTTTTAAACAATTAATAGGTAGAAGAATAAACATTTGTAATAAAAGTTTGAGATCACAATTGTTTTAAGTGCTAACATAAAACCTAAGAGATGTGTTAGAGCTACTAAAAAGAAGGTAATGTATAGTTTAAAACGCTGTTATAATAAGATTGTAAAAATTCCTGAGAAACAGCGAAGTTCCGTTCTTGGCTACAAAGATTCCTCATCTGAGAGCTCATGAAATTTAAATCAGATTTCTTCCTTGCTACAAATCCTTTAGTTCTTCCTTGCTTTTTTACGGTAAAACGTTATGATAGCAGGAAACGGATACGTAAGTCGGCTGAAAAGTTTTATGTTATTTAGAAACCGAAACACTGAATTCAACTGGAATGGACTTATCTACCTCACCATACATATCAAGTTTGCTTCGGAAGTGAAACGTCGCTTTGTTTAAAAAAAAAAGTAACAACTACTCCTTCACATTAGCTTGTATAAATAGACATTTGAAATATGTTTAAGAACTGCCTATGAATTTTCTATTATTATGAGTTTCAAATGGGAAGATGTTTGTCCTTGAGCAAACCAATCGGAGTCCTGCGGTGTTGTCGTATTGCATTCCCCCTAAGTGTTGCGTGACAAGCGGCAAACTAATAAATCTCTAATAAATACTATTCACGCTATGACAGAAATTCAGATTTTTCAAAACTTGATCCACGAGGAAGGATAGAGTAATGTATTTAACATAACCGCAAAAATCCATTATTTTTAGACAAAAAGTTTTCTTAATACAAATAAAGTAGAGGCCAATATATTATAACAATGCATTACGACGTAAGCACTGTAATGAGTATCATTACTGGTTGGCATATATTGAGGCGGTTCTGCCTGTTTGAACCTGATTGAGTGGTCCCTTGTTCACTCAACACCTCATAAGTAGCTGGATAGCGGTTTGGGGTAAAGGGCTGAGGGTACTTGTAGGAAAAGGTGTTTCATTCAATGTAGCTCAGCATGAGTCTCTTATCAGTGATTTCAGGGGTGGGCAACGTAGGTCCTGACTATAGTTGGGGTGAACAGAAACACCTTGTCTTGTAGAGATGCAGATTTATTTCCTTTGTGTGTTGCGTGCTCGCCACGGTCTGCGTCATCTGTAGTATGCAGTTTGCTACGTCGTCTCGCGTCTTGTCGTCTTATGTTGCACATGTCCTTACATGCGCGTGACTTATATCCCTATATCTTTAAGTCCGTACGCGTCGTATGTCCATCACACGTGCCACCCTGTCAGCGGGGATTATGCGTCTATCACGCGTGCCGTTACGCCAACGAATGGCATACGTGTGTGACGCGTGCCGTTCTGACAACGAGTGTTTCTTCACGAAAACGGCCTACTTCAGCCATCTTACTAATTTCCCCCACTTACTCTAATTTTGGAACTTTGCGAAGATTAATTGAATAATAATTTCTCTCTGATAGGTTATACAAAATTCGCGTGGGTTGGCTCATCGTACTCATCACTTATGCTAAGGCACGCACGATAAGCGTCTGTCCAAATTTGTATCTTCATTGTGAAGGTCACGTCGCTTTTCGTTTCTAAGGATTTTGAGTGGAAGTGGACTCCGCCAAAATATCGCCATTCATAGCCTCGGGCAATATTGAACAAAAGAATACAGGGTTGGGTTTGCGAGCCTACCAGAAGGTGAATGCCCCATCTACATAGACTTTCGAAATAACAAATGTCCTATACACTCTGTCTCCCATTTATTATTATTTTATTTTATTACTTATTTATTGTTTATGATCACTATAATCATGTGTATCTAATTTATATTTTTTATGTCTCCTGTCGGTAGTTTTGTCGGATAAGGCCAGTTTCAGTATGCGTGAACGTTTATTAAATTACTCAGAGCTGAAACGTAAACATTTGACATGACGTGGTTAAAGAAATATATACTTTGAATAAGTCAAGGTGTTAAATTCGATGAGAGGAAACGATACTCTTCCTGCTTATCTGGCAGAACGTGTCTGGTCACATTTTATCTTTGTTTATGAATGGTTCGTAATCTCTATTTATTCTAGAGTTCAAAGCGAAATTGTTCAGTTACTCTTCCATGAAAAGGTGTATCAGCTGGATCAATGAGACGCGATCCACCTTCCGCTTCCCCTTACAACTGCCAGAACAATCCCATAGAGTTAACGTGAGCTCAAACCATGTTGCAAACAGATTTAATATTTTAAACTAACATTGAACGACTTATTCACGAAGAAATTGACAAGAGCGCAACAAGACTGGGAAAACTGAGACATCAGATAAACTACAAGAAGATGACATTTAGAAAGAAATAGCACGTAACGAGATTTTGGAACCTATCATCATAAATTTGCAGTTCTCAGACGTTGAAGACGCTGACAATGACGAGTTATCTCTTAACGTAACATTCACAGCTATACGGATGCACCGCTGGTATTTTCGTTGGATTAGAAAAATAAGTAATTTATAAACAACAATTGTAAACTAAATATTTAAAACATTTGTGTAATATACGAATATTCATGTTGCAATTGTTATAAAACTGCATTGTTGTAAGACTTTGGAAAATTCACTTTGCGTTCCCTTACGTCTAACGGCACGAACACTCGCAAGTGTGTGTGAGAGAGGGAAATATAAAGAGTGGGGATAACGAGGTGGCAACGCTGAATGCGCTAACGCATCTGATTGGCTACAGGCGAGAACTCTTCCTAATAGATGAAAATGTAATTGCACGGTTGAGTACATCTTCAATATAGCTAGATGGGAAACCGTTGGATAGAAACCCGAATGTTCTAGTGTAGGTTAAAAATATAAAGTCACAGCTGAGGTTTTCAGGTGGTCTTAAGGTAATATACTGACTACACCGCCTCCTGCCTTCGACTGTCTCAGTTTTCAATAAGGCTCCTATTAATATTTCCCTTCTTCATCTTTGCAGTACTATAAATCCTAGTAGAACTCGAAGGACTGAAAAATTCTACAGATTTGAGCAAGAAAGGCAATCAAAGTATTTAATAAAAATTTTTAAACACCGTAATTTAAGACAAACATTGAATACTTTTATGAACCGTTTAAGATACTCTTTAAATACAATTTAAATATGCTTTGGTCATTTAACTTCACTGAAAGAGTACAAAAATTTAAGTGTTTATATTAAATGAGCTTCTAGACCTTTCTTTGACGGTGAATCCACGTATTGGAATCAAGGAAGTGTTTAAATGAACACATTTTACACTTAGAGTAATGGTAGCATTAGAAAAGGGAATGAAAAGAAGGGTACTCCCTTCGATAACAAATAAATAAAATTTTTGCAACAGAATATCATCAACTATACTTAGTAAATGGGTATAGATTGAATTAAGGAGGCACTTAAACCTATGCCCGCCTCGGTAGCGTGGTGGTAGACTGTCTGCCTCACGTTCAAGCGTTCAAGAGCTCCCGAGTTCGAATCTCGGTCATGGTAAGTTACCTGGATAAGGATTTTTCCGGGGTTCTCCCTTATCCTGAAAGACGAATGTCGGGTAACTAAGCTCTATAGACCCTGGGCTCATTGGAGAATCATTTCAACCATTTCATTCATCGTCCGATATGACTTAACGTTGGAGGACGTAAATTTAAAAATCCATCTTAAACCTATACAGAGGAAGAAGAGATTAGGATAACCACATCGGATGTAGATAACATATTCCCGAAGACCCGGCACTGCTGGAGCTTCCAAGAAGGCCTGTCGACTGTAAAGATCTCTGGTATCCACATGAAGCGCTCTTTCCTTTGAATGAGCATCCACGATATTTGAATGGCTATCAAACGCCGTAAAACAAGCAGCAGACTTGAAAGAGCACTAACTGAGATAGTGGGTTTGAAATATTTATTTACTACTATCTGCTGCTAATTTATGTAAAGAGTTTACGTGCGTCATTCCTGTTTCTATCAAGAAACGTACTGACTAATCCACTAGATAAGTCTTCGTAAGAATGGAAATGACAAGAATAGTTCGAAATTCATTTTGGAGAAGAAAAACAACTGAATTTACATAAAATCGTAGAGGAGAGGTATCTGATAACTGGCAGTCCCCATATCTTTGCTCGAGTAATTGCAATAAACAAGAAAGTGCTCCCCTTTCTCTCTACCGCTTTTCCCTCTTACTCCCAGCAGGCAATCTGTTCCGAACCCTGCAGTGGAAAGATATCCTTAGCAAACATAGTTGTTCTGAAACTATTAGAGGTATAGCGGACCAAATAACTAAACCCTTACCTAAATGGGGTTGCTCAGATTGGGTTGGACTCGAAAGGACCGTCATTCTGAAATCCGTTGGAGAATGACAGTCGGGGCCTGATGCCAGGCTAGGTTGTGACATATGTACTTAAATGCCCTCCGGTAAAACCCGCTATACCTGAGACACGGAGTGCTAGGCGGCTCTGTTGCGTTTCTTCTTTGGTTTTGTGTCTCGTAGCTGGCGTTTTCACTTCCGGCCTTATGTAAACGGGGAAAGTCACTTTTTAGACTTCAGGTATTGCTCCAAGAGTTGTATGGAAGGTCTACTATTGTTCGGTTCAGCGTAAATTTCTATTTAACTTATAGTCTCCCTTATCTCATTCCCCTCAGTGTGCCAATCTACTTTACTCTCCACGTTCAAATGGTGATCTTTTTTCTCGGTCTTCAATTTTTTTTGATAAAAAAATTGGTTAATAGTATTAATAAATTAAAATTTTACTAATTAAATCATAATTTCTAAACATTTCAAATTAAACCTAACATTTTAATATAAAAATTAAATAATAATTAAAAATCGGCCCTTTGTCCTGTTTTCTATCCTGTATTCCACTACCCATCTCTCTCTCTCCCTCTCTATCTCGATTCTTGGGCGATAACAATGCTTGAACGGTTGTAAATCCGATAATCAATGTTTCTCAGGGTAATAAAAATTAATAGGTAGTTATAAACATGTAAAAGTCGTGTGTGCTTCGTATGTTATTCCTTATTTTTATATTTTTAGATTATTTTAAGTTCATTTATGTCTTTCTTGTTTGCTTGTAATATTTATCTATTTACTACTGCATGTGTCCACACATTTATGATGAAATCAGGTCTCATATGTTCATAATAACACAATAAATAACATTAAAATTAAATAAATATATTTGCAATATAACGGAAAATAAACCATTTCTCCTTAATGATAGGGATTCAGTAATCAGCCAGAAAGATATTTCCTTTTAGGTTATGTAATTCTAAGTTCCATTCCTAATAAATTAGGAGGGCTTATTGCTCAAGTTATATCAATTGCAAGATTACTTTTATACCTTGAAATTTGATTTATACAGAATGACGAAAAATTCTTATAATCTCCTAAACCCATATGTCAATGTTTTTAATGAAAATACATTTTTTGGCAAGCGATAATCTACCATCATTAGAAGATGTAATTAATATAAAATAATGCTCACGTGTATGCCCACACGCACCAACTACCCACCTACATAGACACGACCCACACATTCACAGACACAGAATGAAAAAGAATGTATTTACATTCAAGATAATCCATTATATTAATTATTCATCTAAAACTAACGGTGAACACTTCTACTTACGGCCTGAACAGCTTAACCTCACAGGTTATCAACTTATATAATGCACTGCCACTGGAACTGAAAGGCTACAGAACCTAAAGGTTTTAAAAGGAAAGTTGCTGAAAATTTACTGAAGGCATATTTTGATAGCTGATAAAGTGTCACACATTTATAGCTGGTTTGATTAGCTTAACTGGTTAAATTTTAATATATATTTAATGTCTCATAGAATATGTAATTTTTTTGTTTATTGTTTCCGTAATGTTCTTTGCTACTATTATTTCTTGAGTTATAGTGACTGTATCTTTGTTTGTTTTATATATGTTATTTTTGTACGGTAATTCATTCCTATTATAAAAATTTCATACAAGTATTGTTAAGGTCTGTTTGCCATCATTTTATACATCTCTGCACTGTTCCCTAGCATGAGCTCTGGGAACCATTTCAGATAACAATAAATAAATAGATGGACTGACGGACCGAACGACCGACCGACCGACCGGCAGGCAGGCAGGCAGGCAGACCGACGGACCGACGGACAGACGGACGGACGGATGGACGGATGGACGGATGGACGGATGGACGGACGGACGGACGGACGGACAGACAGACAGACAGACAGACAGACAGACAGACAGACAGACAGACAGACAGGCAGGCAGGCAGGCAGGCAGGCAGGCAGGCAGGCAGGCAGGCAGGCAGGCAGGCAGCCAGGCAGGCAGGCAGGCAGGCAGGCAGGCAGGCAGGCAGGCAGGCAGGCAGGCAGGCAGGCAGGCAGGCAGGCAGGCAGGCAGGCAGGCAGGCAGGCAGGCAGACAGACAGACAGACAGACAGACAGACAGACAGACAGACAGACAGACAGACAGACAGACAGACAGACAGACAGACAGACAGACAGACAGACAGACAGACAGACAGACAGACAGACAGACAGACAGACAGACAGACAGACAGACAGACAGACAGACAGACAGACAGACAGACAGACAGACAGACAGACAGACAGACAGACAGACAGACAGACAGACAGACAGACAGACAGACAGACAGACAGACAGACAGACAGATAGATAGATAGATAGATAGATAGATAGATAGATAGATAGATAGATAGATAGATAGATAGATAGATAGATAGATAGATAGATAGATAGATAGATAGATAGATAGATAGATAGATAGATAGATAGATAGATAGATAGATAGATAGATAGATAGAGAAATTAATAAATAAAATTACAAAATACCAAACACAGGCATAAGCAATAACACTCACACACACACACACACACACACACACACACACACACACACACACACACACACACACACACACACATTTCCGAGGCAGAAGTTGAAAAGTATCCCTATGTAAATGTGACCAAACTACCAAAGCGAGAGGCCTTAAGGTACATGTCGAGCAAGAGAGCAGAACAGATTTCTAGATATGTAAAACCATTGGGACAGACATATGTTAAATGCACGGTTCTGCGCAAAATTTATCAACGATAAATGTCCAATGTTTGCAATGGTCACTGATATTTGTAGAAAATGTATACACCGTTTGAAAGGTTATATGAAAGCTATTTGTTGAGGGATCGGAGATTGTGTAAGAAAGTTGGAAAATATCCTGATCACTTCCTCATTTTCATAACATACGCAAATATTCTTATGGAAGAACAGGGATAAATACATGTGCCTACTAGGCAGAAAATGGCTTATAAGACCCTTCAGCCCACTTCATTTTCGGAGAATAGTGCTCGAAGATTAAAGTTAGGTCCAAGTTTATGAAGTCTAGTGAAGTTAAGAGGCACCAAAGAAGGGGACTTCTCTCCCAGGGTCAACTCCAAAGTATGCGACTGAAATGCGCTGTTTAACATGCCAACATCGCTTCCATTCCCCTCTTCGGCAAGTCCACAAACTTGCGTTCATTCCGCTAGGCGGCTTTGCCTCTCTTTCATCTAGTCTCATGGAACTTTTACAGCTTTAGGGAAGTCAAGCTTCGGCAGTGCACACAAAAGCTTCGGCAGCTGGACTGAGGGAAACTGGGACACCCTTCCTCCTTCCCTGTTACTGGTTATGATTTATAGAAAGGGTTCCTTTATAGAGAGTTTCCAATAGTTGAACAAGCGCTTTCGGGCACGAAAAATTGATCCTTCCAAGTCGAAATATTTCCGAGAAATACTAGCATTCTGCAGAATCTTCTGTCGACAAAAACTTTCTATAGATGGTGCAAGTTAAAGTTGCAAAAGATATACATCCTGCAGGTTGAGGATGTAACAAAAAGGTACAAATAACATATATTCGTCTCTTTTTGCTGATAAAGAAAAAGTCATGCAGTTCTAAAGAAGCGTAAGAAATAAATGAAAAGCTTACACGGCAAGACTAAGGAGTATCCCCAAAACCACTACATGCTTGTTCTTTACTTTGCATGAGCGTATGAGAGAGTGTGTGAGGTTTAAGGGCTCGTCAACAAATTAGGTCATTTGAGCCAGAGACTTTGAGTGAGAACTAGGTGGTTATGAAGTAAGCCTGCTAGCTTTACTACAATTTATGAGAAAGGCTGTGGAATTTGATGTCTTCTCATTATAATACAACTATTAGTGGACTATTTTTGTAGAGTGGAGTGATAAATCCTTGTACATAAAAGCAACCTTATCCATTCAGCATTTCTTGTGCGAAAAAGTGAATGTGTGGTCGGAAAGACTTAACGGGCTTGATGAAATGAAATAAAATACTTAATTTAGGTAAAGTTTAACATATATTAATATATACGCAAACTTAGTGCGTCAAAATTTACCATTAGACGCCGCAGTTTGTTTCAAAATAACCATTTCAATCGTCTTGAATTATCTTAACGGTTTCTGATAAACATAGCTTAATACTAAACTATATATATTCAAATATGTAAAATCTCAGTTTCCTTCATGAAGCACGTTTTATGTTTTATTTTCTCAAATATTCGAACACTAGTCATACTAGTCATATAGCTATTAAATGGGAAACGATATGTGTATGATATGTGAAAATGTCATAATACAACAATCACATAAGATTACTTTTGTAGTAATAATTAATGCCAGTTAAATTAAATTTTTCTTCTAAAATTTTAAGTAGTACCTAGCAGAACGAAAAAAAAATCCCTTCTTGATTTTTTGGCCACAGGCCTCGTAATTAGCATACATTTGAGAAGTGATGCAAGTCATATACTTAAGACTTCAGTTATCCGTATAACTTATAAGTTATAACTTAATTATAACTTTATTCACTTATCCATATCATATATATTTGGTTCTGAAATTAAAGAACTTTCCGTTTCTGAAGCTCATGTTCAAAAAAATCCTGGCTGAAGGTTTAATTCCAATGCATATCGTCACAACAATGACGGAAGTTCACGATTATATCAGAAGTAATTTTTAAAATTATTTGTTATTAATATCGAAACCGAATAACAGTGCTTAATATTTGTTTACTCTTCTTATGAATTTGCTTACGTGTTTGGGTTGATTAATTGAGTGATAAAAAGAGTACCAATCTATTGTTTACAGCTCAATATTTGTGTTGAATTTATTTTATTATATTTCCAACTTTTTTTTATCCAACTCTCATTTATATGTTGATTCATACACTTCGAAACACAAATTAATGGTTATATAAATAAAATCTCTACAATACGTTTAAATAACCTTTAAACATCATTAGAGCTTTATGCACCATAGTGAAACATAAATTAAGTTACCTAAGAAATATGATTTCAAAATATTGGTTTCCCTTTTGCAGAACGTATATATCAAACTTGGAGTATCTTTGTAACTTAACACCTTTCCTTATAGTAACAACTGCAAAGAAAGCCTAGTTATGTATTAGGAACACTATGTCCGGAATTTCACCGTGATATTTTAAAAATTGCATGCAAAGGGTTGTTTTAAAAGTTGACGAATGTCCAAAGTACCACCGAAACTTGCGAAAAATCTACCAGTAAAATCGTTTTACTTACGGTATGTCTACCTTCAATTAAATTTAGACACTCAGTATCATATGTGCAGCAACCGTTGCAAAAAAAAAAAAAAAAAAAAAAAAAAAAAAAAAAAATCTAGACTTTCTGAATAAATTGTGAATAATATTAGCAACAGGTATGTTTTTCGAAATGCTAAAAGGTACAACCTATCCCTGTGATAGAAAAGTGGATAAAATATTGTAAAAATACATTAGTTAAGTGCAAGTATCCTCGTTAGTATAAATATTCTGGAAAACCAATATTTCTGTTCAGCATATACACACATTTTTTATCAAGCGTACTTTACAATCCCTTAAATGACGACTCTCGTTAAATTGAAGTGATAGGAAGCTCCATCGAAAACGGTTACCCAGCCAAGACCAATGGTTGCAACGGGTTCGTTGGGATGGGGGTTTGAAGGGGTGAAACAAAGCTACAGGCCGGTGTTGCCAGATCTAGCGTAATAGCGTGCCTAACGGCTCCAGCGCCTTGGAGACCTTATTTTACGGACACGCCTCGTACAGTAAACTACAGGTTTCGACGACGAATCCCGTTCACAGTAATCCTAATCCTAGTACTAGAGTTACCTCCAGACTGTTAATTTATGTTTCTTCTAAGTTGGGTCGATTCTGCTGTTGTTGCAAAATAATGACAGTTACAGTGTTCTACTAATGACAGTTACAGTGTTCTACTAGTGAGGCTGCGAAGACTGGCGAACAAAGACGGTTTAGCTGGTATGCGATGAAATAGAAGTCTATCTTTCGACGTTCCGTCAAGAGAAACGGAAGACAAGGAAGTCTATTTCGAGCGCGATGCATAATACCCCTACTCGCAGTGACACTGAAAACTGAAGAAAGTGTAAAAATATATGAAAACCTCCACCATCCTTAATTAAAGAAATACAAGTGGTTTAATAAGCAAACATTGGGATATACTATAACAAAATTATTTTAATATTACAAAATTAAACATGAGAACTGTAACGACTTGAAGATGTTGAGAGTAAGTTGTGGAAGAAAAGATGATGATGAACTTCGTTGAAGATCTAGTTTCTGGGTTCTGGTAGCTCCACGACTGCTCTGGTACTTGCACAAGCTATTATTTTCAGGGGCGGACTCAGGTGGGAAGTGCTAATTTAGTTATAAATAAAATAAAATGGCAGTTGCTCTTTTCTTCTATAAAACTGGTATGCGCAATCCTTTACAACCTTCTACTTTCCAATGCAAGTACAAACTCGCAGAAATGCAGACAAATGCAAAACACATCTTCACACTTTCCCATACATTTGCAGAAGAAAATAACAGCTACAAGTGCATGAGCTTTTATATCCTGCCGTTGCAATAGCAACAACTAAATATCTTTCAACTTTGCTACATTACATCGTCATTTTTTTCAAATAAATTTTTCTTAACGTAATTTTAACATTTAAATAATACTTCTTTTATTAACTTTAATTAAAAAATTAACTTAAAATAACTACCTAAACCGATTCAGAACTAACGCATTTTTATGCTAATGTGAAATCGGTTGTTGCGAACATAACTGTATACACCTTTAAGCAAGTAATTTTGCAGCATTACATTCGCACAGTTAAGCGAACCTTTAAACCTGTTTATTATCTGTACTAGCTTCTTTAAAACGCCTCCCCACTCCCTTACCACATCTGTCCATGTAAAAAAGATATTTACTTCACTGAAATTAGTCCGCCTCTATCTGCCATTTTATCTTAGTCTTAAATAGGAATAGAAAGGGAGAGAGAAGTATACCGAAGAGAAAAGTTCTTTGTGTACCACATTAACTAAGAGCTAGCAGCAATTAAAACCCTCTTTTCTTAGCCATCTCTTGGTCACAGCACATTTTCAAATGTCTGGTATCATCTGCAGCTGCTCTCTCTTTGTGAAAGACATTGTAGAATTCTGTATTTAGCATTCATTTGCAAGGTAGAGATTCCAGAGGTTCTTCTGTTATTACTCTTGACCCAAAAGGAAACCTTAGAGTACTTTTCTATTCGATTATATTATGCTCACTTACTCAAAAGTTTATTATATCGTATTATTATACGTGTTTGAAACAGATTTGTAATTACGTAGAAACAGAGTAAAAGTATCTGATGTATTTTCATAGAAATATTTTAAATATGTTTGCAATCAGGTTTGTAAGGGGGATGAAAAACTTGCAATCCTAAGCCACAACTACAAACGTAGCTACGGGAATGATTGGGGGAATAGATTGTAGAAATAGCTGATAAGGGATAAGTACAGGAGAAGAGTTAAAAATAACAAACGCCTAGTGTCAAACCACATTAACAAATGTGTTCTATAATTTGGTAGAGCAGGGCAAGGCACTCCCTCATCTTGAAGAGATCTGAGGTGCAATTGAAATGTTATATGAATTATATCATAATGAACGTAGGTGTCCTAACGAAGTACTATATGAATGGTGTAGTCTAGTGTTGATCCTCCTTCTTCCTGTTTCGGCTTGAACGTACAACAACCGACTTCTGTGATCAGACCTGACTTCGTCCATAGACTTTATGGTAATCCTGAAAGACTTAATAGGCATCCATAAAATCATGCGGCGTACCGACCTCTATTATTTAAATTGGGATTCCCAGCAAATTGGCCGCCAATGGATAAGTCAACGTTTCTCATGGTCGTGGAGTCATTTTGGTGCTTTCCATGCCAAATTCCTACTTCCTACTTGGTCCTTGATACTTCTGACTTCCTAGTATTGCACCATCTTGTGCACTCATTGTTTACATGAGTTCCCTCAATCTTCCTTTGTATTGTTGACAATGCAAGAAGTTCCCAACAGTTCAATGTCTCTATCCCTTCATCTAGCGATGAGAACCAACTGATTCACACAGACGTATTCAAACATGCAATACAGGACATTAAATGTTTAATTCCAAAATTAAGAATTCCTTCCAAAGCCTGTTTAGACAATATATGCAACAATATCTGTTCATAAAGGGTCATAAGGGTATAACTAATAATAGACACTAAATAAATTTAGGGAACATTCGTTAGTGTTTACATTTATCGAGTCGTCTGTCAATTAAAAAGCTTTTCACATATTTCCGAGTTATCCATCCAGTTTACTATAGAACATTTTAAACGTTAGATTTAATGTACTCATCTGTTGGATATCCAACCAGAAGCTAAAGATGAAAAATATGCAAATAAATATTCTTTTGTGCATCTGAAGTTCTTTAAATATATTTGACGAATAACAGTTAATTGTAAATTATTGGAAATATAAATTATTTAAAGAATTGTATAAATTCAGAATAAGTTAACAAAAAAAAATAACTATCACATAAATAATTTTGAGGCTATGAGAATGAAAACTTCTTTCATCTGGAATGACAAGATTCGACTATGTCGTATTGGTGCGGGCGCCGGTGTGTCATTTTAAAGCGTAGTTTTGAAACATTGTGATTATCTACATTTGGAGTGTCACAAATGTGTCTTACAGAAGTTTATAAGAAAATTTAATTTAAAGTACAAAATCTAATAATTTATAAGAGATAGTGCAAATTCTATAATTTATATCTATAATTCTTATTATAAGCTCATTGAAATCTACATAATCCACTTTAATTAAACGCAACCGCTGGTATAAAATTTTAAATTCTTTGATTAAAATACGCAAAGAGACTGGAGTGTTTTAACACTGCCAGTCGCTTCTCTTTTCATTACATTGAAGAATTACTGCAGGAAATTCTAACACATTTTCACGAGCAAGGCTCTGCAATAGTTGCATGCTATAATTACGGCCATCACTGCTCGACTTACAATTCCTTCTTGGCAAAACTGCCTTGCTCTTCTCAGTGGACTAAAGGAATGAAACACAGCGAAATTTTCACTTTCACTACAATCTTGCAGTTTTTACTGTAGTGACCATGATCTATGCGAGAAAAAGGGAAATGGAGAGCATGGAAAAATTTCATAAGTTAGACGTGTGCATCCCAATGGTTCTTCTAATAAACAAAGTAAGTTTCAAGAGGCTCGCTGCAGGCAGTAATTTGAACCCTGATAGACTGCTTCTATTTGTATTTTTCCCAAATCAGTCTTAGCGCATTAGCTCTTCCTGCTTTGGTATGTGTAATTTATTTATTCCTTCATTTACTCGTTGTTTGTAGAGATCTATTCAGTTAAGTGAAATTACATTTAAATGAAGAATGTTAATATTTGTTCTGGGAAACCATTATTCAAAATAAATAAATACGAAATAGAGGTAATGCTTTTCACGGTACGAACTAGATATGAGGAAAAACTAATGGATGCTTATAAACAGTCCTGTGCCACATATTATCGGATATTAAATCATATTTACTTATTAGAGATTTTTTAAATTAAAAAGCTAGAATTCACTGCATCGTTCTATACAAATTACTGTCATTTTAATGAGGAAAGAATTTTAGATCTCTGAACAAATCTCATGAAGATCCTATAGTTTGTGAAGTAAACTGATAGTATCCAGGAAATATTTAATCCAGTAAATATAGCAGAAGTATATATTTTAAGATTCCCTAAAAACAAAAAAGTTTGTGTATGTGTCCGTGTGTCTAAGAATAGCATAACTCAAACATTCAAATCACAGCACTAACGTTTTACATAGTACTTCCAAAACTATATTCCACTTTTCTTGCACAATGTTTCAAAATTCTATTAAACTACCATATGTTTAAGAAGCTTTTATGTCAAATGAAACGATGAAATAAAACTTCTTGTGGTATCATCTTTGAAGTTATTGGTTTGAATGTTCAAATGCTTCAAGCTATTCTCTAGTTTATATTCCTAGTTGTTTTTCGTATTCATGCAAAGAGAACGGAATACGAGGGGGGACCTCAAAGAAACCTGACTCCGAGGACGCTGCCACACGTAGACGTAGTGCATGGTTCTCACACTAGATGGTGATAGTAGAGACCTTCATGGAACAACTGTGCAGACGGCGTCAGTGTAGAGCTGAACGTGCAAGCGTGGTATTGTGTTTCTCTGACAGTTGGCGGGTTACCTCTGCGAAGTCGTTATGGCAACTTTAAAAGAACAAAGAGTGTGTGTGAAATTTTGTTTCCTGCTCCAAAAAACGCAACGGAGACACACCAAATGCGTCAGGATTCTGTCCAGGACGACGCTATGAGCCCCACATAGGTTTTTGACTGGTCTGGGCGCTTGAAACGTGGTGAGATGTATGTTGAATACCCAGCTCATTCTGTACACCCTTCAACATCGCGAAATGAAGAGAACATTGAAAAGGTCCGCCGAAAAATCAACGAGGATCGTCGCCAAACGATCGACCAAATTTCAGCAGTTGGAGCTCTTGCCAGCTGATTTTGAGGGAGCATTTGCACATGAGACGTGTTGCTGCTAAATTTCTTCCACCCCTTCTCACACAGGAGCACAAAACTATCCGCATGAATGTGTGTCAGGACTTGAAAACTGAGATTGCACGTGATCCCAACTTCTTGAACAAAGTCATTATATGGGATGAGAGTTGGTGTTACGGGTGTGACCCAGAAACCAAGCAAGCGTCAAACCGGTGGAGAAATCCCAAATCTCGCAGACCAAAAAAGCAAGGTAAGACGATGATCATTGTCTTTTTAGATGTTCGTGGAATTGTGCATCGGGAATTCGTACCCCCTGGCCAGACTGTTAACCAGCACTTTTAGTTGGATGTTTAAGGCGTCTGTGAGAGGATGTGAGGAGGAAACGCCCGGAATTGTGGCGATCAGGTGACTGGTTTCTGCATCACGACAACGCTCCAGCACACACGGCGTTACGAGTGACCCACTATTTGGCATCTCGTTCCCCACGCTCTGTATTCACCCGACCTACTCCCGTGAAACTATTTCCTATTTCCACGAATGAAAAAAAAAAAAACGATGAAAGGGGTGCGTTATGACGATGTGGAGGCGGTAAAAACAGCTTCGCAAAGGGAACTGGACAATATCAAACTTGAAGAGTTCCAAACATGCTTCCAACGGTGGGAAAAGAGACTTAGCAAGTGCATCGCATACAATGGAAAGTATTTTGAAGCTGACTGAAATAATTTTGTAAAAAGGTTCACCAATAAAGTTTTTATGACAACAATCCGGTTTCTTTTGCGCCCCCCTCGTATGTTAAGACATTACAGAGTATTCGTTTTTTTTTTTTTTGAAATATTTATAGTACGTATCTTACACCCAGAAGAAATATGTGTGCGTATAATGACGGTTTATCTGTATTATCAAGAAGTAGAGAGCAGAAAAAACATTTTGTAAAGTAGATTTAGAATAATGGATGACATCATTATAATGTAACACTAAAAACCACCTGGGATGTATTTCAACTATTAATATTAATATTACCGTGTCCAAAATTCAGTTATACAGCGTGTTTCGAAACGACACCTAACGAAAATATAGAAGTGATTGCTCAGCTTCTATATAACACATATAGATAGTTTTTACCACCAATAGAACCACATAAAAATGCTCCAGAATGAGTGTGGATTAGGCAGTGACTGGAACAACGAGTGCCTCACGCCGTCGGAGTTCGCAGGTATAGATCACACGCCGTGCCGCGAGCTGGAACTGTTTGTAAGCATACCGGCATCATACTCCGCAGTAATTTGCCACTATTAAGAATTTCTTTGGCTTATGGAACCACAGTAAAGAAACTATCGCTTATGAGTGTTTAACGTACTCCAAAATTCCGTTATAGCAGTCCATGATGGCAAATAAGCTGGTGTACATATGCAACTTATACCTTTTATAGAGAAGTTAATGTTGGTGAGGTTGAGAATGGAAGGACTAAATGATAAACAGAACGGAATACAACATCAAAGAATTGTAAATAAATTAGCCAAAACTAAAGGGCGTATACAATAAGACGAGTATTTTTTTCCACGTGTTTAATAATACTAAAGAAAGCATTTGTAACTGAAAAGTTGTTGATGTTTACACTATGCGGTTGAAAGTATTGTAAAATTGAGATAGTAAAAACTGCTCTGAAGTTAAACAAATAGGTATTATCATTGTTGTAACTATTTTTAAAATTCATATTTTTAATTGAACTAAACTAATCGTGCGTTCTTTGAACTCCCTTCAGCTGTTCCATCCATCAAAACCATATCCGTCATTTCAGCGTTCGTATAGCGCTCCATATTGCCTGGATTTGCTAAGTACGTGCGAAATCCTCTCTGTTAGGATGGAATTTGTAGCTTTACACTGAAGAGCAACCTTGCAACTCTCCGAGTTATTAGTCGACTTCTGCATAAGTAACTGCCCTTTGCTCCATTACCTGGAAGGAAGACTAGGGTCACTGATAAAGAACTAGGTGTAGTTGGTTTTGTTTTCGTGGGCGGTGCGTCCTAATGACAAATTTTGAGGTTCACAAACCAGTGGTTCCTGCGCTGCCTAATCACAAAATCATGTAATATGTAATGCTTCATATAATTATACCTAACAGAGCTTCGAAGCAGCGACACCAAAATTCGGACTAGTTAGGTTATAAACTACGGCTATAATCTTTCGGTGTCGTGTTGAAACAACCTATATAGTGATCTTCCATAGGGATTGCATTTAGAAAAACCAAAGCATTAAGTGGGTTTCTCTTTGCAGCTCCGTTAGAACTAAATGCTAAAAAAAGAAGAGCAGTGATAGAGCTATTTCGCTCCAAAGAGGATAAAATCCAGACCCTGCCTCTGGGAAGTGAAGAGCTTAAGTAATGTGAAGTTCTGCTATTTAAGCGCTGGAGCCATTAGGTTCCGTCTGAATTTGTGCTGCGAGGGCTAATATCCACGTGAAGGAAAAGGAAGTATGAATTTTAATCCTTACTAGCAGGAGTCATTAATGCTGACTAAATCGCTGGCCACAGCATTAAACTACTGTATTAAAGATATAAGTTTTTCCTGCACCAAGGTAGCTATGATCTATATGCTACCCTGCCCGATTCGCAATTAAAATTCTTTCCCTCAGTCTTCCGGTAGTTTTCCCCTCCTTTCTCTTAATATCCTAGCAGCATTAGAGTATGTTAGCTTTAAAACTTTTAAGGCTGGTCTACGTATATTGATTGGCTCCAGCTATGCTACGTAATAAGAGTTCTTCATTTGAGACGCCTGTTTTGTTGGCACGGATCTAGGAATAAGTGAACGAACATAATCAATATACGGGTTTGTGCATAATCCCAGCGCTTTTGTTTCGCTTATCTGCATTTCGGTTCGAAGGTATATACTATAAATTGTAATTTTTGTCTTTAAATTCAATTGTGTTTGATGTTAAAGTTTGACGCTAGGAAATGGACTGCCAAGTTGGAATATTAGCAAAATATCGTGCACTTTTGAGTTCAACACAAGGACAAAAACAGCGATGCGGCCAAACTGCTTTTTATGTATGAAGAAAATTCTATGAAAATGTTTTTTTTTTTTTCCTTTTTCAACAGTCTTTTTGACATTCTTTTTGACAATTCTTCACGTCAGTGTACCTCAGAATTGGCAAATGCCATGAACTGTGACTACCTCATTTGACATTTGCATTTAATGAGCATGTTTCAAAAGTCTGGTAAATGGATACCATATGTTCTAGACAAAACCCACGAAGCTCAGAGGGTGATAATGTGTGCATCTTAGTTGTTGGTTGGCTCCTCAATAATATGGATAATTCCTATTCACTACCGTTTCTGGTAATAAACAGTTTCTGTGTGTTAACACCAGAAAAAACAAGTGGTTGAGTTTGAAAAAGGAAAGCAACTCTGTGGAAAGGTCACGCAAATTCTTCCTTGATTCAACCGTTGCCTGCAGATATGAACAAAACATAAATTTATAAGCTAAGTCGCAACACTGAAAATCATAAATGTGGA
The DNA here is from genome assembly GCA_030765055.1 of Mantis religiosa. Taxonomy (NCBI): domain Eukaryota; kingdom Metazoa; phylum Arthropoda; class Insecta; order Mantodea; family Mantidae; genus Mantis; species Mantis religiosa. Next base: position 163,688,218 of record CM060952.1, read on the forward strand.
AATCTATAAACAAACTCATAGATACTGAAGTATTAATATGTGAAATAAAGCATTACAAAATTGTAATAACACTAAGATGAAATAATTCCTTCTGAACGGCGAAAAGTAAAAGTTCTTCCAGATTTTTGCTAATACTTGAGGTTTGGTATTCACAACCCAATTATAATGCAGGTTAAAATAATTATACGAGAGTCGTTCAAGTCATAATGGGACACTTTTTTCTTTTTTCAGATTTAAATTGACGTCTAGGGTGGAGGTTTTGTATGCAGTGGCACCTGTCTCCTTTTACTGGTACACGGCGCTCATTTTCCGTACTTTTGGATAGACCGTTATTTAAGATGGCAGACAAAAGTGTGAACGTCCACATGGAACAGCGTGTTGTTATGAAGTTTTTAAAGAAAAAGGGCATAAAACCAGCTGAAGTTTACAGAAGACTTCAGGGTCAGTACAGTGATGAGGCATTCAGTCGCAGTAAAACATTTGAATGGTGTAAGCGCTTCAAAGATGCCCGTATCTGAATCACTGGTAATCATGGTCGTGATGGATCACAGCTTCGGAACCCAGCGTGCACTCACTTTTCGGAACAACAAATGATCATGAATTATTGTGTTCACTGTTCTTAACGACACATTACACACCCTTGCAATTTCACGACGGGTTATGCGACAAAAGTCCAGGATTAGCTGTTCCACGCGCTAAATATTCTCAGGAATGACTTCTGAGGGCTGAGATGACTACCGTTTCCCTATATTCCTCTTGCACTTTTAAGAAAATTGGTATAAGCTTTACCCTGGGCCTCAGGGAAGTGAACAACGAGCCCTTGCGCTTCACCAGGACTCGTTTGAATAGCTTGTTCAAATGAATGAACTCAAGCATACTTTATGACTGCTTCAGAAATGCCTTACTGGCAAGTGTGCTGTCACTCTTCCATATAACTGTGCAGTTGGTCCGGAAAATATCAGATAAATGGTTTAAGTAACATTTCTAAGACATTGCTGTTCGAGATAATTTTGCTATATTTTTGAAAGAGAAAACATTAATGTTGTGTAAGTAATACGATGTATAACAGTTTGGGTTCTAGGCGTGTAAATGGTTATTCATCTTCGGTGTACTCATAGAAAAGGAATTTCATATTTATATTGCCAGAAGTTTGATGTTAAGCCGACATTTGATTAATTTACTAAACATTTCACTGGTTTTCTGTTTTTTACTAAAGACAAGGATTATGAACTTCGGTTTGAAACGAAACATTTATTTGGCAACAAGATCGACTTTCAAGTGTTTTCATTAACTTCAATATTAGGTAAACGAATCAAAGTGAACTAAAAATATTCGTTTTACTTGAATTTTCACATGTGAACTTAAATGTCTAATTGCTAGGCCTAAGTATCAATTGAATGTTGCATCCAGGTGTGGTTGAAAACACCTGAACTCCAATTATTTCACAAAACCCAATAAAATTATTAAATTTATTCAAGACATGCAGGTAAAAGAACTCATATTTCCTTAACTATGTAAAGTACACAGAGATAAAATCCTCTTTTAATTTATTGAAAACTTTCTATACCTATACCAAGTATTTTAGCTTAGATAAAAAATATAAAATCATTCAAAATAATAGCAAACGTGTATTCAGTTTGCCGTCCAGGACTGTCCTCATTTAAACTGTTTAGAGATCATTTCAAAGTAGTGGATCAGTGTGTCGCTTTCGCTCCAATCTTCTCCGTGCTCGTTCTTCTGGCATATGCTTAAGAATCTCTCAGAATTGCATTTTCATGTTCACCAAAGGAAGTGAAAGGCGTGTGCAGCAGGACTGAAAAGTAAATTCTATTGTTGGAGTAAGCACATCTTTGTGTAATGTTGAATTGCGAATGTACCAAGGTGCATTCGCTATTGGGCGCAAAACCCGATTTTGTAAAATCTGTGTTCTGTTGATTTGCGTTTTGGATGCTGAACTCCAAATTGAACAAGCATATCCCCAAATAGATCTCATTAGCGAGAAGTAGATAAGTTTTTTGAAAATGAGGACAAAATAGAAATATCTGATATTAGAAATTTCAGTTTATAAATTTTCTGTCTAATGTTCTTGGTAAGATCAGTGATGTGTGCGTTCCAGGTTAATTTTGGATCGAGTGTTAAACCAATATATGTAACTGTATCACACTGTGGGACTATCTTGTTCGCAAAGCTTATTTCGGTATGTGCAGTATTTCTTTTATAGCTGCATTTCACTAATTTGAATATATTTGCATTCATCTTTACTCTCCCCTTTTTGCACCATTCGTCAACTTTATTCGTGAAAGGTTGTAGTTCACTAGCAGCTGCAATATCAGGTCCTTTGCTAAGGATAGCTAGTGTGCAATAAAGCTGGTTTTCCTGTGTAGGAAAATCCGAACTAACTGTTAAGCAGGGGAATGGGCCCAATTCACCACCTTGAGGAACTCCTGCTTGTACCTCCTGAATTGGAGATAGCACAGCTTTGCATTTCACCGAGAAAGTTCTTCCAGAAATATAGGATTTAATTACCAAAACATATGGTGTACCTTACAAAAGATTTTATTTTGTACATAAGTCCATCATGCCACACTTTATCGAATGCTTTATTTGTATTGAGGAATAGGCCAAAGCAGACAGATTTCTCTTCATAGGCATCAAGTATCGAATCTACAACTCGATGTAGCTGTTGAGTACAAGAGTGGTTAGATCTAAATCCAAACTATGTATCTGGAATAAGCGAGCGTAGTGGACCAATTAGGTAAGAGAGAAATAGGCGTTCGAATATTTAAACCATATGCAGGAGAAAAGGTATTAATTGAAACTACATATCACGGAAATAGTTCATGCACAAAAATGTGTCATAAATTGCAAGTTCTAACATTTATATTTTGATGTGTATGATAGAGAGTACTCCATAGGCTATTTACAGAAAATAGATACAACTGCTATTTCTACAAATTCGTTAGTCAGTTTTGACAATTAGCTTTTCATGCAGAAAGTAGTTTGAGCTTGGTGATATTCAAAGAAACTACCGTGTCTTTTGGATATTGAAATACTTTTCGTTTTTGAGTTATGCTGTACATAAGCAAGGAAACAAACACACAGACCAACAAAGAGATTCTATTATTTAAATTGTTTTTCCTGCAGGTTGCCGAAAACCAGAGCTGTAAGTATATGCAACAAAAATAATTAAATACGATAGTTATCGCAAAAATGAGGTGGGAAGATGCCATACAGAGAGACACACAACATATATTGGGAATACGAGGGTGGAGGAAGAGAGCTGAAGATAGAGAGGAATGGAGCCACCTGCTGAAGGAGGCCAAGGCCCAGAAGGGGCTGTAGCGCCACTCGAGAAGAAGAAGAAGTTATCGCAAATAATATTTTAATTTTAAATATGTATTAGTTCAGACATAGTTTGCAGACAAATTTTTGTGAGTATATCAAATAAAGGTATTGCATATGTGTAGTCTGTCGAGAGTTCTAAATTATCGACAAGAATTAATAATATTAATGCTACTTCTTATTAGTTTCAAGACGAATTAACTTGTAGTTTTACGCAATGCATACTCAGGTCTTGTTAAATGCATTCTGAATTTTGCTGTACAGCATCCTAAAAGGAAGACGTTTGCCGACTTTGCCGTCTGTTGGAAGAATGACCCTCTTCAGAGATTCAATCAACGAGACCGTTCTACCCCCACCATCAATACTGCACTGCTATAGAGTGGCTGCGGTTGTTCAACCAATAAGCAAAGCAAATGCAATTTACTGAAGAGGGCCGAAACCCATTTTCGATAGTGGAGGGCGAGAATCAGGAGTACCAATCTTCCTATAGGCTTGTGTTCACTGACTCGTACATGCCGAAAAGAATAATGAGAGCATGCAGAGAGAGAGAGAGAGAGAGAGAGAGAGAGAGAGAGAGAGAGAGAGAGAGAGAGAGAGAGAGAATGAGAGGGAAAAAGAGAGGAAATGAAGTAACAGTAAAGAACAATGAGAAAATGAGAGCACACAGATACTGACAAAATGTTTTGCTTCCACAGAAACAAAGAACGTGCGAACAGCGGATAAGATAAAAAAAAAAAAAACGGAGCTAATTTTCAGAGGAATTCTCATTCAGCTACGCAGGCAAGCAACTTTCTGTTAGATACGATAGCGATAGTAAAATCAGTTGTATTGAGCCGAAAGGATGACAACAGAGTCTAAAGACGCTTTAAACGACAGTCCATTGTCCACTCAAAGCATAACTTTTAAATGTTTTTGCTTTTTCCCCTCTGTATTGAAATACAAATACAGATTCATTTTTTAGAACGAAAAAGGTGTGATACAACTTAACAGTTATATTCACATGTCTGTCTCCACTCAATTTCGCTTGTGCTTGTATATCCTTTTTTATCTTCCTTTCTACTTTGGGTTAGTGGATATCAACGTTTGTAGAAATAGTACCATTCCTTATTTCGTTAAGCACCAACAGGAAACTGAACAGTTAAACGTTTTAAAAAGAGCGAACATCGCGAAAAATAACTAAATAGTAAAAGTATTTAAAAATGATTCTTCAAAAATTAAAACCACTAACAGATATCTGGGAAATGTTTATGTCATAAAATAATTTTTGAAATATTTTGCGGGATTTAAATAGGTCAAAGTTTTTGTTTAGTAGTGTTTGTAAAAGTTTCATACTTCCAAAGGTAGTGAGGTTGTTCCCAAATTTAAGATATGCATATTTTAATTATAATTTTTAAAATATTGTATATTAATCAACATAGCCAGTTTTAAAAATATATGTGAAACAGCTGTTTTTGTTTGGTCCAGAACATAATTATTGTTTGTAGATTTTATAATATCTTTTATATTATTTCATAGTATTGGTAAAGATTTGGAAGTATTTAAAAAGGTTCTTAAATGTTTGCGTTGTGAGAGTGGGAGTGAAAGATGAAGCGAGTGAAGGATAAACAATATACATGGTAGGCTATGGTTGTTCATGTGTGTAGAAACAAACGGTTTCTAAGGGAACGGAAAGTATATCTATAGAGATAGAAGTTTCTAAAATGAAGTTTTGACAGTCACGGGAATAGATGTGTAAGGAAAATGTTTTAAAAAATTAGTGTAGTAGTGTTTAATAATGTTGTTAAAGTATTTTCTACGGAAATGGATTTGTATCGTTATTTTCATAAACTGGTCTTTAAAAATCATTAATATGAGTTTATGGTTTTGAGATAAAAATTTCATGCATAGACTGGATCTAAAGTGGGACAAAGAAAATTGCAGTGGCTAAAAATCAATTACATCTACATAATTTTGAAAACTTATCATCGCTCTATACAAACAAAATCAAAATTAATAGATCTCTCATGTTAAGACCACATTAAAATTATAAAATTAATTCGATGCAAATTTACGACGAATTAAAATTTCAACGTGTAGCTAAGAAAATTTTAATCCAAGTGGCTAGTCAACGTAGAATGATATTTAAATTTTGTTTCAAATGGTGCAACATCATGGAGTAAAATAAAATGAAATAAAACAAAATGTCATTACATTTGTGTAATATGTTTGGAAGATGCTCAATTTATATAATAAGTTCAATATTCATAAGAGCTTTAGTTTACGGGTTATGATATTCTCTCTGTCTCTCTCTCTCTCTCTCTCTCTCTCTCTCTCTCTCTCTCTCTCTCTCTCTCTCTCTCTCTCTCTCTCTCTCTCTCTCTCTCTCTCTCTCTCTCTCTCCCTCTCTCTCTCTCTCTCTCTCTCTCTGCCCCAAACACAAACAATGTATTAAATCAGCATGCATCAAAACATATTCTAAGTGAAATACTGAGATTTTTTTTTTTTTTTTTTTTTTTTTTTGTAATTTACGTCCTCCAACGTTAAGTCATATCGGACGATGAATGGAATGGATGAAATGATGCTCAAATGAGTCCGGGATCCATGGAGCTTAGAGTTACCCGACATTCATCTTACAGGATAAGGAAAAATCCCGAAAAAACCTTATCCAGGTAACTCACCCTGGCCGAGATTCGAACTCGGGAGCTCTTGAACGTGAGGCAGACATGCTACCACCACGCTACCAAGGCGGGCGAAATACTGAGATTGTATTCTTTAGAGGAACACAGTACTCCATCATATCTGCCATAAATAGATAACAGGAAAATAAAAGAACAAAGAAACAAAAAACACTGTAAGATTTAAGCTTTCTCGGCAAAGGTCATTAATCCAGTTTTATCTTTAACACTGACAAGGCTGATCACACGTGTAGCTATGATTAACAACTTCTGAACTGTGATTTATCAACAACTTTATGGTAAATAACTACTCTTAATTCGTCCAGTGTCTTATGCAGCAATTTCTGCTTGAGGCCCAGTATAATATTGCAGTGGACTTAAATTTGGAGAAGTTGCAGACTGGGCCATTGGACCATCTCTGTCTTACCTTCTTTCTCTCAGTGGCTTCCCTTTTAAAATTTATTCATTTTGTTTCATCTAAAATCTTTTGTTTTGCGTGACAACTGTAATTTGATCCCAACTACTTGTTACATTTATTGATTTATAGCTCTTTCGAATTAAATAAATTGTACAGGTTTAACTCTAAGTCAATATTTGCTCATAAAATTTTTCAAAACCAACCCAGAATTTCCGGTAACACATCTGAATACTCAGCAGAAAACATGTAGCTCCATTATGATATGCTGTTTGACGCCATCACACTCTGACGCAGAATTCTGTGGGGACTACCCAAAAGACTAATCCATTTCCTGTTTGTAATTTCCAATCATCTCAGTGCTTTGGGAGCCTCCATTATGAATACAATATTTTCTAGAAAATCGAATTATTTAGTTATTTATTGTAACACGACAACATAAACCGACAAAACAAAACCTTTGCTGAGTATTATTTGAATAATTCTGTTCCCAAATGTATTGTTGTTATCGACACGGTTATATTACATGGACTGTGCATCTCTGAAAATGCTAATTAGCTTAAAATGCTAGTTGGATTTATTTTTATTCGGCTTTGAATTCCCATGGAACTATGTAGGTATGAGTTAGTGCTTTCATTTATAACAATCGCTTTTTTCTGGCAACCGTAGTACTGGATACAATGTATTTCGTTGTGGTACTTACCGTAATTGCACGGAATATTGAAATATTAAAAGAGATGATTTAATCATCAAAGGAATAGTACTTTTAGTAATTATTAAAAGCCAGTAATATAACCAGAAGAGAACAAAAAAGGCGTATATCTTTGTTAGCTTAGAAAGATGTTACATATTGGTGTTCACATCCGTATATTATCAATTTGGTCGTATCTCATACTGAAACGTTACCGCCCCTCTCACAAAAAATAAGAGAGAGAAAGAAAGCAAGGAAGAAAGAAAAAAGGAAAATGTCTTTAGTCCAAGACCTGTGAAGACTATCAATGCGGAAATTACTTTTTTAACCACTACAGATTCACGATTTTCACTAATTTAGTGGATTGTTACTCTTTAATTTCTGTACTTTAAAGTTATAACTTTTATAAATGTTTGTTTTGTTCCTGGCATATTTTTAGTTTTCCAGATTTTTTTACGAGCGTGACATATCACACAAAGCAACACAAAAACGTAAAACAAATTTAATACTTCAAATAGATAGTCATTGTAAAAAGTTATAAAACCAACTATTACATAAGAGATGAGAGTAAATCTTTTTAATCTAAGGTCTATTCCATTACAAGATGAGTGCTCGTTTCATTGCGTTACTGGTTTGTCATTCCACCCTCAGTTTTGACGTATTACGATTAAAAAGAAACCAATATTTCGGATACAGCTTTCTTATACAACAGGTACAGAAACTTCAAGTAACTCCGGACATGAAAGGTTAAATGCTTCAGCATTTTTGGAACACTTTTTCTTCCATTCTGCTATATTTACGTCACTCCGATAGGTTTTACTGGTCTTTAGTTTTGACAACCGAAGGCGGTAGTTGGTATCTTCGCCAGGACAAGCCACTACTTGATGCACACTGCAAGAAATTGCCAAGGAAAGATTAGCGAAGACTAATCGAACCTCAAAATAGCACCGCACCTTCTTTTTGTACCTTTTTATACAACTTTCAAAAGCTTCACAAGAAACCACCATAGAGCAATTCTTAAGATTTTTACCCAGGCCAGAATAGAACTTTTGGAACATTCAAGGCGAAAGCACCTCCCTTTTCTTATTTTTCTTCATCTTGTTTCTTAGCTTACGCCTATGGTGGTATTAAAGGATTCTTCTTTTTCTATTCCCTCTGCCTTTAAAGGGTCGTGTTGAGGAACAGAAAGTCTGGATCAGATAGAGAATCCAGGATGGCTAGTCAGAACCGATGCCAGCCCGCCTCGGCAGCGTAGATGATAGCGTCTCTAACTCACGTTCAAGAGGTTCCTAGTTGGAACCTCGGTTAGGATGAGTTACCTGGATAAGGTTTCTTCCGGAATTTTCCCTTATCCTGGAAAAAAAAGGAGCCGATGCCTAGTATGAGAGTGAGAAGTGAATGACAGAATGAGGGCGAAATGAAATAAAGGAGAGACGATACTGAAGCAATAAGCGGAATGATGTCGGGGGAAACCGCTATCCACCACAAATCTCACACGTGATCGTCTGGAATCGAACCCGGGCCGCCTTGTAAAGAGTCCAACGGCCTTACCGATCGGCACCTTGCTCCTGCTTTCTCAAAAGAATCACAACTGGCCGACTACAAAAGCATGCCCTGATAAATGCAGAGCAAGCAACAGAGCTCGCCTCGGTAGCGTAGATGGTAGTGTGTCTGCCTCATGTTCAAGAGTCCCGGGTTCGAATTTCGGGCAGGGTGGGTTAGTTACTTGGATAAGGCTTTTTACGGGGTTTTCCCTTATCCTGAGAGACGAATGTGAGGTAACTCTAAGCTCCATGGACCTCCATCTCATTTGAGCATCATTTCACCCATTTCATTCATCGTCCGATGTGAATTAAAGGTTGGAGGGCCTAAATTACGAAGGCAAAAAAAAAAAAAAAACTAGTAACCGATGGCACACACCAAAGTATTTTTTTCTGCCGTTTATGTCTCATAACGACCTTTCTCAAGGACACAAGGAAGTACATATATTATATGTAGATACCTATCTTATATCAGCCGTATTATTCTAACTAAAACATCGAACAAAATCCACTTAAGTATAGAAAACGTAACTTCCTCTTTTACCACGAGTGTGCGTTTGCCTGCTCGAGGCATCGATCTTGGTCTTTTAGGTCTATGCAGAATGTTAGTTTACCTATCCTGTCTTCCGGCGTATCTGTAAGATCCTTAAACTATCTTTCTATATCATTCTGTTTGAAAAAGGTGGTCTTTTTCCTTCCTGCCGTATTTCTAATGCATTCCTCGTTACTACTTAAGCTCTTTTGATTAAATACAAAAGTTTAGTTTCAATTAAATACTTGCATGTTACTTTTATTTTTCGCATTGACTGTCCCCGCTTCACATCCAATCTGCTTACTCGTGCAGCCGTGATTAAGAAGTTAAACAAACTCTCCCCTCGTTTTTCTCATCTTCTTTTAACTTTAAAGCTTGGAATTGCTGGTTTTTTTATTTAGATCTAAATCTTGACGGTAAGATACAAAGACAGTGACGTGACACTTCTTGTAACTGCATTTTTCGTCCTATAAAATGCCATAACTTTGTTATTCCTGGAGTTTTTCATACAATACTTAGAACACATTTTATTCGCCTATATAGTAAGCTATCATTATTAAAATTACATTTCTCCATTTCTTTTAAGGATTATTTTCCCAATCCTCTGTAATATTTCCTATGTTACTTAAAGTAAAAGTAGCAAACTTGTTTTAGGGGCACTGAGAGGTTATTTTCCCCCACACAGGGCTAGTTTTCAACAACATTTAAGTATAAGTATACAAAAACTAAACATTGAAAGAAATTGAAATTTGGCATGAATATAGTATAAGGATGTGTGCATTTATCGACCGAGTAATGTTTATGTTAATTTCATACAGTTCCTTGCAAAAGGGGCACAGGCCACTGTGTGTATTCTGAAAAAAAGTATTACACGCTCTAATTCAGGTCTAAGTTCCTTGTAGGAATTAAAAGCTATAGGCACCAATCTTTTTCGTAAATAACATAAGACACAGTTTTATAACCTAAACTAAATAAAAAGAATACATAGTTTATACTATACATATGAAAAATTATTTAGTTGTGTTAAAAAGGATATTATTTTTCAGGACTGAATTTTATTCTTCCTCCATTTTAAAATAATAGGAATATAAAATTTAGATAAATGTGTTCAGGGAACATTAAAAATAAGCACTAAAAGTTTTGTATCAATATATTTTATAGCTTTTGAGAAATATGCACCTAAAGTATGAAAAATCAAGTTTTTGGGGAATCACGATCAAAGATTAAGCACATTCTTTTTAAATTATACACACTCTCAGAACATGAGCGCTCAGTTAGGTTTTTCTCATCTTTTATTTTCCTTTTCTTACTTCTAACTCTACTTTCAAGCAACTGAGCTGTTCTTTTTGCCTCTGAGAGTCGACGCACATCTTTTCTAGACATGCCGCCCTCATATTTTCACCAAACTTTATACTCATTTTTGTCATTACTTTATGCCTACCACTGCACCCATCACTATAGCAAATAGCACTATCATATACACCAATTTTTAAAGTTTTTGGCCTAACATGCCCAGTTTTTGGAATTCTTTCCCATATTATATGATGAAAACTTTATTTGGGTTTTGGGTTCGATCATGCAAGCACTATCTCAGTAATTAATCTTGAGAAGGTTCCCTAAATAATGGTTTAATTGCCAAAAGAACCTATTCTGGAAGAGAGTGTTTATGTTTATAAATTTCTTTCCTAATCTGAGATCTTTGAAAGCCTCAACATGTATCTTCACCTTTAGGACACAAACGATGCTGTGGATTACTATCTGTGGATAATTTATGAAAATAAATGGCTCAAATAGATTTTTTAATTTCTGTAATTGTTTTACCTGTATTTCTCCGGATGGCTAGTCCATAATACTGCTGGAGGAGGTCAATCTCATTGTCTGTTAACCTTCCACGACCTGCAAGTGCTTTGCCATCTGCAGGAATCTTTCCCTTCATATTACATCAGAAAGTGGGCAGGTCATTGCACCGCCAGCTTTAAGTATATGGATTAAAGATCTTTAGTACCAGCTGACACCCTATGTTATGTATATTATTTAAAAGCTGAAGAATTATGTATTTTTAACACTAAGAAACAACAAATCTATTTTTTGGAGCCCATTGACCTTCCAGTGCCCTTAAACTTGGTCTTTCTGCTTTCCCATATAGATGATATTTCCTTCAAAAGTAGGTATGAGCCACAGCCGAAAAATGCTACAACATTTAAAATGGAAATCCACTAAATTAAGCACTGAAACTATAGATTGAAAGTTTATATAGCTATTGTGGTAGTAAAACATCGATTAACATTTCTCCTTAAAGAAACATTAATTATAAAGTGTATTTGAGGGAATATTACTTGTAGTTGGTCCTAAAGGTCACTAATATAAGTTGATGGAATTCCATTATAGAACCCTGCTCGTTCATATTTCAAAGGAAAGCTAACTGTGCACGAGTAATTAAAGACAAGAGCCAAACTCCGAAAGCATTGCTGTTAGCAAAGGAAAACTTCTCCAACAGGTTTGATAAACAGAAAATTGAGGGCCAAAAGGCCGTTCGTTGCCTGCAAGTGGCTCAATGAAATAAAACCTTAAAGGTTATTTTGTAGCAGCTCATTTTATGGCTGTAAAATATAATTTCCTACTTTTCAAAAGTATTAGGATTCCGAGAAATACACACAATTAAAATTGTTCAGTTGCTAATGTTTATATGAAAATGGCTTACGCGAAAGCAGAGATATGAAGACACCAGATACGTTAGTTGGTAAGCATAGTAGAAGATAGTAAATGTATATTAAAACCAAAAAAATACAAAGTCCATTTTTCCCTGTATATAATTATAAAATTGGTAACCACCGTTTAAGGTTTCTTTCTCATAACAAACTTGAATTACCTGTTTTGGAAACATCAAAAGACATTTTAAATCCAAAAATAAGGTATGCGCTATTTTATTTTAATTATTTGTATTTATTTCTTTGTTGATATCCACAAATGTGTTTTAATGTTATCTAATTAAGCCTAGTCTTCCACTTGTTACGCTCCTAAGAAACAAATCACCCAGAATTACCTCTTCTTGCATAAATTACTTCGGCATTCCCTTATAGTTTATTACATAAATAGATGCCTTAATTTATTTAATTACAGGTAAAGGTAATACGAGGGATGATCGATAAAGAATGATCATAATTTTTACGGTCATAAAATTTCCCAATAAAATTCAATCTTATGATATTCTGTTAGCTTAATGTGAAACAAACACGTCGTAGTAATTTCATTGTTGGTACTCCTGGTTCCCACCTGTGAGAACCAGGTAAGTTCAGACATATTCAGTATCGCTTACAGATGCAATGGAGGTAACATGCAGTTAAAGTGGATGTTAGAGGAAGATCCGGAGTTTCTTTCAAACGTAATCACTGCTGACGAAACTTGGCTACATCGTTTTGATCCTGAGGGCAAACTGCAAAGCTCAGTGTGGAAATCTTCATCACCAACTCCCAAAAGAGCAAAAGTGGTTGCTTGTGCTAGGAAAGTTATGGTCATCTCATTCTCTGATATTCATGGAATTGTTTATCAACATGTCGTACCTGCACACACATCAGTAACTGGACAATACTATAGGGATATCCTAAAAACATTGCAAGTCCGTATCAGACGCAAAAGACCACATTTCCTTGAAGCAGACTGGATTCTACACCACGATTAATGTGCGGCCGCATTTTGCCAATGTTGTTACTGAATATCTCGAAACAATCAACGTGATGTGCATTCGTCACCCTCCTTATAGTCCAGATTTATCCCCATGTGTCATTTTTACAAAAGAAAACCCCTCTTAGCAAGCTTAATGACTGTCATAAATTTATCTTCACAGACCAAATAACGGAAAATTTAAATTTTCTGAGAACCAACATCAATCCTAATTTTAAGTATGTGATAAACACATGTTAATTCCAGTTGGATTTCTCAGTTGCCAAAGTTCCGATTTTCATTTTTCTGTTCGGTTTTACGCGCAAATTTCATTTATTCTATGCGAAGGTCACGTCAATAAGGTACACTGGGACTGAAACTTTAATTTATATATTTCTGTACCTATAAACTTCAAACTTTGCATGCCCAATGGGTTTTAATATTGGAAAATACCACACCTACTTTTGGTAATTTCTGATTCTTTTTTAAGTTAAAGTTCATGGCAATATTAAACTTAATTAATGCGCATCAATAAACATGTTAGTGGAATAGCTTTGTTATTTTTTTCATTCCTACTAACTGTATAAACAATTTCAGTCTCTGTGAAGAAGAACAATACATTACTTTTAGGAAAATTATTTTTTAATTATGTGGTACATTGAATTAAATTTTTAGTACTTTTTGGAATTTGAAATTTTATTACAGCCAAACATATTCGTATATCTTATAGCCTGAGACTGATGTTGTAGGCCCATATGTGGAGCATATGCTCAAAAAGATTCAGAGCCATAGTTCTAAAACTAAAGCAGTGGAACCAGATATTGTATTGAAAATGTAAAGTGGAGAAAAATCAATTCTTCTTAAAGTATGCACCAAAAATAGTAATTACACTGTTCTGCACATTATTTAGCCTGTTCTGCATATTATTTACACTGACATCTCTACTGCTATGTACACTGGTATTCAAAATTTGCTTATCATTTTCACTAATGTATAGTCCGCTATTTAAATTACTATTTACACAATGTCCTATACACAGTTTGCACCTATTACTTCAAATCTTGAAAATTTATTCTGGTTTTTACAAATATAGTTTGAACGGCATTAGCATTTTCATCTATGTCCATTTACAAATGTAAAGCTGAAATATTAGATGTTCCTCTATGTCCAACTGTACATCTGAAATGGAAATCTGCTCCCAATTTTTGCTTTTCCATCTAGCTGCACCACGTTTTCTTACAGCTTCCTTCTTTTCGTTATTTCTACCCATCGACTGATGCCAACATGCTGAAACAGCATGCATTATGCTGTTTATATAGTTAGCAATATACTGCATTACAGGAAAAGCAAATAACTTGCATGTATACCTATTTCTTTATTTAAAACAAATTGCAAACAAAAGCATATTTCTCTCATGGAAGTCGCCATTATACATTAGTGAAAGCAAAGTCAAAACAAGAATGAATCTACAAGTATTCGCTAAGTTTATTGCAAAGAACATAGACTAATCACAGACATTATGAACCGTTTTGTATTTTCTTAGGAGCTAAACACTCAGGGCTTGCTGACGACTTTTTATATCGCAGTTATGTTTCAATGTTTCTGATTAAACACTTTGTATTGAATGCATAGTAATAGTTTACTGAACTGTCTCTAGATAGCAGCACTAGTCTATGCCGCAAGATTAGAAAACAGTTTTAGAGAAAAAGCAGCCAAAAAACGATCAGAATTGTCAAAAACAGGGCATAAGGAAGATAAGGAAGAAAGGGGGCGTTCAAATGGCCACAGGCTCAAAAGTTAAACCCTGCGTTATATCTTTAAAAATGGCGGAAATAAAAAATTCATACCATAATTCCATAAAGGAAGGTTCGGGAACATTTGTATGTATAAATCTAAAAATCGCTATTATTGATACTTTTGGGCTATTTTTCAGACCCAGTGTCCCATAAGTGCGAAGATGGTGACAGCAAAAATATCAAGCAGCTGGCAGAGAATTATAAACATGAAAGCTCAGATACCCAGAGTTTGCCCTAGCAGCTCTGCAATTCATTTGGGGTCCTACCAACAGCGTAGATGCTGAAAGATATTTGAGTAAATATAACTTGATTGTGACAGCAGGACTCAAATGACGGAACAGAATGTTTAAATATGTTCACTGCTTTCAATCTAGAGCGTTACTGAATGATAAACCTGTGAGTTATGGCATAGACTTATTTTGTATATTCTCTTCCTATTGTGGTAGTTTTACATCAGTATAGACTTATATTTTTGTGTTATGCAGTATGCTCTAGTCAGTATCAGCTTTTTCTATATTTCTATGTATCGCTTTAACCTATATTAATGTAAAATAAATTGATACTTTATTAGCTTTTAACTCAATGTCATTATTAATCCATCAAAAATGTCTTTGAAGGTTCATATTAATAATAATAATAATAATAATAATAATAATAATAATAATAATAATAATAATAATAATAATAATAATAATAATAATAATAATAATAATAATAATAATAATAATAATAATAATAATAATAATAATAATAATAATAATAATAATAATAATAATAATAATAATAATAATAATAATAATAATAATAATAATAATAATAATAATAATAATAATAATAATAATAATAATAATAATAATAATAATAATAATAATAATAATAATAATAATAATAATAATAATAATAATAATAATAATAATAATAATAATAATAATAATAATAATAATAATAATAATAATAATAATAATAATAATAATAATAATAATAATAATAATAATAATAATAATAATAATAATAATAATAATAATAATAATAATAATAATAATAATAATAATAATAATAATAATAATAATAATAATAATAATAATAATAATAATAATAATAATAATAATAATAATAATAATAATAATAATAATAATAATAATAATAATAATAATAATATTGTGACTTTATGAGTTCGTAGAATTAAAAGTTTAATTAGAAGAAATTCAAAATTTCTATATTTCCGGAGATATACACTGTTCAATCCTGATGTAACAGAATTACGTCACATAATCACCATCTACCAAGGTCGATGACTACAACAGCGTTCTGATCGCATGTGTTTACATCACTTCTCGTTACAAAACTTTACAGCTGTTTACTCCTGTTTACGACTAACTGTGTTTACTACTTTTCACGACTGCCTCCCGTAGGGGATGGGATCCGTCCCATTCTGCTACTTTGGTGCGGTCGCGGTGGACCCTTAGCACTCGTGGTACATCTGAAGTAACTAGAGGAACCTCGCGCCGAACTGCCAAGCCCCTCCCGTAGAGCATTTGTTCGGATTGGGTTGGATTCGAGTGGCCAGTGTATTCCCGACACCCACGGGGAATTGGGTACCTCCGGCCAGGCTACGGCCGCCCGGAGGGGGTAGAGGGTTGTCTCGTAAGTCCCATGTATTAGACTGCAGAGCTAGTAGAAGGTGTGCTAGATCACCAGGCGGCCCCACCGAGGTTTTTCGGTAGCCTTCCCTGCGGGGTTGACGCGCGTGAGTGGCGTATCTACTTCCATCCCGACTTGACGTTGTGCTCTACGTGGGGGGGGGTGGCTTTTTTAAGAAATCAAGAATTGTCCTATGAAGTATCCATCGCTCCCGGGTAGAAGGAGGCCCGGGTTCTTGGTCCTACGGGTCCAGGACTAATGGGAGTAGAACCTCTGCGCTTAACTGTTTACGACTGCACTTGGTGAGTCATCGCTTCTTTAAATACCTGCACTGATAATTCCAGACCGTTCCAGAACAATCAAGAAACCAAACTCTCTTCATCAATCAAGATGTTACCAGAATGTTATAACATTATCTGTTTTGGTATGCCTTTTATCTCAGTGATACACTATTCGACTGTTATCTTTATCTGCAGGCTCTTTGTGTACACAAGCTGCGCATATCTCTCTGCACCGAACCTTCTGTGCTTTTCGCCGCGACAATATTCATCATGCAAAAAAAAAAAAAAACTCAAATTAAACTTTTTCTTCAAAATGCTATAAAATGCTAAATCGCAAATGTATACCTACATGCTATAAAATGCTAAATGTATAAATCAAAATAATAAATATATGATTTCAAAATGCTAAATATCACTACCACTAATTATATGTAGTAAAGTTTGCGCAGAGAAAGATAGAGAGAGAGGAGGGTGGAATGCAATGTAAAGAGATTGAAAGTGAAAGAGGGAAGGATAACAAGGCAGAAAATAAGGTGAGAAAGTTAAAGAGGGAAAGCGAGAGAAAAGTATCTCCGCAGTTAACGCAATAACGCGCAAGGAACTGCGGCTTCTGGTATATTTATTATAGAATTTCTTGTTTCACTTGAAATTATTTCCCGTTGGTAGTATCTATGCACAGCTAAGCTTCTTCTTCCACGGTGTATACAGAATTTACAAACCAAACGATGGGAACAAAGAAAGGGAAATTGCTGTTCACTAGTGGGTTTCGCGGAGATACGGGCCATTTAGCTCCTTTGGGGCTGCATTGATCCGATAACATCGAATTGATGGCCGATGACAAATGAGCGGCATTTGTCTTTAATCGGTTTAGGAAAACCCGAATAAAATGGCGATCAGTAAAGGCAGAAACAGTGGGATAGAATCCGCATTGCGACACATCAACAATCCACGTGTTCTTTGTTTTCCTTTTGCTTATAGCTTTCCTTGGATGAGAAAAGTAGTACCCTATCATTCTTACGAGTACCGATCTGTGAAGTTTATAAAATCCACTACTTCGCTTCCATTTATTTTAAATTTTATTATAGGAACCAGGCTTTAATATGTCCCACGTATCAAGAATTCAGTCATTTTAAGTTACTTCCCGAACCATATTTTTCTTCTTTACTATTTTGAAAAATTGTTGCAAACTATTTGATTACTTTCAAGGAATGAGTTGGAGATTTTCTTGGGAAGCGAACCAGTTGAAAAGACGATTAGAAATCGACGTTTTGGGAACGTACACCTCTGCCATGACCAGGATAATTATTAAATGTTATAACAAATGAATCACAGGATATATCACAAATGTAAACTAAGACAAAAGATGATAAATATTCGCATTACTGAACAAAAGACTGTTTCCATTAACATAAATGCCAGTTAAGGAGATGGCGTGAGTATAGAAATTAATTGCTGCTCTTGGAAACCGGACTTAAAAAGGAAATCCATCGACTTAAGGAGCACATATCTATATAGCCTGATAATCAAGTTAAGTAGTTACGCTTCTTTGACCAATTAATTTTTTATAGTCACGGCATCTCCTGACCTGGCATTTAAATGAATGAAAACAGTCTTTTGTTCACTAATGTGAATATTGATAGTGCTTTGTTTAAGGTTTACATTTGTGTTATATACAGTTATTCATTTTTTGTTTTAAAATTAAATAAATATACTGATGATGGAAAATATATACGCTCCCGAAAGGTTCATTTATAATCGTCTTTTCACCTGGCTTGCTTCCCGAGAAGAACTTAAACACATTCGTCGCCACGAGAGCTTCAGGTCTTAGTATACTTTCAGAAATTTAATGTTTCATAGTTAAATCATTTAATAGTATATTAACACCTTAAGTACATTTTAATTACTCCTAATAATATGGTATAAAAATGTTAAATATGATTCAATCTATTGCTCAATGCCTTATACCATACGAATTGTTTAGCAATTTCCTAAGTTTATGCTGTAACTCATAAAGTTATTGTTTGTTCTCCGAAACGAACATCATTTCACATCTTGTTCAAAACCACTGCTTGTTTAACGTACATGGCTACAAAAACAGTTTTGAAACTCTAGCTGTAGTACCCCAGAACTTCCTGACAGTAAATAGAGACAAGACATCACCAGTAACTTTTAAATCTATGGTTACGATATTGATATTGCTACGTAATAATAAAGCGGTTATGCTTCGGGATTTCCTTCCTAAGCGTAGCGTATCATTGCCCCGCTGTTTGTTTTTCGCCACTTCTTAAGGGATTCTACACGATAAACTTGTAAATTACAGTGACATTCACCTTTAAACCTAACTTGATCCTACACACAAGCAACTTACGTTGCAGCGATTCCGCTCGGTTATGCAGGAGCTATATGCTACCTCGTATACCTAAACAGAATTCACTTTCTGCCCGCCTTACATTATTTAGAACAAAGAAAATTAATGGAAATTTAATCTGTAATAACAAACCTGCGTTAAACTGCAACTTTTTTAGATGATAAGTTTATTGACAACCAAAAAAAGATTAATAAAAAACAAATATAAAAAAAAAAAAAACAATCACAATCTCACAAAGCCAAAGATAAAAAATTTAACATTTTAATTAAAAATCCAGAAATTATTCCATAAATCCTACGTAAAGCTGCAGCAGCAAATTTTAAATTACATACGGAACTTTATTTGGCCAGACACTTAGACAGAATAGGAATTTATACAAGTTCAAATTGTCCTCTGTGCAACAAAGAAGAGGAAATGACTGAAGAACATATTGTCACCCGAACATCGGAATTCCCGAAAGAACCAGCTGGCAAGTAGGGGCCAGACGGGAAGCATTTAGCTCACGCCTACCCATTTATCTGTGTAGCATTCACGGAGGGGATGGTTAGAAGAACACCACGAGCCACTGTACCGTCTCTTTCCCCTCCCCCTGACCACTGGAACAATCGGGATGATTGCTCCGAGCCCCGAAGCTTCCAGATACAGCGATATGCCTATATAAGGGCTGCAATGGACGAGTCAGTCAGTTCTTGGCGAGCAGCCGTGAAGAGCGCAGTGCTAGCGAACGGACTGGAAGACTGCGTACGTGTATCAGAGGAGTTCTTAGTCAACTACAGAGAGAGTCGTTGTGCGGCAAGTTGCCGAGTAGCGAGTGCTACGTAATTGTGAGTTTTGCGTAATAGTGAGTGTGGAGTGGACCTGTGACAGACGAACTGGTTGATTGTAATTGTGTGCGCTACGTCATTCTATGTAATCGGCAAGAGTACCAACTGTAATTAGGTGGAAATAAAGAAAATTTTGCCTAGCATTTGAAAACAACATAATCATCTGAATAGATGTGCATTTACGAATGCCCATAACTCATTATTTTTCTCTGGGCAAAGGTTTTAATGTCTCTCAGCTGTGTGTTTCTTACCTATGACTTGTTTCGATGCCGGGAGACGGTCGATCGCAACGTGTATAGGGAACGAAAAGCGGTACGAACTTCCTAGCCCTGAGTATGACTGACCTAACTTATTTGGCTACCTGACGGTACAGAGTGTATAGAAGGAGAAAACAGAATTGGTCTACAAAACTGACTCAGTTGTTTAGCACATAAGTGTGCTGATATTGGTGTCGGAATGTTAGAATATTGCAACTAGGCATAGGACACAGCTAACGGGAAGCAGCGATCACTGTGCTACAATTTTAGTAACCTTTGGTAATGATGTCATATGTCTGTGATATACGACATTATGCATTGTTCTAACCAGTACTTTCGCAAAATATGTATTTTGGCTCCAGTTCATTTAAACTCTGTATAAAAAGTTTTATGCACATTATTATTTATGAGGTAAACCGGTCTGATGTGTTCTGAGCTTCGATTCATGAACATGTTGCTTATGTTATAAAGCTCAATGTAAAACCGATACTTCCAAAGCCCAGATGTTCGTAAAGTATGGCAGCAAATGAGGCGTCCTAAGATAACTGGGTCAGACATTCAAACTAGGGCTCATTTCAATGATCTGCTAGCCTTCTTAGTATCGGAAGACATTTGAGCTCAGTAAGTGATAGCTGAAAAAGAAAAATTGCTTTGCCGTTAAGGAAGCCCGCTTAGAGAAATAAAAGGAAAACTTCCCTTCGGCAAAGAGCGATGAGGTCGCCAGCGCAATAAAGTGCTACACGAGGTTATAGAGATATCCTAGATAACTATGAACTGGATGGTTCACTGAAGCATAAAGAGATGTGCTATAAAAACTCAAGGGAAGGAATTCACATTACTGGCTCTTTATTACGAAACTTTGTAGGGGCAGTCTGCACTTGATGATGAGGACTGTGGCGTCGTCTATGCTGGTACTGTAAATAAATCTCTTCTGAAAGTAGTAAAATGCTAATTAATAGGTTTTTAATTTTGAGGGGATTTAATAGTGCCTACAACCCACTATTGACTTTACTGGCAAACGTGGTGTCCTAGATATAAAAGAAAATCTTTTCCTTTTAAGCTATTCACTTCTAGCCCATGCTTGTATTTCGTGCTAACCAATACATAAAATAAAGTCACATGTGTGGGGCACTATCCCACTGATGTCGCAGATTAAGCTGTGAATCTTTATACGGAAAATAAATCGAAAATACCATTTCCCAAGTCATGAATTTTTCTTTCATATAGTCCCAATTCCCTGCAAAAATGCTTTAAATCGTGTTACTCAGGTCCATCTTTCATTCAAAAAGTTACCTGGAAGTAGATTACGTAACGAAAAGAAATGAACCCAGTTCCGTCATATTTTTCTCCCAGTGTTGGATGCTTCCAAGAAAGACAGAACGAAAGAAAAAACATCTGAAAATAAACATTAAACAATTTAAGTTAATTGATGGAAATTAAAATTTCTTAACACTAGCCGTAAAATGGCCAAGGTTTTGGATAGAGTTAACTTGAAATATTCAATTCCATGGCCGGGATTTGATCCACGGATCTCCTGGTTTCCGTCCAGTCGCGCTTAACATTTGAGCTACGATGGCCAACTTGCCGTCATGACATTAACTTCTTCAAGTGACTCATATTTTGCCGGTAAACCACTAGAAGCTCTCTCATTTGAGATACACCATTTGTGGCGACTTACTTCGTAAGTACTTAAATCCCAGGCTTCATAATTTAACTCTTATTATTCAAGTTAATTCATGGAAATTAATAGTTTCTTAACACTAGTGGTATATAAGCTAAGGTTTTGGATATATAGGATCAAATTGAAAAATTCAATGCCATGGCCGGTATTTAAACCACAGAACCTTAGCCTATACATGGCTAGTGTTAAGAAATGATTAATTTCCATCAATGAACTTAAATCATAAGAGTTAAATGATGAAGCCTGGGACTCAAGTACTTACGATAGTAATCTAAAATGCAAGAGCGCCTACGGGAAAATATATAAGTGAATTGGAGAATTTAATGTCATAACGGTAAGTTGGCCATGGTAGCTCAAAGGATAAGAGCGACTGGACGGAAACCAGGAGATCCATGGTTCAAATCCCGGCCATGACATTGAATTTTTCAAGTTGATTCTATCTATTGAACAATTTTTAAGGTTACACATGCAATATGTTTAATACCAACGCCTTTTTAAAAAAGTTGCGTCCTTCAACGATTTTAATGTTTTAAGGTTCCAAGTCCGGGAGAACCCGGGCGACCTGCACCAGCTCTTGGCTCTTGGCTTTTTAATAACAACATTTTTTTAAAAAGTTGCGTCCTGCAAAGATTAGTTATGTCGGACGATAAATGCAATTACTGAAATGGTACTGAAGTGAGCCCAGGGTCCATAAAGCTTAAAGTTACCTGATATTAGTATTTCAGAATAAAGGAAACCCCCAGAAAAACCTTAACCATCTAACTCAACTCACCGAGATTCGGACTCTTTGTTTTCTAACCTGTAAATCATTTTTTTTTTTTTTTTTTTGGTCAAGCCTGAGGTCTAAGGTAGAAAAAGCCTCACATCAATCTTTAACACTAATGCTGAAATCTTGTTAGAATTTGAGTTGCTTCAGTTAATGTTTCGCAACGGATGGTATGAAGATCTTAAAGTTATTAAAACTGGCAATATAAGTTTTCTGAAAGTTAATAGACAATGAAGGGTGTGTGAGGATATCATGTACTGCTTGTACATGCTTCTGAAATAGACATGCTACACGGTTATATTCAGTACAAATAAAGATATTTTCTTAGTTCATTTAGTTAGTAATCATACAGCTAACACAAGCAATCACTTTTGAAACACATTGCACGTCTTAGTTTGGAAACTGAGTTTTTATTTATGGAACGCTTTCCAATTGCTTCCTATTGTAAGTTCGGCGTGAAAGACGCTTAATTTTGGTCAAGGAAGCCAGCTAAGGATCTTCTCGCCCGCAAAAAATGCATATCCTCCTCCTGGTTTGAACCGTTGTCTCGAGAATCAGAGGGCAAGAATACGAAATTGAGCTTGGAGAGTACATAAAACCGTCTAAGAAGCAATAATGTTTATGTGACAAAAGAAGTAGAATTGTTTTTATTAGATACATCCTTGTAGGTGCAATGGGAATAGAGGAATGCAGTAGCTAAAGGCATAGTTACATCTCTTATGTGTTGGTCGCACTTATGCTTTGAAATCCCTTTGCACAAACTCACGGGAGAGTAAAAGATTAACAACTTCCCATATGACAAAAGTATATTTGAAATTTCAAGCCAGTAACAGTATGTCACAGTGGTTATCTCTAAAAAATACTTGAGATAAATTGTGCTCCTTAAGGGGATTCAATTTTTTGGGTATTAGTAAGATCTTTTTTGTTTGTATCCCTTACTATTCAATACAATACGTGCTTTATTTACCCATAGTAAGACCTTTCTTTTTTTAATTTACGTCCTCCAACAATAGATCACGTCGGAAGATGAATGAAATGGCTGAAATGATGCTCAAATAAGCTATGGCCCATGGAGCTTGCGAGTTACTCGACATTATTCTGACACGATGAGGGAAAAATGCGGGAGGACACCTTATCCAGAGAACACGCACCGACCAAAATTCAAACTCGGGACCTCTTGAACGTGAGAGAGACATGCTGTTACCATGCTATGGAGGTGGGTCTATTAGAAAAGATAATAAACGGACAGTTAAGCGTGCTATAGCAAATTATGCTGAACAGTTGCGCAGTTCAGCAAAACAATCACTTAAATATACGACATAAATTGATTTTAATCTTCTCTACCATAGGATTAGGATTTACTATGGAGAGGTTTTGACCGGAGACCAGTCGTGATCCATTGTACCTATGCCCCATTGAACCTCATTCTTCATCCCAGAGGGCGGCCGTCCCAAGGAGCCACGACAGAGCAGAGGGCAGGGTTCCTACATTTTACTTAGAGATCTCCCGCGGTGGGCTACAGCGGACATGCTCCTCTACAGTGGTACAAAAACGGTCCCAGCAGCCGGGCCCGAAATGGTTCCAGTAATAGGTTCGCAGACCGGCAACCGACATTCTGGCGGAGGAAGTAGTTTTCCTCAGAGCATATCCTCCTAACATGCAATGCCGAGACACGCGCCGACACTTCCAGATGAGAGATGATGTGAAATGATAATGGAAATGAAATGGGATGACACGAAATTCGGGGATGTGTTTAACCTACCCAGCATTAACTTAGCGACCAGAGAAAATACCGGAAGGAACCCATGGGTCAATTGGGTCGGACATGGGAATCGAACCCGAGCCTCTCGAACCCGAGCCTCTCGAATAGGGACCACAGACGAAACCGCCTGAGCCATCCTGCTCGGAGTATCTCTACGTTGTATGGAAAATTTAGATACCAAGACTGAAAGAAAGCTACATTTTTTATAAAAAAAAGGGGGGACAGTTTTTGTCTACGCATGTGTCTGTGAACAGCGTTAACTAAAAAGCAAAGTCAGTTAAGAAAACAAGGACTTAAACACGAAGATTTTCAAGAGAATGTCTCGACACCAAGCTAGATTCCCGAAAACTTTAGTATTCTCAAAATGGTTCTGAAGATTTTGAGAAATTTTCTTGACAAATATTAAGTATATCTTCCATTTTCTGGAAACTGCCTCTGAAGTGTCTTCATTCTGAATACTTTTTTGCATAACTGATTTAATTTCAGAAAAAGTACTTATTCTAATATTGCCTCTAATATCAACTCTACAAGAAATAATGATTTTTTTTACTAATGTGATTCTTTCTGTAATAAAAGAGGCACTTCCCATGTTAAGAAGTTTGTATTTAATATAAACCACACAAAATAAATGTAAGCAGGTCTTTATCATCTTTAAGTCTATCTTTACTTGATATTTTTTGTTTAAATAGCATATAAATTATGCTTCATAACACCCTATCATCGGACCTAGTGAGCAGCTGCTTTAAGTTTTTGGTGAAAAATACTTTTCAGGAAAAACGGAGAAGCGATGATTTACTAACCGTATGGCTTTGCCAGAGAGAGACAAAGACCCCTAAGAAAAATTGTGTTGGAGGTTAACGACCATGGTGAAAAGAATGGGATTTAAAGAAATGCCACAAAAAGACAAAGACTGATAATTAATAGTAAAATAAATCAAGCAAGCGGAGGAAGTGAACAGTTCATATTCCCTGAATACACCATAAACTTTAGCACTGTCTGCTTTCACTAGCTGAAGAGTGGTACTTGTAACGAAAGCTTTGTATATAAAAATACAATGTGAATGTACTCTTTTGGAAAGAAATTATAAAGGTATTAGCATTTTTTCTGTGCAAAATGTAAAGCTGAGTATTATTTTGGCCTTGAGGAAAACCCAGTTCAAACATTTAATTTGGGCTATGAGAATGAACGGGAAGTTTGAAACACACGTGAATTAATGATGCTGCTTTAAAGTTGTAATATTTTTCATAAATAGGAAAATATACGTGTATACAGCATTGCATGAGAAGTAACCGCTTCTTAAGTAAGATGTGTATTGTAAGCAACAGGAAAGGAAAGCAGATATCGACTGAATTAAAATAAACTGTTCGTGTTTGCAGACAAAGATGAGAAAGCGGAGGAACTTGGATTGTAGTGAAGCATTTGTTCTGAGAGACTGGTCAATTTCACTGATTTGACGTTTTTAATGTTTAGGCTTCAATTACTGTTTACCATTTCGGTGTTATTTTTTCGCCCTCTGTAGGATAGTACAATTTTCATCATTATGATGATTATTATATATCTTAAAATAGTTATTTTTATTATACGTACCATCACAATTATTGTATGAAATGCAGAACTTTCCAGTGCTATTTGCTATAAGCCTTTGCATAACATTTTTTACACTGAAACACTAAATTCATTTTACTGCTTTGTTTAAAAGGGTTTGTATTTGATGCCATGCCCATCAGTTCCATTTCGTATAAAGTGCTATACGTCTGACAACTTAAGGTTCCTGTAACAGAATCAGATGCCAAGTAAACAAAGGAAAGGAAAATCGGAAAATACTTTCATCCCCTTTCTGCTATATAGACAAAACACATCAAAGATAACCACATTACTCACTCAAAGTAAAATATATGTTTGTTCCCTTAGGCGTTTGCAAAATATTTTTGATTTAATGCTTTGTATAAAGAACACACGCTTGTGTTACACATATCAGGTTTCCCCCACACTGAAGTATGAGTTAAAGCATGTGTATACATCGTAACTTTCTAGAAGGTTCTTAAGAGATATGTATGTGTAAGAAACATCACAAGAAAACATTTAGCGTTTAATTTTATGTTATTTTCGATTTTTCTTCTTAAATAATATAGAAATATCTGCAAAAATTCCTAATGCATGCAGCCAAAGAATTTCTTAAGCAGTCAGCTTTAGGTAATTTGTGCTCAAACAATTATATCAATAGGTACAAAGAATGTAAACATTGGCAGCAGATCACTGGCGGGCAGAGAAACAGATCTAGTATATATGCTCCGCAAACCTACTACTATACCAGGGAGTGACATTGTTTGTAACCTCTGACGTGACTATATAATGTATAATATGAGTCAAATTTTCAGTTTTTGGTCTTGGCTTTAACGATTATGTAATCCCATGTCTAGTTAGTTATTTTGCGAAGATCAAAAGTTGCAGTTACTCAGAAGTCATCTTCGATTTTGAGAGTAATTATAATTGATTTTAATATATCAGCTGTCTAGCTCATACGATATATGGGGTATAATATTCTGAATGTTTTGTCCACAAAGGCATATACTCGGTAAAAATTAGAATTGGACAATATTAATAACAAAAAACTTGGCGAAAAATATTACACTAGCCGAAAAAGCTATACACGATAATTAATGCATTTTGATAACTTTTTTTAAAATTGTGTCCTTCTCTAGAGGAAAATTCTAAACGAGAAGTAGTTCACACGATAGCAAAATATGCCGTAACCCTTCCATCGCTTCGCGCATGCGCAATATCTTGCTGTGCATACGAGTAGTCCAGCATATAACCAGCACTTATTAATATTTACCCTGTTATTATCACTACAGCTACTTCTAGTACATTAGTAATAACTATTCTAAAGCCACCTTCGTTTAACGAATGAAAATTGAAATACTTCCTTTTAAACTATTTCAACATACTTTGTTTAAACTTATAAAGAAAATTTCAACTCTGTATCCGCAAGAGCGTTTCTGAATACTACACAATTCAGGAGATTCACAGCACTCAATTTAAACAAATGTGAAGCATATTGAAGATTTTCTTCAAAAATGTTACGCATATAGACTCAAAAACGACAAGCAAATAAATAACTGAAAAATAATTAAATAAACAATTTAATGCAATAGTGCATGGATCATTAATTTTCAGTAATTCGATTTTGTACTTACATCATGGATGTACAAAAGCAGAAATACGTCATGATCTCCGTTTCTTACTAAAAATGAACCTGAATAATTTCCTTATAATAACTATTCTTGATAAAATTAATCTAACGGCGTTATATGACAAACATTTAGGTGAGAAGCACAGAAAAAAGAACGAAAATGCACATTCAAGTACATTTAAAATTCTGCGTTTTTAACAAACAGAATACTTTGGCTAAAATATAAGATTTTGCCAGAAAATGTGTAAAAGTACTCTATATAATTTTATTATTACTGTATTTGTTACATCACTCATATGCTTCGTGTTTAAATTTAATTTACAAAAATAGTTTTATATCATTTTATCCAACATTATGAAATATATACCGCTAATATTCATTATCAGCAGAAAGGCAATAATAATTTTTATATAGGCACACAACCCACATCGGTAGCTGAATTTAGCATTTCATATTAACTAGAGTAACACTTATTAACTAAAATCTTGAGCACTTGTGATCAACTTCAAGGAAATAAATTAAGGATGTACTTACTCCAATTACATATTTATATTGCCCTATGTTTTGCATATGAGAAATTTCAGTCTCAGTTCACTTACGTTTAGGTAAACCAACTGCAAGATGTGTGTAGAATCTTACCTGAAAAGAAAAACAAAATTATGTCGAAATATGTATTACAAGTTGTCTAATCTATACATACTTCAGCACGCACGCTATGAATTAACCTAAACAAATACACCTTAGAAATAAGTTAAACATTACAATTAAATCATTTATATTAACACTTAAGGAGAATGAAAATAATATTCACTTGGCACTAGCTTCCAGACTACGTTTCGTATTTGTAATTATGTTAATCGGATCGTTTTGTTCAATAATGAATATGTTCACTCGGATTTCTTTAATGGATTTGGTTAGCCCCATATGTTGGGGCTAGCTGATTCAGTGTTCCCGTTATTGTAAAGATGTGAGAACGAGGAAATTGGCCAATTGCTCAGTAAAAAAGTGGTCTCTGTGTGTCCATCACAGATATGCTTATGCCTCGTGTATTTGAGACTATTAAATGGACAAGGTTGCGTTAGGTTTACTGTGTATATTGCTATTAGTTGATTCGTTTGGCATCTACCTTGACTGGAGATTGATTTTAGGATCATTTTCTTATCGTAAGATTGCCACATGCGTTAAATAGGCGATTTCAAACAGACTTCATATCTATCTTCCTTGAAACAAATTCCAAAGAAAATAGAGGTGTTATAAGAAACTTCTGTGCTTAATTTTGCTATAACCGGTGCAAACAGGCAGTACAGAATAGTAAGACAAGCACTAAAATTGTCTACGTTATGAAAGATATAGGTATACACACAAAAAAGTGCTGATGAATTGTCTGGCACATCTGGAAGGACTGGATCTACTTGGTAGAAAATATACCATGAAGAGACCACAGTTTCATTGTATTCTTAAAATTTAGCAAATATATTGGTATAAGGAATTTTATATACACAATAATAAAGGATTAGTAGGTACATAAGACATTTCCCTAAAATTCTTTACCTTGCGGAGATTTGAGGCAGATCATATATAGCCGGCGTATTGTGCAATTGCATTCCTTATGCCATCTGACAAAGCCTTTTAAAGCCAGGAGATAGCGAAAGGTTAGCTAAAGTTAGATTACGTTAGGTTAGTTTAGTTTCGTTTCGTTTAGGTTAATTACGATCAAGTTGGAATTGTACTGTAATCCTCACAAACTTCGCCGTATGTTTTTGCGCGTCTTCATAAACTGGTGGCATTTCATTATGTGCCTAAGATATTCCCGAAATGTTGGGTTTCAGAAAAACCTGAAACAAAATGATAAATCTAATGTATTGAATAATAATAATAATAATAATAATAATAATAATAATAATAATAATAATAATAATAATAATAATAATAATAATAATAATAATAATAATAATAATAATAATAATAATAATAATAATAATAATAATAATAATAATAATAATAATAATAATAATAAT
Source organism: Mantis religiosa (assembly GCA_030765055.1). Lineage (NCBI taxonomy): Eukaryota > Metazoa > Arthropoda > Insecta > Mantodea > Mantidae > Mantis > Mantis religiosa. The sequence goes on from CM060952.1 coordinate 163,717,640, forward strand.
AATAATAATAATAATAATAATAATAATAATAATAATAATAATAATAATAATAATAATATTAATAATAATAATAATAATAATAATATTAATAATAATAATAATAATAATAATAATAATAATAATAATAATATTAATAATAATAATAATAATAATATTAATAATAATAATAATAATAATAATAATAATAATAATAATAATAATAATAATAATAATAATAATAATAATAATAATAATAATAATAATAATAATAATAATAATAATAATAATAATAATAATAATAATAATAATAATAATAATAATAATAATAATAATAATAATAATAATAATAATAATAATAATAATAATAATAATAATAATAATAATAATAATAATAATAATAATAATAATAATAATAATAATAATAATAATAATAATAATAATAATAATAATAATAATAATAATAATAATAATAATAATAATAATAATAATAATAATAATAATAATAATAATAATAATAATAATAATAATAATAATAATAATAATAATAATAATAATAATAATAATAATAATAATAATAATAATAATAATAATAATAATAATAATAATAATAATAATAATAATAATAATAATAATAATAATAATAATAATAATAATAATAATAATAATAATAATAGTCTATGCAATATGACACGTATGTTAATTTCAGTGTCGCTATATTTATCTTAATTGTTATTAAGATAATCGACTAAAGGAGGTGACGCCGCGGTAACATGTGCGGCTTTCTTTCGGGAAGTCGCGGTTCGAGGTCGGTCAACCGCCCACTCTCACTTTTTTTTTTTTTTTTTTTTTTTTTTTTTTTTGTGGAGATGATATAGACGCTTGCGAATTGTAAACCGCTGTTCTAGGCGCTGGACGGTGTTGAGAGGTCGCTCACTTGGAGGAACGAGGAAGTGTTGGCGACTGCGCAGTGGATGCTTACGCCAGGATGTGTGCCGGCGCACTTGTTTGGGACTTCCATACGTCTCTGTGGTGGTCTGCCTGCGTTCCTGTGGCCTGCTGCGATTCCCTTATTTCATTCCTTCCTACCAGGATGTGTTAGCCACAGCTGATCTGTCTAGAGATTGCATCGCATGAGGTGTCCCTTCCACTATTTACCTTTATTCTTTATTAATATAATTAAGACTATTGTTGTGGTCAACTGTCACCAAAATGCACAACTTTTTGAAAATGTATAGAATGTATATATCATTTCATAACCAAACCAAACCTTCGTGTTTCTATAAATTTATTAAATTGTTATTCCAGTTAAGCAATTATTTGTATTGGGGAGCAATTTATATTTAATTTAATTGTATTATTATAAGTCGTATTTGGTATAGAAGGAGCATACAAGTCAAAATTTAATCCCTTAGCTTGTGGGTTCATTTTAAGCAAGCATCTGCTGTGGCTGTAACATCTGGAACTAAAAACACGAACAAAGAAAAAGAAGAAATAAAGAAAGAAAACTAAAGAAGTACGGAAGCCATAGCTAAAGGAGAAGACACAATGCTTTTGATGATCCACGCAGAAAATAATCTGGAAGGATTTAGAGGGGCCCAAGGGTTTTTTGTACCGTAAAAGGCGACACTGTCAGGATTCCATCAGTAAGGAGGGTCTTTTCATTACGCAGCAAGCTGGTTCTCCTCTGTGTGAGAGATCATCGTGTGAAGGTGTTGTAGATCTGCCGGAGGGCTTTGAAGAGTTTCCACTTGTCTGCCAAATCCGAACACCTTCGTACTGTATTGTCTCCCGTTCTGCTTTGTGAGCTACATCCCACTTTAGATCAGTGTGATGAGATTCGGAATATACAATTCACCCAAACAACTACTGCCAAATTAACTAGCATACAGATTATCTGAAAATGGTAAGCATTTGGTAAATTAAAAGGAAGTAGGTACTAACAGTTAATGTTATTTATTCCATACTGTTATTATACTATTAATTTGTTTTATGTCATTAAGTATGCAGTTATCCATTATCTCCTTTGAACAAATATTAATTAATTTCTTCATACATTTTCCTGGGTCACTTGATGAGGGTATAAGGGTGCGCGCTATTTTCTTTTCTTTCGTCTGAATGATATTCAACGTTTAACTTTTTTTATTTCCTGTATTGCCTGATTCACTTAACCCGTCTGAATGAATTACTCAGTCCAGTATATGTTAGCCGCATTAAGTTCAGGAGAAATTAAAGGAGAATTTCGGTTTTTCATTCAGAAACATTTTCCATTTGCAGTGGTATACATTTCCGTTAACAAATCGCATCCGTATTTGTAGAATAACGCCAACCTTATGGAGAGAAATTGTTTTGCTAGTTAAATACCACTCAAAGAACATCCTCCGATGACACAAACCTTAGAAATTTGACTTCCCGATCAGGAAAGGTTTCCTATCCTGATGATTTCTGTTCAGTGATGGACACTTTAAAACACATGTACTGCAATAAAATATTCGATGTACCGAGTTAAGGCGTCATGCTTTGGTTCCCTGCCATGGAATGGGCCCGGGATAGATTGCAACCCTGGGGAGTGCGAATTTTATGTCCCGGATATATGTCCGGTTCCAATCTCAGCATTGTAAGGAAATTGAGGAGCTACGCTCGGTAGCGAATCCTGGTCGAAGAAAGTCAAATTTCTGGCTGAAGGTGCCGTGATGCTGACCACATTTCCATCCCGTATCGGTTGGATGATCGCGCACCTCTACGTTGCGTATGTGGGCGTGCGGCCGGCAGTCGGGTTGGCACACCTTGGCCCACTAGGTCTGTTACACTACGAATTGACTTCTTCTTCCTTTTGTTTTTGGATATGCCGAAGATAGCGACTTCTTAATACATAGCTTTATAGAAACAGAAGCACTGGTATTACGTGTGTTGCGTTCTACCCTACATTATTGATTTCATGCATAATTGCTCTTGAAAAGTGTCACATTTTGAAACGCAATCAAAGTAAATCTAGGAGACAATGATCTCCAACTGCTCCTAAAATGCATGTGACTAATCACTAAGGCTAGGATTCATATGCAGTATGTAGCAGTTATTTTTATACTTCATATTGTTAGGAATAGTCAAACATATTACTGTCCTCCACAGGAGTGATAGTCCCTGAGACCTGAGACGCAGGGGGAATGGCGAAGGTTCCCACACTCTCCCTGGACAGGTTTATGACACCCCATGTCAGTACAGTTACAGACCATTCAAAAACATTCTGACGGCTTCTGTTTTGTGAATGAATCTTCTGAGCTTTAGTGTACAGAGTGAATAGGGCGCATGTTTTTAAGGGTCTACTCCTCGTGTAGCAGGCGTTCTCTGCCACACACATTCGCTGTCATTGTTCCACTGTGTAAGGCAGCACATAACTTTAAGGGACCTTCTTTGCGTTGCTGGACAGTAGTATTTATAATAAAATAAAGAAGTGATGTAATATGGGTAAAGTTGTAACCATGGCAACGGATCATAGTGAAATGTTGAATATTTTAAAAATATGCTGTTCTTCTGTTTCTGTAAGTCTTAGGGGTAAGACGTATATTTGTCTATCCAAATGTGTGCAGAAACATCAAAGATGCATAAGTAGCGTGTGCGCAAGAAAAGAAACAGTTCACCGTGGAATCTCCCGCAGGTTGTAAAAGGACTACATTAGTACTATTTGTAAGTGTTTCACAGAATTTAAAATTATTTATGAGGAATTAAATTTTCATCTTTCAACAAGAAAAGTATTATTCATTCTTTAAAGATAGTACTACTATCTTTACCAGGCCCGTTACCGCGATCCTAGGAAAGAAAAAGATCTCATCACTCAACAATTATAGAGGCGCCTAATTATCCAGAGTTGCAGGAGAAACTTCGAGACTTCTTCAAGATCGTCACCATAGGTGAGAAATTAATCTGCATCCACCTTCAACCCATATAATCCTGCTTCAAGACGGAGATCATCGCATCACAATCCTTCCGAATGTCATCCCAAAATATTGTTTCAAGTATAATGTATATGTATGAATCCTTATATTAAAATCTACTAAATATGCTTTAATTATAATATGCGTTTAAAATAAAGTATGTCATTTCACCTTACTCACATTTATTAATCTTGAAGTAATCAAATAATTAACTCCTAAGCACAGGGTCTAATTAATGTTTGTTAGTCTCCCTTTCAGCTATTTTACTATAAATCGTGTTTATTGCAATAATTAATTAAATATTTTTCATCGTTTTCTGGAAGACACAGTTTTATTTTGTCACTTAAAATATTTTTATATTTATATGAGCAGCTGTTTGTAGAACAACTGTCATGTTTATTTTTATTATTTATTTTATTTTATTTTGCAGGACACCTTTAAGAATTGTATAAAATAATACGGGTTTATCTTAGTTAAATAAAACCAACTATGACTAACTAGAAAATCACATTTATATTGATTTTTAAAATACTCTGAACAAAATTAAATTTAATATATTAGCACATTTGCAAGTTCTATATTTCCATCTGTTGTTAACAGTAGTATTTCCATCAAACAAAATAAGCTTTATTCTTACTACTCTTCCCTTTCGACTTGGTATTATTTCCCTTCCCTCTTGCTCACACTTCAGAAATTACGATTAGCAGCTCGTTAGTACAAGTTTAAAAGCTTAGTGAAAATTATACTTTTAAATCCTGGAGATCTTCTCCTTACGACCGGCGGCTTCATGTGCAATATTAATACCAAGCATAATCAAGCTTTATGATGCAATGACGACACCAAACTTTAAAAATGTACCTCATGATTGTTGAACGCTACTTAGTTGTATTGTTGAACGGTATATTTTTGTATTAGGAAGTGTTCATTATTGTTCATTTTTCTGCGACCTTTTGTAGATTTAGATACATGATAGCTAACAGTCCTGCACCAGTAGAGCGTAAAAGACAAATTTTCTCATATCCTTCTGACCTTCTTAAAGTATCAGAGTGAAACAAGTGTATGAATCATTGCTGAAAAAGTAAAATATATACATAAACATGCACAAAATAGTTAAATATGCACTAACCTCTTAAATGCGCATTTATATCTATTATAAAGCTTCCGTAATATACTAGAATGTGAAATAAATGCATTACTTACTTGCATACACACAGACACACGACAACAGTTAGATATTGGTATAACGAATTTAAACGTGGTGGAGCATAGTAAAGAATTGTTTGCATGTCTATTTTTTAAAACGATATTATTATGACAACTTCAGGAATGCATGAAATTTAGAAAATAAAAGGTACGTAAGAAGTCTTGTTGAAATATATGCACACAATAGCACAAACGCTTTGTAAAGTTTAAAAATTATAGCTGAAATCATTACTGAATTTAAATATTTCGCTGTACCAATGTTAATGAAACAGTCTCAACTTTATATGAATGTTAAAAATATTTATATAAAATTCAGATCTTCTTCTTCTTCTTCTTCTTCTTCTTCTTCTTCTTCTTCTTCTTCTTCTTCTTCTTCTTCTTCTTCTTCTTCTTCTTCTTCTTCTTCTTCTTCTTCTTCTTCTTCTTCTTCTTCTTCTTCTTCTTCTTCTTCTTCTTCTTCTTCTTCTTCTTCTTCTTCTTCTTCTTCTTCTTCTTCTTCTTCTTCTTCTTCTTCTTCTTCTTCTTCTTCTTCTTCTTCTTCTTCTTCTTCTTCTTCTTCTTCTTCTTCTTCTTCTTCTTCTTCTTCTTCTTCTTCTTCTTCTTCTTCTTCTTCTTCTTCTTCTTCTTCTTCTTCTTCTTCTTCTTCTTCTTCTTCTTCTTCTTCTTCTTCTTCTTCTTCTTCTTCTTCTTCTTCTTCTTCTTCTTCTTCTTCTTCTTCTTCTTCTTCTTCTTCTTCTTCTTCTACCTCCATGGATTAGGCTATAGCCTGTTCCGGTCTCACATCGATCCATCGTTTCCTTGGTCGTCCTACTGATCTTCGTCCTTTCGGTTTATATTCCATTATTTGTTTAGGGATTCTCTATGGAGTCATTCTTCCTAAATGTTGGAGCCAATTTTCTCTATATTCCATTAATTTTAATAAAACAGGATTCATGTTTAATTCATTTCTTATGTCTTCATTTCTAAGTTGATCTTCTCTTGTACATCCCTTAACAGATCTTAGGAAACGCATTTCTGCTGCTTGTATTTTACTAAAATCTTTGTTTCTTAATGTCCATGTCTCGCTTCCATATAGCAAGACAGGGAGTGCCATAACAGAATAAAATTTTAATTGAGTTTCTCTTCTTGTTTTACCTTTTAGTGTTCTCTTAATTGTTCCAGTTATTGCTTCAAACTTACTTATTTTCTGATTTATACCTTGATCCTTTCATAACTTAGGTCGCATCTAAGATACTTAAAATGTGACACTTGTTCAATAATATTATTCTCAATCAGAATTTTTGTCCTAACCGGGTATTTGCCGTGGAATGCCATTACCTTGTCTTTTTTTAATTGAAACTTTCATATTATATATTTTACTGATTTTATTCAATTCATACATTGCTTTTTGCAGCTTATCCTCACTGTCAAAAATTTAAAATACATCATCAGCAAACATTAATATATTTAACGTTCTTTGCAGTATGTTAATACCACTATTTAATTTAAATTTCCATTTGTTTAAAATATCGTAGAGATATATATTAAATAAAATGGGTGATAGATTGCATCCTTGTTTAAGTCCTTGATTTATTATAATTTCTTCTGTTAACTTCCCATTTACTTCAATAACCATTATGTTATCTACGTATAAACTTTTTATGATTTTAATCAAATTCTCTGGGTAACCTTTTGTCTTCAATATCTGCCACAATTTATACTGTTCTACTCGGTCGAAAGCCTTCTCAAAATCCAAGAAGGCAAGGTGAGTGTCCAAATTAAATTTTATTCTCTTTTCTATCATTTGCTGAAGGATAAATACGGTGTCAACACATGAACTTTCTTTCCTAAATCCACTCTACTCTTCCATGATTTTTGTTTCTGACATTATTTTTAATCTATTACATATAATTCGTGCATATACTTTATAGGTAGTGTTAAAAAGACTTACACTTCTATAATTATTGCAGTCAGTTCTATCTCCTTTCTTGAAAACAGAGACTACTTTGGCTATTTTCCATTCATTTCGTACTTTTTTACTTTTCCAACACATATTTATTAAATGTAGAAGTCTTAGTGTAAGTAATATACCTCCATACCTAAATAATTCCACTTGTAGACCATCTGTGCCTGCAGCGTTCCTATTCTTGGACCTCTTTAATGTTTCATTTACTTCTTCAAGGGTGATAAGATTGAAGTTTTACAGTAAATCAGTTTACAGAAACAATATTACTTTATGAAGATCATTTCTTTCGTACTTCTCAAAATATGAGGAATATATTTATAAAGTATATTGTTCTTTTCTTTGATGCACGTTTCAGAGGCAGTCCATAAATCTTTGATTAAATTATTAAAAGGATTCAACTTGTTAACTTTTTTGTGAACAAGTATTGCAAAAATGCTACTGATAAAACGAGAACTGAAGCTGGGCATGGCTTTAATAAGGATGCGTCTTATAGCTCGAATTAATGGAGAGCTTAATTGCACCAAGTGTTAAAGATGACACTTTTCTTAAAGTTTATAGCTTATGTTGTTTTATCTGGACTAAAATCTTAATTATTAATTATTCGCATCTTTCAGTGAAAATTTGCACGGCAAATTTGGTGTGACTACAATTTTTTTCGACAGCCAAATGTTAAGCCGAAACTGTCTCTGTGTTAGCACTCGTATCTGTAGTGTGTTTTATTAACATTAATTGTATATCTGTCGCTAAGAAAAATACAACTTTGAAAAATGATAGTTTCAAAAATCACTGAGACAAGACTTTATATTTACAAAAATCAATTCGCATACCTAAGATTAATGGTAAAAGAGGTCATTTTCGATACTTTGGTTAAAACAGAAGCCCTACACTGAATATGTACCTCAAAACAAGCAATGAATTACGCAAAAGTACTCCTTTCCTTTTACAAACATATGAGTATTATTTATCGTCGTTCTACTGCAGCAGCAGCCCCTTTAATCAGATAAAGCTCTCAGAAACTTGTTACAAACTGCTGTCCTACAAAAAGCTGGAACTTTAAGCGAAAGGCAATGGCTGAGTGGCGATCATTTTTCAAACAGCCAATTCTTGTGTATGTATTCGCCCTACTGACCTGAAGCTGAGTCGGCGTGTAATAACTATGAGCCCTTGGGAGGATCCCTTGGGATTAAGACCATTCGCTAGACTTATCGTTCACCACCACCCTCTGGCAGTTTAACGCATCCATCCAATAGAATCCTTTCGAGAGGGAAACTGTAGGTCAAGCCATTTCCTATTGCCGGGTTTTGTGGTTTACAATGTCACAAAGTGGCTCTTATCAGCTCTGGGATTTTATTAACACTTTACCGATTTGTACAACGCGGTATGTTTATTGGAGTTTAAATTATAAAACTTTATTCCACAAGTACTCAGTTGTGGGTCATTGAGTCTCATGCACATTTAAAACATAGGTAAGTTAAAAGTGAGCGAAAAAGTAATATGAATATTAAACAAAGAATAGCGCTAAACTCGTTTTAATTAGTTGAACTACATCTGGTTTGTTGTACTTTAACCTGAAATTGCCCATGTTTTGTCACTTTCTCTAGTCAGCCGGTAAATCCCAGCATACCTACTTCATTTTCATGCAAACCACAGAAAAGGTAGATGCTCCTGACAGTGGTTCCACTACCTCCCTTTGTAAACCATGGCTGGTTCATTCTTTGTTCCAAGTTAAATTATCTGACATCCGTATCCAAATTCCATTTTATTTTATGTGTAAGACTTAAAGAAGATCTCATTTTATGATTACACTCGATTTTTAGCACCTCAGTGTGGAATGGTTACAAATGGTATAAACAGTCGAATAGTGAGAGACATTTAAGAGCATTACAGAGATATTCTAAGATGAAAGCATATAGTAATAATATAGTATCTCGGAAATCTCAGAACGGCTGATGTCAAAGTAACCTTTATATAAAGAGGTCCTATATTAATGGGCTTTTATAGTTCGTAATCTACCCATTCATAGTGCGTCCTACACACGGCTAGTGTGAAAGGACAATTAATTTCCATTAATTGTACCTAATAGTGGTCCGAACTATAAAGCCTGGGCTTTAAAGTACTTACAGCATAGTAAGTCGCCATTAAGGTAGTTGTCTCGTGTGTTTATGAGAACTCCTAGTGGTCTACCGGGAAAAACACAAGTCAGTTGGAGAATTTAATGTCATGTTGGCACGTTGGCCATAGTAGCTCAATGGTTTAGAGCCGCTGGACGGAGATCCGTGATTCAAATCCCGGATATCGCATTGAAGCTTTCAGTAGGGCTCTACCCTTTCATAGTTGCTCTCTCAAATATGGAAATTTGTTAATTTTGTATTCCCCAGAGGAAGTTAAATTGCAACAAACGAAAAGCAATAATTGTGCCATATTGGGAGGAAAAGTGCAGATATTGCAGTGATAATTACATACACTTAGGTGAATAAACTTTGAGACTTGATTTCTTCAAGCGAGTATAATTTCTCTATTTCACAATTCTTAAAATCTATTTTAAACTTAAATGCCAAACTTGCTTATAATTTTCATTATCTCCCTGATAAAAGACTCAAAGTATTTGAAGAAAATTATTTTAAGCAGGTTTACTGGGATTATTTTGGGGGATTTTTTCATTATTTCAATAATGAAGCTGAAGATGCTGATTAAAATAACATATTACATATCTTTACATGACAAATATAATTTACAAGGTGCGTTCAAGTTATAACTCCTCCTACTATTTTCAGGACTGGGACCAGATAGGAACTTCTTGTTTTTTTAAATAGACGTGGACTTTTGTTAATGAGTGACAGAGATGGTAGCACTGTACAGTGCATAGAACTCTAATGGCAGTGACGAGAGTTGAGACTGTTTTTGTTACTCAAAATGGCGACTTTTTCATTGCAAAAACAGCCTGTAATCACTCGTTTTCTCCATTTTCGTGGTGTGATACCCATTGGAATTCATCACCAGTTGAGTGACGCATGTGGTGATGGTACCATTGATGTGTCTAATTTGCATTCCTCGGTGAGACAGTTCAATGAAGGCAGAACATCGTGTGAGAACAAACCAAGACTGTCACGGCCTCGCACCAGCCGGTCTGACGACATGATCCAGCGAGTGTAGAACGTTGAGTACTATCAGATCTTCATGCAGAATTGTGTGTACAGATCCCATGGAAATGCCAATTTTTGAAGCAATGTCTATAAATCTCTAGGTTTGTCGTCACACGATGTTCTGTTGTTTTGTTGTTTTGATGTTTTGTTCAGGAACAAAAGTTACTACCTTCTAACCACACAATGCCCTTTTCCCCAAGGGTGAAAGAGTGCCTCAACGAAAACAATATCTCCCTCCCGGAAATATCACCTAAAATAACACTAACCGATAAACCACCATGGAAGATCAGAACCCCTCCAGTAAACACTGAATTAAGAAAGTATCCTAAAAGCTGAACACCCAGATCTGTGTATCAACAACTCTTCAAGGAACAGTTACACTGATGGTTCAAAAATGAGATTGGTTGTGCTTGTGCAGCAGTCTATCCCACACATACAATGTTATATACCTTACCTAAATTTTATACAGTCTTCTCCTCTGAACTCTATGCTATCAAACGATCATTTGAGGATATTAAAAACAATGAAAGTGATCCTCAGTATCTAATTCTCACTGACTCGCAGTCTTCCATATTGGCCCTACAAAACCAAAAACCCAATAATACGACAAATCCAAAATATGTGCATGCAAATTCCATCGGAATGAAGAAGTGTTACCTTAATCTGGATCCCATCGCATCAAGGCATTCCCAGAAACGAAGAAGCTGTCGCTGCAGCTAAAGAAGCAACTCATCTACCAATACAAGCAACAGACATTAGTTCTCCATATAGTGACGTAATCACATACCTCAAGAGAACAAATACATCTCATTTGGCAATCCACCTGGTTAGAGACTTCTAGCAGCAAACCCCAAGAACTTAAATCACCTTACAGAGAACAATATCCAGTAACGAAGCTTAAACGCCAAAAACAAAACCTCATTAACCGTCTTCGTATTGGACACACTAAACTTACCCATAGCTGATTAATTAGAGCCAACTGAAAAATTCAATGCAATGGCCGGGATTTGAACCACGGATCTACTGGTTCCGTCCAGTCGCTCTGACCCTTGAGCTACCATGGTCAACGTGCCTTCCTGACATTAAATTCTCCAATTGACTCATTATATTTCCCGGTGGACCACTTAAGGTTCTCATATTTGAGACAACTACTTGTGGCGACTTACTATTGTAAGTACTTAATTACCAGGATTTTTATCGTAGATTATTTTTTTAATGTAAATTTATATTGAGGAATTAATCCTTAAAGAATTAATCCTTTTAAATACATTACTCCGGTATATGGGTGATTTTTGATTAATTAGAGCCAACTGAAAAATTCAATGCCATGGCCGGGATTTGAACCACGGATCTACTGGTCAATTGGAGAATTGGATCAATTGGAGAATTTAATGTCAAGAAGGCACGTTGGCCATGGTAGCTCAAGGGTCAGAGCGACTGGACGGAAACCAGTAGATCCGTGGTTCAAATCCCGGCCATGGCATTGAATTTTTCAGTTGGCTCTAATTAATCAAAAATCACCCATATACCGGAGTAATGTATTTAAAAGGATTAATTCTTTAAGGATTAATTCCTCAATATAAATTTACATTAAAAAATTACCCATAGCTACTTACTCAACAAACCCTGCACTTGTAATGTGATCATCAACGTGAAACACATCATAGAATAATGCAAGAAGTATCAAGAGCAGCGAATAGAAGCCAATGTTCCCAGTAAAAGCACAGAAGCACTTGGAAACCATATATATTGTAAAATAATTTTGTACTTTTGTAACATTACGGAACTCTGTAGACACATCTGATATGAATGCTAATATAATGTAACCTCAATGTTAAGTTGTCACGATATGACGTATAAGTTAAAGCGACAGAAAATGAACCAACTGAAAACGATCTATTGACATTCAGTTGCTTAGCTTGTGTGGGCATATACTTGTAACACTACCGTTGCTGTTCCCTATTATTTAGCTAAATTTAACATTTTTGCAGTGAATTATCTTAATTTTTTTTTCCTCGCTCCATTTATACCCCCCCCTTTAACTGCTATGGTCATATCGGCGGCCGTTCTCCTTTGGAACATACTGAAGGTGTTAACTCGTTATCTTTGGTTTTTAATCATTAGCTCACGCATACATTCACACTCTCATTCATACTTCCAGACTCTGGGAAAGATGGGGAATTATCTTGGTCGGAGAAAAATCCCCATCCCCACAGCCGAGAATCGAACCCGGAACCCCAAGCACGGCAATCAGGTGCTCTACCGACTGAGCTGAATTATCTTGTTTAAAATGAAGTAGGCGTTATTAGGCTTTTATTAAGATATTTTAGGTTCGTTTAAAGGTATTTTAGTGGCATTTATGGTTCTTCAAAAGCCGAATCCAACTCTAAGTGTTTAAGAAAACATCAAGAAAACAGTAATCAAAGAGAAGGTGCGTAAAAGTGCAGCCTTAACTACCATATAGTTCAAAATCCTGTTCCAATTCCAACTAAGAATTACAGCGATCCTGGTTAGTAGATCCTTCGTTATCAGCAACGTGATGGGGACGTGTATATAGGTTAACGGGAAATCTCTTAGCCAGTATCGAATAATGTTACGCTTCCCTGTTGAAGCAGCAGAGTCGGGAAGGCGATAAGGCAGGAAACAGTAATAACTCAGAAGTTTCCGACTGTTGGATCACTGCGCAGTTTAATGCTTTGATGTACAATATCCAGCACAGCGAATGTGATATCAAAGGCCATAGAAGGGAAGTAAAACATTTTTAATATTATACCACTGCTCCAGTGGATTCCAGCTGCCTGCTGGTTTGGGATTCATGCAGGATGACTGACGTATATGCAGCTCACGTAGCTTGGCTAAATTGGGAAGAAGAGTTTGTGATGCATCCCAGAGACGCCAACAGCAATCTCGACTTTGTAGAAAGACCAAGAAAATTAACAGCACGTGCAAGCGGTGACCTGAAAAATTAAGGGTGCAGCCTTATAAATTGCACCAGAGCACGACGAGGGGAAGTAATATAAAATGCGCATCCGTGTATGTGGGGGAGGCAGAAGTACTTTCTCTAGGATTTCAACAGCACCCAAACCACCCCTGTTCTTGCTAGGGAAGCATTACTTTCCAAGGTGGTACAAAGATGAAAGGGTAATTGCAACTCGTGCTGTAGCATGAGCTTTGTTTTAAAACGGTCTCGAAGGGTTTTAGTGCGTTCAAGAATAACTCTTCACAGCAATGACCTTTGTTGGAATTGTAATATTACTCTTGCATCAAAGCTTGGGCCAATGACGTTTAGAAAGCTGCCTATATTATTTAATCTATTCTTATGTTATCCAATTAAATATTGCATATGAATAATCCCTTGTGTTGGGTATATTAAGGAGACTGTTCTTTAAAAACGTTGTACTAATTTAAGTTTCACCAATACGCCCATGTTAAGGTTCGCTAAATTCAAAAAGACATTTTTAGAAAGTTCTACTGCTTATGCATGTGATTGTCAATAGCATAACTTAAAAAAATACTCGATTAAATATTGGACTTGCTATATTTATATGTTCACCATCTTTCAAAGAAGCGAAACAAAGATTTTAAAGAAAAACCCGCATCCCAAATTATCCTCTTCATGAAAGGTATTGACTGTTTCTGCCTTTCTGTAAACTGACACTCGACTATTTTAATTAAAATATTGTTATATTTAATTGTATATTCGAAATCTTCTGGGAATAAGCTCTTCAACATAACTACTAAACCGTAAGAGTAAACACAATGTCAATATATAAAAGCTATATGTGTTCTTATCCACACAATTTATGTCAGATAAATATTCCAATGGCCCCAACCATATCCTGAGATATTATTTATTTATTTGGAATTTCGAATAGTCATACTTACTTCAAGAAGCACATATTTATTCATAGGCACCCACTCTTGAAGGTATGGCTAACTTTAAAGCATACATACTGCGCTATTTCCTTTGAAAATATGAAATGAGATAATTTCTGCTTGAAATAATGGTGATGTATTTTGATTGTCTATTAATTAGTAGGAGTTGTTTAGGATGGTGTAACCAAAACCGCTCAAATTTTTCATCTTGATTACCTGGAGTTACAAGTACTCCAAGCAATGATGAATATTACAAATCCTTAATAATTGTTAAATACAAATATTTGGTTAGGAAAATACTTAAGCTAATATATATTTTAAATTAATTATACCAGTGTTAGGTAAAATATGCTGCTCTTTATTTAAAGAACATCTCCGCTCAACTAAAATAAAAACATAATACATTATACTACAAACGTCTTAGTGGTAAGAGAAGATACAATCCACTTACGCCATGACACAAATAAAATAAGTAAGTTAAAGGTATCAAAATAGTGATATGAGTATTATATAACATTATGAAATATAAAAGCAGTTATAATTAGCATACCAATTATTTAATCAAATACGTGTGCAAAATGTATTAGCATTTAACGATAGACAGACACTACACAACTCTTTCAAGAATTGGCTTATTTTAAGACTAGCTGCATCTGAAACGTACGGATGGAATGCAATTTTTTGTGTTACATGACGAGTATTCTACCAGGCATGATGGAGCATTTATAATTCCTTTTTTGTCAAAGCCATTAGCCAGTGGTGGGGGAAACGCCAACCTTAACATTTCCTCATTTACTGATCCTGTTCAACGATATTCCCACTTTGATTGATGAGTCCAAAAGGCGTTTTTGTACAACCACTGCTGCCTAATATGTAAACGATGTGTTGCTGAAGTATGGCAGCTAATCGCTTGCTGTCAAGATCGTTACATGGCAAGTTTCATTTTCCCTTTGGGTTCTACAGTGGGAAAAGAACCAATTTTGGAATGGTGCCCATGTTCTTTCTATACAACGGTTTCAGAACAGTTGCCTGAAAAAGATCCTCCGATATCCCCACACTCCAACAGCTTTTTTTCCTTCTATATTTAACCTCATTGAGCCATCATGATTTTTTTATCTTATGCGATAAAGGTGACTCGACTCTTCTCTTAGCTGCATTACTCAAAAGTCCTCATTGCGGAATATTCTGCTTTGAAGTTAAAGTATATATCGTTTCCGAAATGTGCTCAAGCATATGAGGAAAGTCCAGTGTAAGGGATTGTGAAAAGACTTAAAATCAATTTGTGTAATTAAAGCTGCCCAGTATCGCTTCCCTGTGAAAATAGTGCCCTCAATGACAGGTTGAAGCAAAGCTCAGACAGCAACCCATGAGTTTTAAAGCTTATAAAGCCCAGAAATTACTCAATATGTTGGGAATGATATATTTTAATGGCCATCTATTCCACACCCGTATTAAGGTACTACCCCATTACGATTGTGATTATATCTTATTTTGATTAACATCAGAAGATAAAATATATAATTATACTTAAATCAGAAACGGTACTAAAAATTTAGGTGTTGACTGTTATCAATAAATCCATCTACATATCACATCAACATACGTTTCAAAGTTGGGAAGAATATTTTCCTAGTTTCTTCTTCTTAAAAATATGATAAATTGTGACCAGTGTTTTCAAGATTACTGTGAGATATTACATAAACAGCACATATTAGAAGTGTTAAAAATTAAATAGTTGCACTACTGCAATTCACTTGTTCGGATAAAAATTATTCAGCTCAAAACTGCAGGGGGAAACCATTGCATTCTTGAATATTACCCAATTTAGATTTATGGTATGTAATTCATTTATAGACACCATTCTAAGAAAAAACTAAGCGTAGGTCTAAAGAGATAAGTAAATTATATTCAAAATTTAAATGATATTCAAGCAACAGCGTTTAAAATAAGTATTTTTACATATTTTATTTAATATTACAAATGTTATATACATTTATAGCATTAAAATTACGAAGTATTCACTGAATTACTTAAATAACTTAGTTCCTAATTTTTCAGTTACCCAGAAGCACGAAGAAACTTTATTCCTGTAAACGTTGGTGTCTGGCAAGCACACAGCCTTCCGGTATCGGTGGCTCAGTAATTTAGGCTCTGGCCTCTGATCGCAAAGTTGCGGGTTCGAATTCGGCAAAGATTGATTAGAATTTAACTGTAATTGAAATTAACAGCCTCATGTCAGTAGATTTAATGACATGAATACAAAAATAGACAACAAGCACAACAGCGGTGCAGATATGTTTCTAGCAAATGATGACGTCATTAAATAAATAGTTTTTTTTTTTTTAGTTTTTAAGAAGAAAGCGTTGAATTTAATAATTCAAAGGTTTGATTTAAATTTTATGTGAGATATCCTTTGGGTGGATATATCAGCAAATGTTCATTGGAATAAATAATTATTTTACAATCTTTGGTTGCATAACTGGGAAAACTTGTCGAGGAATCTCTGATAGTCCTCTGTACTGTATTTGTTTAGGTAAATGGTAGCACCTTATTGGCTAATTATTTACAAACTGTTATTAAAGATTACGTCAAATTTGTCCAGGCGATACATTCTTAAAATATATATGTTTTATATTTTGGAGTTACATTTGTAATTTAATACAGAAATCTATGCAATTGTCCTCAAGAACGTCCGAACGTTCTCATGCGGAAACCAGCACGTTAGCAATAATGTATCATCTATCTCAATTTCTAATCTCATGTTAGTCTAATTTTCATTATTTGTGTCTTTCCACAAATGACACTTCTTATACTGACATGATAAATGAAGCAATGCTTAATAATTATTCAAATAATTCAAGAGCCCACAAGTAAAGCTTTTTCCTCTTTTTTGTTTTTTTAAAGTAAAAAAAGAATACTAAAAATAACTTTATCATTGCAACATATCCTACCTGTGTAAGATAGGCGCTATCATTACTACACCATGTATTCAAATTGGCTGTTTATTTCGTATTAAGATTCCAAGCTTCACCTGCTTCTCCGTTAGGCAAAAGGTTTCTCATTTACTGCGCAGCTGAATTGCGAAAGACTTCCCTGAAAACAATAAAACGTCTAGGAAAAAAAAGGAAATGTAAGCGGCAGAGCCCATTAGGAGCTTCTTGAAAGGAGTGCAACTCCATTATTTTGCCAACCATTATAATGGCTCTCACAGTCACCCTTCTGAAGCATTAACGACTTTTCGCATCCTCTACGGATTTTCAATGTCGTTAAAACGGCTATTTTATCGATTGACATTACCACAGTCTTACACTTTAACGTCATCGCTTAAGAGTTTACGAGCGTCTCTATACACTGAATGAAACACGTGGACATGTCTGTTGAATCTAGCAACGTACGAGGAATTATGCAGATGTAACACATTCCAAAGTGACATGTGGTTAATATCTAAGCTCCTCACATAGGTATCATTCAGAATGCAATTGATAACGCATATTGCAATCTGCTAGAGGAATGGCAAACTGTGGATATTCGTTACGTAAAAATGACTTAACTCCACAGATCATTTTCATGATACTTTCTGATCTTTGTGGAAAAAGTCCTAACATACGAATAGTCTTCCATTTGACGTTTATGTATTGGGTTAAGCAAAGATATTACACAGCAAGCATGCAATTTTCCATGTGTGTAATACAGGCACAACACAATAGTGAAAGGCTCTACTTTCAACAAATTGGGTTTCCTGTTCACTAAACATGAGTTTACCAGACTTTACAAATAAAATTGTTCGTAATAAATTAAGAGAAGGAAGGGAATCAACAGAATCACCACATATGATCTCCAGAGCTTACCCTTATGGATTATCTTTATGTGTAATGTTTAGTGAGGTTGACGAAAGGAGTCAGTTGTCAAAGGAGGAATGCCAGAAAACTAATAAAAATACAAGGTGTGCCATAATATCAAATCTAGACTACAGTAGTATGTAAACGATGAAGGCCAACATTTAAATTTTCCAAGGATTCTAAGATTATATCTATTACATTTATGTATATTTGCTTAGTTTCTATTTCATTTCTCTGAAACTAATGTAATATACACACTCTTACCTACCCCTGTATTTATCTTGAATAATGTCCCTTCGTTATTAAACAGAAATAATTTGGCATTAAATGTGAATCGGTAACAGCAAGTTCTTCTATACTCTTTGCATCTTTTGCATAGTATAGTATATGAAAGTATCCACGTTATATCAATGGCAACTGTTTCAGACTAAACAATACAAACCAAATGGTATATAAATAGAAAAACAGAAAAAAGAAAAAAGAAGTTAACTCTTCATATAAGAAATCGTAGTGTTATTGGAAGGAAAATAAAAGGAACAATTGGAAATTTTCAACAATGACTTATCACAAGATTTACTTACCTATACGCTCGTATAGGTACTTTGAAAAATGTAACATTCAAATCGTAATATTTGGAAAACAGGCAACGACATCAAATGATCTCTAGCAGTTACATTACACTTTTCCCAACTAATATTAAATATAACTACAGGAAAAGTAACTGTGAACTTTCTTAATATTATTTTTATTCCCCGTAGAAGGGTCTCGAGTATACAATATTCAGAACTATATGGTCTGCATGACTACAAGAGAAATAATGTTACGAAGTTGTTAATTGAAATGGCATACTTGAAAAGTATCATTGAATCATAAAACTTGGTATCTGTTCTACTCTGCCACCCCTCTTTCTCTCTGTTTCTTTCTTTCTATTCACGTCTATTTTACACAAAAATATGAATAGGTATTATTATAAAATGTTTATTGTAGGTTTATAACAAAGAAACATCTATTTTAGTATCAAATTTGGGTACAGTATATTCCTTTCATTATTTACCATAAGAAATATGTGGAGATATAAATGTATGTAGTTTTCTTTATTATTTAAGGCTCATTTATCTGCAAGCACTTTCTAGGTTTTGAATTCATCTGAGAGGTGGACACTGAGAAACATTTTCCGTGGAAGAATAACATAAAATAATGATAATGTGTGAAATAAATTTATTTTCCATTGCTCACTGATTTTTGCTTAAATATAGGCATTCATAGTCCCTCATAAATATTGAAAATAAAGTTCAAATTAAAATCTCTAAATATGCTAGGATACCGTAAGTTTATTTACTATAGTTAATTTGACAGTGTAATGCTTTCGGTAAAAGTTTAATTTGAAACATGTTATTTATCCAATTTCTGACAGTGGTTTTACCCTCAAGCTGCATTAACAATTTATCTATTTCATAAGTTCAATTAATATGTAAATAGTTAATTTTTTGATTGGTATACAATTTTCTCTGCAGTATCAAATACTGATGTACCAAATCATATACTAACTCACCAAATTGCTGCCCATTTTGAATCTAATGACTAGTCGAAGAGTGAATTCCTGTTAATGTTTTCAATCACTGCTTATGTAATGTATGCATTCCCTCTTTGCCTTTATTTTTAACTTTACGATACTAGTAAATCTATTAGAAAGGTCACTTCAAACATCTCCATAATAAACAAGTGTAGAGCTATTTATTCCAATAACAACTAAGCCTTTGCAAAAAACAAGAAAATGAAAACGTTTACTTTTCACCTTTGTGTGTGGTGAAGCATTGAGCCTTTACTACTCTACCCTTTATTCTTAGCCTCCAGGTAGCCTTGGTATTGAGGGGAAATAGAACTTCTCTCATAGATGCGTTCATATTGCAAATGAAATCACAGAATACTCTGTGTATAGATTCCGCAATTGTTTCCTCCAGGTTAGCCAACGGCTAAAGTAAAATATTAAACATTTATAATCTATTATAAATTTTTGCATGTTATATTATAAACATATTATAAACCTTTATAAACTATTTATAATTAAAGGTACTGTTATAGTTATTTTAGTTACTTGATGGAAATTAATTATTTCTTCACACTAGCCGTATATAGGCTAAGGTTTTTGATAGATAAGTCAACATGAAAAACTCAATGTCACAGCCGGGATTTGAACCGCGGATCACATGACATTAAATTCTCCAATTGACTCATATTTTCACGGCAGACCACTAGTGGCTCTTGCAACCGAGATAAATCATTTGTGGCGACTTATTATCGTAAGTACTTGAGTCCCAGTCTTCATCATTTAACTCTTATTATTTTAGTTAATTGATGGAAATTAATCATTTCTTCACACTGGCGTATATAGGCTAAAGTTTCTGATAGCTAACTGTTTAAGTTAGTTAAACACAGTTTGATTCAGCGAAATGCAGTAAGGGTAACAGCCGAATTTGGACAACAGTACTCAGTTGTTACGTTATTACAACTGCAACAAGAATGGTCAGTTTCTACTGACATTTAACGATATCGATTAGTTGCCGTTTAATATGAGTAATAAGCCATTTGACATATTATGGTAGCCCTTATGTGAATTCCTTTGTAATTATTTAGCTTCCTTCAGATATACGTAGGATATAGTAGAAGTACTGCATTGGCCCAAAAGTTTGATATGAATATTTCACTAGAAATAGACATCTTAGTACAATAAATATACATGCAAAGTAGGCTTTAGCCTCAAGTTTTCCATAACTGCGTAAGCGAATGCGCAGACTTCACCGTTCCATACAGGCAACTTCTTCTTCTCGTCTGCATGGCTTATAGCCAGACTCCAAGGGAAAGAGACCAGAAGGAGTGCTGCGTTCCATGCTTTACTTTGTAACGGGATTATATTTTCGTTCATCTTCAACTAATAAGAATCACGCCAACTTCTTTGTAATATCCAAGTCAAGTTTTAATCTAATAAGAGTCATGAGATCTTTCTAAGGTGTGGACGCGGATTTTTGGTGAAAATAAAATTTAGATGAGTCCAATTTTGTTATATATTATTTAATTATATAATATAAACTACGATTCACTCTTTTATATTATAAATATTGAATAACACTTTTCGAATCTTATTAATTTTTCTTTAGAATTACAATCATCGTTACCTCTTTCCTCCTTCTCCAGCAAGACACAAGATTCTAACACTTTTCTAGATTATTGATTTTCTTGTCCCCATAGTGATTCCCACTTTATTTTGTGATTGGCCGATTCACTGACACGTCATCACACCACGTGATACCACTACTACTTCGGCCAATCACACAACTACATACATTTTTATATATTTATTATTCCTTCGAACATTACTAAAAAATACTGTTACAAATGCCCTTCTTCGAAATATATGGAAAATAACCCAATAAAGGAATTAACAATTAACAATCTGTTTCCATATATTTCGAAGAACAGCCCCAATTAACAATTTTGTTTACACCAATATTACACAACATCAATACAACATACATAAAATATAATAATATACCTACATTGGATAAAATATAATAAATGAACATTTAACAACAATTTCACATTATTACACAAACATAAAACACAACAATAAATTAACATTAATTAAAATACAACAATATATTGATGTTTAACAATGTTTTTTTTTATTATTATTTAACACACACATAGTATATATTCAATATTGTTTCAATTACTGTCAAGGCTTTTATGTGTATAGGGATCAGTATCATTCACTTTAAATGTGTGTGTGTATTTGTTACACAGTCCAGGTTTTGAACTAAAGGCTTTTCTATTCTTTAATATACACAATTTCAACTGTTCTTTTCTCGCTTGGTCTAAATTGTATGTGTTTTCTAACTTTACTTGTAATATTCTATGGAATTCTATTTCTTCCTCCACTTGGATTCCGCCGTTCTTATCTTGTATTGTATATAATTGGCAACAATGCTTTTCAAGGTCAGTTACATTATTTTACAATCCATCAATAATTAAATTCTTCCCACAATTTTCATTTTCATCGTATTCAATATTACCATTTTCTTGCAAAAGTATATCTTCCACAAAAAACCTTTCATTATTTATATTATCCATATTCTCTTCTTTTCTTCCATCTTCTTCCAATAATTTTATTACTAATAAATCATTTTCTGTCTTAACCTTCATTTCATGCATTTCGAAATTCAATACACTTTGCCATTCATATAATAAATCATTACCCACAATTACATCTCTTGCCAAATGTGGAATTACCAACGCAATGAAATTGAAATTCCATTCACCTATTCGGCCCTTAATTATTACTTTCATTGTTGGTTAGGTTGGTGCTATCGTTTATATTCGCATCATTCTCTGTGCTTTGTGTATTTTCGACTCTTTCATTTTGATTACTTCTTTCAAATCTCACATCCCTAAAATCTCTTTGATTTGCACTAAATAAACTAGTACCTCTACCCCTATTAAAGTTACTTATTCGCTGATTATTTCCTCGATAAAATCTTACATGGTTTATGTGATCATTTCTTCCAATTCTCGTCGACTGATTGTTATGATAATTCCTTTGCACATTATTTTGAACTCCCTTTCCTGTTCCGGGAATTACAGATTCATAAGTTCGTCTAGGATCATAACCTCTTCCTTCAAATCTTTGATTTCTCACGGGTGCCCCGCCCCAATTTAAACTCGTCCTATTATTCCTATTATTTGTAGGTTGTGATTCCTGTCGATTTCTTCCTCGCTCAATATGGACGTTATTATAGTTACCATCACAGGATGTAGTATCATTAATGAGGTTATGTGCTTCAAATTCGGATAATAATTCAATCATATCAGAGAAATCGATAGGCTTAGCCACAATTAAATGATTTCTGATATGTGGTGGATAATGACGTATTAGCATGTTGACAATTTCTGTCTCAGAAATTTCGGGATTGATCAACTTACTTTTGTTTGCTAATTTTAAGAAATATTCAGTCATAGAAATCCCCTTTTTAAACTCAAACCTACCCGTTGCTAACTCAACTTTTATTCTTCTTTGTCTCTCAGGTCCCCAAAATCTATTTATAAACAGATTTCTGAAAGTACTGTATGTTTCATGTGAAGCCAAAGTTAACCTTAACCACTCAAGAGCATTTTTCTTCAAACAACGTTTTACAATTACCATCCGAAATTCATTGGAAATTCTCTTAATACGGAAATATTCTTCCAATTCCCTAAGAAATACTTTTGGATTATCACCTGATTCCTCATCAAAACTTGGTGGACTAATATCATTTAGTGAATAATGTACACATTCATTTTGACCTAGACTGTGGAGTTGTGTGTGTGAGGACATGTTCTGTGTGTTTCTGTGATAATTAATATCATTATCTGGACTCACAAAATCACTACATTCACTTACTACATCACTAGACTTCTGATGATTGCTTAATTCACCTGGTAAGTCACAATCGTTTATATTTGTAATTCTAGACATTTCTTTCCCGTTATTTACTTTTCTAGCCTGTAATGCAATTACAACTTGTGTCAATTTTCCTAAGTTATCCTTTTCTTTTTCAAAATGTTCTTTTACCTCTTTAATTTGCAAAATTACTTCTTCTTTTACTTTACTTATATCATCAATTTGTAACTTTATTTCCTCTTGGTGTATCTTACTTTCATCATGTTGTAATTGCATTTCAGAACAAATTACATTGATTCTTTGTTCTACTTTATCTCCTAATTCTTCTCTTTGTTTTTGTGTTATTTCTGCCTGTTGTATCCTAAATGTTTCTAACTCTTTGTTTAATTCCATTCTTATTTCTTGTTTCACAATGTCCTGACCTAACCTAGTTTCCTGAATTATCTCTCTCAACTCATTGACTTCCTTTCTATTCTCATCCTTATTAATCTCTATGATCTGCATAAGCCTTTCCATATTATCCCTACACTCTTTTCTCCCTTCTCTAATCTCCTGTGAAATTTCAGATTTTAATTCCTGTTTTAACTTCTGTAATAAATTAATTTCTAAGTTACTCACATTTTGTGCTAGTTCCTGTCTTACTCCTCAATCTAAATCATTCATTTTCTTAGTTAAATCATTTACATTTTGTTCTATTTTAGAATCTAAATTACTCATTTCTGATTTTACATCTTTCATTCTAGAATCTAAATTACTCATTTCTGATTTTAAATCATTTGCATTTTGTTCTATTTTAGAATCTAAATTACTCATTTCTGATTTTAAATCATTTGCATTTTGTTCTATTTTAGAATCTAAATTACTCATTTCTGATTTTAAATCATTTGCATTTTGTTCTATTTTAGAATCTAAATTACTCATTTCTGATTTTAAATCATTTGCATTTTGTTCTATTTTAGAATCTAAATTACTCATTTCTGATTTTAAATCATTTGCATTTTGTTCTATTTTAGAATCTAAATTACTTAACATTCTTGTTATTCTTTCCAACATTGACTCATTATCTATGCTTAATCTTGCATCCTCCCTATTCATTCCTACACTATCAGTAACTTCTCCTTCCACTGTTATTTCTTTTCTACTCGCCATCTTTTTAACTATTTTCTGATTTCTTAACAACATAAATCTACTACTACTATTATTATTATTATTATTATTTTTTTTTTAAATTTCACTCACTTAAACCAGTTCTCGTTTTCTTCTTTCTTCTCTCTTCTTTCTTCTTTCCTTTTAAATTCCCACGGAGCTGCACGATGCACGATCTCCTCTTCTTTATCCTATTCGAGCCCCACACGTTGCTGCGCCATTTGTAACTGGATTTTAATTTTCGTTCTCCATTATGGCGGTCGGTATAATACTTTCTTTCACTCCAGAATCATGATTTTCCATCGCTCTTTCTATGCTAGTCGCCATGTTTCTCCCATAAGACAGCACTAACGGCGCAGTTACTCGAATATAGTTAATTTAATCAATTTTTTTTTCTTCTATCAAAAGTAATACTGGCTAGCGCCAAATGATAGATTCACAGATTAAGACAAAATGATATATAATTTTCTTGGAGATTTTATAATCATCGTAACATCTTAAGTCAACTTCCTCGTTCTCCAGCAAGACACAAGATTCTAACACTTTTCTAGATTATTGATTTTCTTGTCCCCATAGTGATTCCCACTTTATTTTGTGATTGGCCGATTCACTGACACGTCATCACACCACGTGATACCACTACTACTTCGGCCAATCACACAACTACATACATTTTTATATATTTATTATTCCTTCGAACATTACTAAAAAATACTGTTACAACTTCATCACGTAATTGTAGTTATCGGAAACTATATATACTGCATTCCTCCGAAAAAGTGAATGTCGATATTTAACCGCACAAATTTTTGTGCGCCCGATTCTAAAAAGGCATTTTTGAACGCTGTTCTTGTACATCTGTCCGCTAAATACTGTCGTCAGGTATTGTTGAGTTGCTGCCGGGCCGTGCGCGGGCAGTAAGCATAGAAACAGATAGAGGGGCCAGCGCGTGGGTGCGGCGCTAATCACGTCACTTCAACTTTAGAGAAACTTCGGCAGCCTTCGAGAAACAGCGAGCCGGATATAAATAAAACTACGCACGGCCTTTTATATACACTGATATATTGTATTCTATGGTTATTATCTTTATTATTAAAAATATTGTAATCTTTCTATTCCATGTTTAGTATATTTTTTATTTAAAAAATATAATCATTGTATAGAAATATTAGTATATATTAGTGTAAATAAAATATTATATATGTAAATAAGTGTAAGTAAAGTATATATTGTTCCTATACGTACAGTCCTCTCTCCCTTCCGCTCCTAGGTTTATTTTTCAGGACCATCGGTGGCTTGCCGAAGAGCTTTTTAGACTCAGCGCCCTCTCCAGCTGAAGCCTCAATTACGGTAAGGTACCACAAATTTCACTTGACATGACACCTAAACCTTGCTCCTTTGCATTAGCACGAATAACCACCACTAACTATAGATTCCTGGTCAGGGCCTAGGTCATAGCCAGTACCTATTTCCCCACTCTGTCAGTATGCTCTCTTGCATTCGGACATCTTTTTAGTAATCACCCACTAACATCCGGGTTGCTTCGGCATTCCGGACACCACCTACCACTTTTCCTACCCATCGGTTTAGTGTAGCTTAGTGCATGGTAAGGGAAGCGACGTAGATCCCTTTCGGATGATCGCCACCGGGTGTGGCGGAGGTGGGGCCACACCTTTAGGAAAGGAGGGAAAAAAAGTAGCCAGCCAGTCGTTGCTAGGAGTTGCAGTTGCTCTTTATTGTGTGTGCGGACATATAAACTGCACCGAGTCCAATCGACAACTAATGATAGTGTAGGAATTTGATGGCAAATTCTTTTGTTTGTTTACGTGTGGTGAAGTCGCGAGAGACTGTGTTGGTGTATGTTACGTCATCCTGCTGCAAAGTAGTGTTCAGACTGTCTTTCTAGGGAAATAAAGAGCATTTTGAATTTCTGAAACTAGATTTTTAATTTTACGAACTCACAAAGACACAGTACTAAACTTAGAATTTACATCAGCGTCCTCCGACAATAACGAACGAATATTTTTCAAGATAATCCCGTAACTCAGACAACCTTTAAATGTAAAGTTCTTCAAACGATTTTGATTAGAATAACATTTGTTAAAAATGTTTTCATGTCAAATTAAATTTTATATATATATATATAATTTTTCGGTAACAACTGTTAGAAATCTGAAGTCCTCTTTATTCTAGATAACTTGAGAGATAGAAAATTATTACTACACAAAAATGTATATCTAATTAAAATAAAGAGTTTATATATTTCTTCGTGCGTTAAAAGAGTTGCAGAATGTAACGGGGCAATTCTAATTTAATGCACCTCAATGGTGTAAGAGAGCTTGGTTCTGCTCCGAGTAAAACCGCAAAAAAATCAAATAGATCTGAAGAGGCACTGAAAATGCGGATAAAGTGTAGGTATCAAAAATTAAAACTCACCGTTCAACAGATGATGGAACAGTCCACGCTTCTGGTATGAAATAGTTTTAGTCACACTGTTTTTCTAGCGATGAAAATCAAACTTATTGCTTAGTATTTTTAACTTTTCTAAGTTTCTAATTTTACAGCATAAATTTAATGTAAGTATTTAAGCTGATCGGTTCTTTAAAAATTACTCAGTAACTAACGAAAACTGAAATAACAAATCAAGACAATAACGAAAAATGGAAAGCATTTGTATGGCTTTTAAAAATCGTCCAGACCGTAACAGAAAAACAAATTGCTTATTTCAGACATGCTCAGTAATTATCTATAAATTTAGTACACACCAATTTATTGGACAAGGTGAAAAAGGAACATGCAGCATGTGCATGTACACGTGAAGGTCATTTAGAGCCAGAAACTACTAAATTATTGCGGCTTCACCACAAATTAGACATAATTTTAAACGCCTCCAGAGCTACGGACGGTTATCTAATTAAACTGTTATCGAAATCAGACCTCATTTTAATTTAGTGGTGGTTTCAGATACCAACCCATTATAAACGATGTTTTCCAGTTTGTGGTATACATCATAATAGAACTAATATGTGCTCTGCATCATCAATAATATGCTTGAACAGGTATAAACCCTCACAAAGTAAAATTTCCACAAGCTAATTAAAAGTCGTTTTATAATCAATCCAATAAACGGAGACAAAATTGCACAACCATATATGTAATATGCATCAATATAAATAAATGATAACTAAGATTTCTGTTCATAAATATGAATTATACTTTATATTACTTATTTATAGTAAGTGATAAGACTATTAAATTCCCTATAAAATTCGATGAGGATTATTACACTACAAACTATCTTGAAAAACAAAACTATCCCTCACTCCCATATATCCTTTACACGGAAAATGTTGGTTACCTTTATTTACTTTAAAACGACACTAACGATTTAATTACCATTTGTTCATGGTACTTGTATAACTGTTGAAATGTGTATTTGAAATTTTGGGGGAATGTCATGTGAATATCTCCTTAAATGACACGGCTTATAATGAATGAAACTTTTGTGGTCTTAACTATTTCTCGATACCTTTTCTGTGTATTTATCTAAATACTTACCTGAAACCACGTTCTAAGGGGACATATTTTCTTTATAATCTAAAAGTGGTTCTAAACGTAACACTATTTTGCAATAGCATACAAATCGGGACTGATAATAGCAAGGATTGAGAATATTACAAGACAGTACGAACTGTCTTCTTAATGTAAAATGTAAATTTAAATTTTAGGTTTTATGCAAGCTTATGTATCTTAAAAGGTGTTTAAGCTGTTTAGGTATACAACATAAACATTCATTAATGCACAGAAAAATTCTCTACAACTTTTATATTAGGGATTTAACATTACTAAGATTTATATTTGTGTCGGAATTCAAGAAAAAATGTTTGATAACATAAAAAAGCTTGCCATGTTCGTAATAAAACAGAATACTGGTGTTTCGGTTACTTTTTTATTTGATATACTTTAAGCATTCATTCCAATAATACTTTTACTGAAAATTATAAAGAGTGTGTAAGAACAAAATATTTTAAAATATTGTTTAAAACATATGATATTCTAAGTTTGTATTGTAGAAGCACAGGGGCTATTTTTCCAAATAATTCTATTTCCTAGTTTTTTAAAATTAATGCCTCCAAGTAAATGAACAGCAAATACTGCAACGACAAACAAATTAAACACCTTCCCGCAGGGAAGACTACCGTAAACCTCGGTGGGGCTGCCTGATGATCTAGCACACCTTCTACTAGCTCTGCGGGCTAGTACCCTGGACTTATTAGGCAACCCTCTACCCCCTCCGGGCGGGCGTAGCCTGGCCGGAGGTACCCAATTACCCGTGGGTGTCGGGAACACACTGCCCCCTCGAGTCCAACCCAAATCGAACAGCTCCCCGACGGGAGGTTCTCGGCAGTTCGGCCCGAGGTTCCTCTAGTAACGTCAGAGGTGGTTATTGCGACAGTCAGACTACTGAAGTGTACCGCAGTGGTTTCTTTCATTTGTTTTCGCACAGCAAAACACCAAGTCAGCCTCGAAGACAACAGACTGCCAATTTCACGACGTTTTACTGCAGTAAAAGTTGTTCTAAATTTCTGCAAACTAGATATCCGAATCTATGAACCCATGTAGTCACAATATGTATGTCGTTACAAATGCAAAGGGAGTAGCGATCGTTAAATTTTAAGGTGAGCTGTGTACTGGCCTTAAAAGTCCATGTAGGTACTTTTAATACAATGGTGTGAAGTAGCTAAATGTATGTAAGGCTTCAAAAATGAGAGTTTTTAACAGATAGAATAGATCTCTTGGAAATCGTCTAGTCGTCAAAAATTTATTGAAATAATCAGTGTGTGATTTTAAATCTTTGTTTTGTGTAGTTAGCGCATGTCTACCACTTAAGGAAATTTCATGAACATTTTCAATAAATTCACCTTTTCGTACTTTTAGTCTATAAAATAATGTAAGCCTTCCTGAATACAAAGAATGCTTAGACAGTATCCGCAACTCATTTTTAAGTGCTCTAATCTAGTTTGAAAGTTACGTGAATGCTAGTGTTAGATATGAATTCTAATTCTTTATCCTTGTTTTCTCGCTATTGAAAATGTCTTCATTTCTCATCATTTACAATGCTCCTTGCGTCGCAGTATTAGGATTAGACTAATGTAACTTGCTACACACGTTCACAGAAACACAGCCATGGGTTTCATTGTGAGATGCACTTAAAGGACACTTTCTTTACTTCAAAGCTTAAACACTTCAAATTATGGACAAGAAAGCTATATTCATAGCTTTAAAAATTTCTGGAGCCTAAAGTTATTGAGACGCAGAGCAACCTAGGACAAATTAAAAATCATGGATGTATTGGGAACGTGTTGTTAAAATATTAGACCAAAATTGTAGTTATTTTGTCGCAAGGAAATTTTTAGGTGACGTAACCAAAATTAAATAAATTTTATCATATTTTCAAAACTATCAAAATGAAAATGGCAAACTTTGGGCTGTATCATATTTGTACTATAAAAGCTAGCGTAATTACTTCAGGATTTCAAATTTTCAATCATAGGTATCCTTAACGACTATACAAAATTGGTCAAGTTATTGGAAGAAAATAAAAGACGCACATCTTGTAAGTTATGGAAATATATTTACTATGTTGCATTTTAATCACGAAATGTATGTCCACGTTTCAGAAAACAAAAGTTCAAAACATATTCCTTGTAAACGTTAAAGATCAATTTGGAATAGGAATATTTTGCTGAAAATTTTTGTGGTGTATCTTTGGAAGTGCTTAAAATAAATACCAAATTTGTCATTTGCCAGACATTTAATTTTTAGACACATGAGCCCAGAAAATTTTCTAAAAAGCTTTCTTTTCTGAATTATGGGACATCAAAACTGTGAAATACGACATTGAATTTGTGGGCAGAACACTGCTTTCCCTCTACTCAAATCAAGTGCGTGCCGGTAGGCATGAATTAAAAGTTAATATGCTATACTATGTGGGCGAATTTTAGACACATTGGAAACATTTACTATAAAGTTTATAAGAGAAATAAATTTATTTTTATTATTTGTAAACGTCCCCGCATATAATCACTCGGGCATTCATATAAATATCAAGCAGTTTCATCATGTCTGTAAGCCACAATCTCGCTTCTGACAGGACAGCAATGTCAGAATCAATGTGGTTCTATCGGTCATGCTTAAATTCTAGACACAACTGAAATTCATGTGGTGTCCAGCCAGAATCGTGCTGAGGATGATCAACGAGTGGAACCAAGACAGAATCCAAGTTTCGCAATTATCTCTTGTGCACGATCTCGCGATATGTCACACATAACTGACAGCTGCTCCTACGTTAGGCGACGATTCTCTCTAATGAATTCATCAACAGACTCTAATGAGCTTCATCGGCTGCAATGCATGGTTTGTCACAAACGTTCGGAATCGCTTACTCCTCCCTTCATTATCAGTACGAATGACCCAAAGTCTCTCACGAAGCGAGGTCCATATAACTATAGCCCTAAATCTCCTTGTTCTTCCACAAAATGTTGACAGAAATCACATGTTGTAGCTACAAAACTGATTGCAGCATGATACTTGAAACTGCTAATGATATATTGTTCATCTTTTAACACACGGTGTTGAAAAACTAGATATATCTGTAGAATGTGTGAAACCTGAAATTATCTCTCATTTATTCGCAATCTGAATATACATCTCAATGATATCAGTAACATGGAGGACACTGGAAGAGGTAGCTACACAAGTGCTATAAAATAAAAGTGTATATCATAGCTATATATGTATAACAATGGTGTATGTGTTTAGTGTATGAAATAGACAATGACAGTGCTGATGACAGGAAAGTACGCCACTACTGGAGCGCAGCAGCTGCACTTAGGAGTTGCAACCCTAATGAGCTAATCTATTGCTACTCTCTGCGCAGCAAGAGGCCTGTGCCCTCACGGGATTAACAGACTTTTCATTCCATTTCATTTCGAAATCACTATGAGTTGACTGAAGGTTTGCGGAAAGATCGTTTACAGAATTTACAGCATTGCAAATCGTTCATTGTTGTATTTTCGCTCTATATAAAAAAAAAAACTTAATAGTGAGTTTTGAAGACTGAAGAAACGAAGTAGAGCTCAGAGGGTAGGAAACACAGCATCTTAATCCACAGCACTCTGCAGCAGAAATCGGAAAGTTGCATTAAAATAGGGATTAGAGACAGAGAAATTACTTTCGAGGATATTCTTGGAACCAACTTGGTCCGGTTCAAAGTATGTCATAAACAACCATTTTTAAAATCTTTTCTGAAATATATGCTGCGTAAACGCTCAATATATTGTTTATGTAGGAAATCCAACTGCCATTTAATTTGGCAATGTCATTCTGCCATGTTAAAGATCATGAAGTTGGATGTTAAACTGTACCCAACTTCCCCCAGAGAATTATCTACCTTGTGTAACTATTGCTTTCCTCAGCATCCCAGCTGTGTTGCTCGTCTCCAGCTCGTTAGATTAGCGGCCGTGCTGCCTAGTTACCAGTCTTCTACGAGTGCTGCCGATGAGCGCTAGGTAGCGTTAGTGTCGAGCAAGTAGCTCGACAACTGAATAACATAGCGCCGGGAGGGAATGGCTCCGACGTTTCGTCTGAGAGGATCGTGGACAAGAAGAGGACTTCCGAGGGGGATCTCGGAGGCTCAACATTACAACCTTCTCTTCGACCCTTCGAAGGTAGGAGCATTGGGGCAACACTGTTTTGGCTTCGCTTCACCATTCAAATTTGGACACGTCTTCTAAACTTTTATTCCAAATTTTCCCTATGTTCTCTCGGGTCATTTAAGGCAAATTTCCAGGAGTAAGGGCATTTAAAACATAAAAGGATACCGTAATGACCTTCAGCGTATTTAAAGAAATAACCATTTGTAATCAGAGGCAAAGACATTCAATTGGCATGTACTAAACCTAAGTGTTAACAGTTTCTAAGGCAAAGAAAAACGGCACATTGCTATATTTGGAATCTTGGCAGTATAAAGAATTAGTTGACAACAACAAACTTTGAAAATTTTTGTGCCTGTTTCATTAACTATTCTATTTGGAACTTTTTTTTTTAAATTTAGGGCTTCGTTATCCTTACTGATTTTCAAACATGTCAGGTCAGTGAGTCCATGCTTATAGTATGCTTCCACGCTTTAAGTCATTCACTGGAAACGGTACAAAACTATGTTGAGTTGGTAAGCCCCATTCCAATATTTTGCACAAGATAAATGCTATGGTGAGCACTTTTTGTTTCATGAAGCAGTGCCCGCCTCGGTAGCGTAGATGGTAGCATGTCTGCCTCACGCTCAAGAGCTCCCGAGTTCGAATCTCGGTCAGGGTGAGTTACTTGATTAAGGTTTTTCCGGGGTTTTCCCTTAACCTTACACACGAATGTCGGTCAGTTCTAAGCTCCATGGACCCTGGATACATATGAGCATCATTTCACCTATTTCATTCACCGTCCGATATGACTTAATGTTGGAGGACGTAAAATTACAAGAAAAAAGTGGAAGCACTGTTGTAATAATGCCTTTTTCATAAAAAATTTACAAGTATACGATTTCTAAGCTGTCATTCCTGTACTGACAAGTTATCCGTCAAGTTATTATTACTGTTGAGTGTTCAGTATTATTTAATGTATCGTTTAATGTGTTTTGATTGGTTTGCATATTTTTTTTTTTATTTTTTTATTTTTTATTTTTTACTGTGACACGGATTTGCGAAAAGGGGGCAACTATATTTGAATGTATTGAGATGTAAAGGTCTGTTCATCTCTGAGTGTGTAAGCCTTTATTAGGAAGTACATTAACGTTCTGCTTTGTCTAACCAGGTCAGTAAATCCATATGTGACTTTAATATAATAAACCTTTTAATTCGAATTTAATTTAGCTTCGACTTTAGCTTCCTTTTAAGACAGTCTATAGCTTAAAATTCTTAATCCATGCACTGTGATGCTGGTAGGCTACGACTTGGGTCAAAATTAGTTTAGTTATGTCGAAAAATAGCGTATTAAATCTAAATTCAGAAGTACTTTAAATAGCGTCCATTTAAAATTATTTACATTATTGCTGTTATTGTAAAGGTAATATTAGCGCGCAGCATATAGGAGGAAAGTAGGTGGTCTCTCGTGCCTAATTATATGAGATGCGAAGTCGGAGCCACTCTAGCTTCGTAGCCATCAGCCATCTGAGGATGGCCGACGCACAGACGGGCGAATCGTCAAGTACTTTACTTTTTGAAAGGGTAGAGCCAGAATGAAAAATTCGATGCCATAGCCGGGATTTGAACCACGGATCTTCTGGTTTCCGTCCGTGGTTCAAATCTCGGCTATGGCTTTGAAAATTTAATTCTGGCTCTACCCTTTCATAATGCGTCCTACACACGGCTAGTGTGAAAGAACAATTAATTTCTACTTTACTTTTTACCTACTAGACCACGCCAGTAAGCCCGAAAACCACTAAATCTGATTGGATTTTTGCTATTGTTAGTTTACCTGGTGACTGTAGCAGTTAAATATATACTTTAAAGGCACCACTTTCAAAATTAGGACACCAAACATTTCGCTTTTACCTGCTACTTTTAATTTTTAGTTTTTCTTAATTAGGTTGCAAGTGTTCTTAGAAAATATTGTCCAATAATAGTGCGCTTCAAATTAAAATTAATCCTTGTTTCACATAAGCTTGCCCCGTATATCTTAACGGTCTCGTGACCTTATCACCTTTCATTGGCTGCTATTGCAGTATAGACTGTTGTACGGTAAAAATTAGCTCATTATTTAACATGGTGATATATCTTTATATGTTGGAAGAGAATTGTCAAATTTATATTTTCGTGACGGTTTTAATAAAATATATTACGCAACAGAATTGATTTATCAGAAATGCATGTTAATTCTTAAACGAAGTAAAGAGGAGGATCTTTTGCTCTCAGGAACATGGTACCATAGCGCGTGATTTAGCAGTAGTGATGACATATTTGTTTATATGACTTTCATCACTGACCTTGTTTTGAACTGGATTAGACATCTATCGCCATTCGAAGGTGTGCTGAGCAGAGTGCGAGAGCTAAATTATTTTATTGATTATTTATTGCGCCTGTAGTTATTATATGTAAAATGGCAGAGTCTACCGCCAGTTTTTCGCTGAAGCATCGCAAGGGAAAACCTTTACAAAGCGGCGAAAAAAGAATTGTGTTGCATGTGTTTAATGCACTCACAGAGAAGAATCCGCCTTTGTTAGTGAGAGAAGTGAAACAGCTGTGCTCTGAAGTTACAGGTGTGTCAGATGCATGGGAACATCGCGACATGAAATTGAGATAACAGGAAAACTTACCACTCCAGGGGCAATATTGCTGTGTGGCAAAGACGTTATTTAAGGACAATCACACTGTACCTGGATACAAATCGCAAAATATACTACCTTGACGAGACTTGGGTGAATGAAGGACACACAAATATGGCATGACACGACTTTTATGACTGAAAGACAAGCATGTTTGCAAGGTATGTGAGCTGGTATTAAAAGATCTGTGTGGAAAGGGCCCAAGGCCTTTCATTATCAACTTGTTTCAGTTTCATTGCTCAATCATTTAGTTTCAACTTGCTCAGTTTCATTATAAACTTCATTATTTTTGCATGCCTTCATATTCTTATTTGTATGATTTTATCTATCTTCCTGGCAACTATTATGACGTTTACTGCAGTTTTAAATGTAACGGGAAGGCACCGCCTATGGCCTATGTCGCGAACGCATTAGCCAATTAGGATGAGGGGGAAGGTAGTTGCACGCAGAGTGATACGTGTCAGCGGGGCCTCGGATTCAACCCTCAAGTCATTTTTTGTCCTATATGATCACCTTTTTTTTTGTAATTTACGTCCTCCAACGTTAAGTCATATTGGACGATGAATGGAATGGGTGAAATGATACTCAAATGAGCCCAGGGTCCATGGAGCTTAGAGTTACCCGACATTCGTCTTTCAGAATAAGGGAAAACCCCGAAAAAATCGTTATCCAAGTAATTCACCCTGACCGTGATTCGGGACCTCTTGAACGTGAAGCAGACATGCCACCACCACGCTACCGAGGCGGACTATGATCGCCCATTTCTTCAGATTTTACCTTACTAAGTATGAATTATTTAACGTAGGTTTATGTTTTAACACAGACAGCTTAAATCACCGATGCCGTGTGATCCACAATAAGGAAGGCACGGTTATGTTTTCGTATGCAAATGTACCCTTTCATAAACTTGTTTCCACTTGTGCGTTTGGATTCATTGTAAATGAACATTGGTGCACAAGCTTTTCAATTACTGTACGTCAGTGTTTATGGTGCAGTTCACAACCTCAGTGAACACCATGTTTTTGCAAATGGCTACAATAGTAAGCTGTCAGTTTGCATATTGGCAGATCGTTACAATAATTGTGAGTTACGGAAGTACTCGGGCACACGAGCAGTTTTCAGTGATTACAGCAGCCTTGTACTGCCGCTTAATTTGTATTTCTATAAGTGAATTCTGTTCAGTTATGTTCATCCTTGATATCAATTCCTAATTATTTCTGTACGGAGCTTCATTACTGTAGCATTTTGAAACAGGTTTTAGAAACAAAATCACATGCTACAAATACTCAAATCATAATAGGATTACTTATTTTGTACATGTATTGCATAAAGAAGGGAACATTTATGACGAGAACGTTACGTCTTAGTTTATACCTATACTTATGCAATTTACGTTTACTGCAAATTTATCTGCAAATTAATTTCACCCGAAATAAAGCTTAATGCATAAATCCCCGAAGAACAAGATGAATGTGTTATATCAGAAGCGCATTGTACTTTTCAATAGTATATATTCAATTAAAATAGCATAAGAGATATTAGTTTTATTGTGTACACGAACTTCTCAACCCATTCATAAATTTTCACAAAATATTATTCTTATACTTACATCACGTTTTAAACATATTTGACTGCATACTTTCTTGCAGGTAGAATGTAAATAGGAATTAAGTGATAATATCTTATCAAATCTGTCGCCAAAAGACGATATTCAAACCCCTCTTGAACAGGAGGGAAAAAACGAACAATGAATTCCAATTTGAGAAAACTGTACCAACCGTAATACTCAGTGAAATGCCTAAGAATATCTTGGAAATATTTCACTCCATAAAATATATTGTCATAAATTTTGCGTTTTAGTGATATATTTTGTGTCGAAAGATTTTGTTTATATCTTATAGTTTACTAATCATAAAAAAACCATTGCTCTTAAAAGCAAAGCGAAATTAGGGGCCATTCCCATGGAATTCAATATGCACATTTAATTTGTAATTAATGTATCTCATGCTTGTGACATTTTCTCGATTTTTTGTATCCTTTTAGAGAAAACTGAACTTTTGAGGTTTCCCATTAAAAGGAAATTCGGGGTAGGGGAAATTTCCTTAAAATCTTCGTGTCGCAGCCTTAGAAGAAGCTGAACATAAAAATAAAGTTTGATTTTGAAGCGGGAATTAGTTCTTCACAGAAGGGAAAAAGAACAAACATCACACACTCACACACACGCATAAGTGCGCAGACCTCTACACACTTTTTGTTCAGCTAGCTTGGGAGGTTCTCGTGGTTGGAAGGGAGTAAGCGTGGAGTTAGTTTTATGGACTTTATTAGGATGGGTTCTGGGTGTCCTTGCATGTCCAGCTAGTGTCCTTGCATGTCTCTTTTATCTCAGGGGTGGTACATACCAGACTGCTTCGTATTTTCTTTTCCTTTATTCAATACTGCTTACTCCTCTTGTTTGGGGTTTCACACACAGGCAAACACACAAGCAGGTGCGCGCGCTCATTGCCTACACACATCGCTAAGTTTGACATCACCATCCTAACACTATCCTCCATCGATGTCCAGAACAAGAATGCCGTAAGGCAGAGTATTGACTTGTCTCCTGGTTTTCTAGTTGGCACCACACCTTCCCTCTTGGGGTTATGACAAATCCTCCCGTTCCTGTCTTTGTTTAGCTCAATTTCAACGCCTAACGGTAGCTGTTCCTGCCTGCCCCTAAACTACAAGTGTACCGCTTCAAGCTAAAAACGATATTTCCACTGAAATCTCGCTATTTAATCTTTGGGAGGAATCCAATACTTTCTCAGTAGAGAAAGGCATAACTATGTTGGTATTATCTTCAAATATACAATAATTCTTGCAATTTAATCTAAACTTCTATGTTCTAGATTATATGAAAGGCGACCAGAAAGAAAGTTCTGTTTCAATCTATCTCCTCTGAAGCGCTGCGATCGCAGTTCCGCACATGCGCGTTAGACGCTCTGTATCAAGGATCAAAATGGTGCACCATTGTGAGATCGCTGTCAGCCACGTAAGCTTTGTTGTGCTAGTTTACAATGTCGGTGTTGATTGAAAATCTCGCCGCTTGTGAAATCAGATCTGTGATTCATTTTCTGAATGCCAGGAAAGTGAAACCAGTTGAAATTTAGCGGCAAATATATTATGTCAAAAGAAGTTGTGTTTCCTTACGACAACGCACGACCACACACACTGTAAATGCGACGAAAAATGTCCTACAGGGATTTGGCTGGGACGTGTTTGACTACCCCCCGTACAGCCCTGACCTCGCTCTTAGCGACTTTCATCTTTTTTTGCATCTCAAATCCTTCCTTGGCGGTCATCACTTCAACAATGATGAAGAGCTGAAAGAAAATGAATCCAACTGGTTGAATACACAGGCGGCAAACTTCTATGAAGAAGGTATACAAAAACTTGTGCCTCGCTATGACAAATGCCTGCAAAATTTCGGCAGTTATGTGGAAATGTAGTCTATGAATTGTAGAACTTTGTGCAATAAATAATTGTTCTATATCGGTACACAGTTTAATTTTATTGCCATACAGAACTTAGAGAAGTGATCTAAACTTACGCAGTGATCAACATCTATATAGCTCATAGGATATTTAGTAATTTGAAGGTTCATATGCTGCTTCAAAAATTTGCTACTCTGAAAAGAGCATTTTATTTATATTTCTAAAACCACGTACCGGAGAGGATTTAGTATTGGCTGGCCTCGTAGTTCAGTCGGTAGGACATCTGCCCTGCTGTGCTGGCAGGTTCTACAAAAATGGACATAATTCTCTAGATATATTATTCACTATTCTCCTCTTGGACTGCAAGTATGAATGAAGGTGTGATTGTGTGTGTGTGTGCGTGTGTGTGTGTGTGTGTGTGTGTGTGTGTGTGTGTGTGTGTGTGTGTGTGTGTGTGTGGTCTAAGTACAAAAATCAAATGAAAACCACTGTGCAATAGGTAATACCATTGTTGATGTCCAAAAGGTGAACTAAATGCCATTGATATGACTGTATACTTAATGACGGAGAATAAATGGTGCAGTGGAGGAAAATCTAAGGCGAAGAAAAGCAATATTACGAACGAAAGTTATTAACTTCAGTGACTTCTGCCCAGAAATTTGGATAGTCCAACCAAGAGTGTATATTTATTCATTACAGAGAGATGCCTGAACGTTTAAAAATTGTTAATAATGTTAATTTTACCTACCTACATTACATACTTGAAATGTTAAATGAGAAGTTCAAATTCCAATTTCTGAAATGAAAGCTATAATAATTTCAAGAGTATAGCAGCAGTTTCTTCAAGAGGGAAGATAATTTTCCAGAAATAAATCCACAGTTGCATCCTTAATTCTGTAAGGCTTCTTAAGATTGGTAAAGGTGCACAGCCAGCTGTAAAACCATCTTGTTTGCGAAGCAAATTATTTCACTGAACAATCCAAGTTAGTGGAAAAACTCAATATGATGTTTCTAAGCGGAGGCTATCGTTGGGTAAGATTTGTAACTGAAGCCTGCGTCTAGCTGTGCCTTTGCTTTCTGGTATTCCTTTCAAATGCATTGTTGAGTAAATGTCTGCAGTGTTCTGCTCCCAACGGTGCGATGCTTCTTTCATTGGGGAGTAAACAACGGTGGTCATCAAATCCACTCTGAAAAGGTCGTGGCAGGTGCACGTGAGTGTTCGATGCTTTGTGTCATAAATGTTTCATTTGCCAGAATGCAGTATTGCTGAATACTTCCTCACAGTTTTACAGTCAATAACAAAGATCGGTCAGGAAAACTGACTCAGCAACGGAAGTTTCATTGCAATAACACAAGTTCTCTGCATTGCGGCAATACATCTAACTTGAAAATAGGACTGTGGTATTTGTCTTGACGTTCTATGTAGTGTGAGCCTTACTGTTGTCTAAGAGACAGTGAATGGCAAAAAGTTGCCATGCTCACTTTTAGTGGTGGCTTGAAATTGGATTTTACTCTTTAATACAATATATATTTAATTACTGTTGGCTAAATTGAAATTAAAATTGAACTTTTATTTATGGACAATCATTAACCTTAGCACCCCATTCTATACTGAGCGTCAAGGACTGCTTGATTTTGATCAGGTTTGTGGTCCTTTTATGCACCTTAGATAAACAATGGACTACCGGTTTTACTTTTCTCCCCAAGGAAGACATGTTAAGAATATTTACACCCCACAGAAAATAAATATGCATATATTCTATATATGCATTCCCTCTACCTTTTTAATTTAATTTATTCAAAACACACACAAGCCGTGCAAATGACTACATTCACATTACTTGTCTTTGCTGTAAGCTGCGATGGATTTCTGTCCATCTTTGCATTTGATAACGTGGTATCTGTCACAAGCTTCTAAGCGCAATTCAAACACACACACACACACACACACATATACACACACACACACACACACACACACTCGTCATTTGGTATGTGAAATTGTTTGTTGCAGCACATCTTGTGAAAACCATGGATAGCGAGACTCGTCGTCACGTGTCACATTTCCTAGTTAGCTTCCATCCAGGTCATGTCTTGCATAGCAGACGTTGCATAAAAGTTCTCTGGGATGTTGTTTTTCTTCTCATGCAGATCTTGTATGAGCTGTTTGAAGTCCGGGAGTATGAGCTAGTATCTCAGTTCCTCTTTGAAGAAGGTCTCCCTGATAAGTTCCTACACTAGCGTCGATCTTGAGTTCTGGGGGACACCTAAAACACTTTTCAGATATCTAGCCTTCACTCGCTCCCATTCTTAAAGCTGCTTGAATATGAGGTATTCTCCCACTAATTCTAGGCCATACGTTACAACAGTTAAGTGCAGATGTTCTACTCCCATTTGTCCTGGACCCGTAGGACCAATGACCCGGGCCTCCATCTACCCCGGGAGCGATGGATACTCCGGGGCTCTTTCCATAGAGCAATACCTGATTTCTTGAAAAGCCTACCAGCTGAACACAACGTCAAGACGGGATGAAAGTGTATACGCCACTTAAGCGCGTCAACCCCGCAGGGAAGACTACCGAAAACCTCGGTGGGGCCGCCTGGTGATCCAGCACACATTCTACTAGCTCTGCAGGATAGTACCCGGGACTTATTAGGCAACCCTCTACACCCTCCGGGCGGCCGTAGCCTGGCTGGAGGTAATCAATTTCCCGTGGGTGTCGGGAACACACTGCTCCTTCGAGTCCAACCCAATCCGAACAACTCACCCCCGGGAGGGGCTCGGCAATTGGGCCCGAGGTTCCTCTAGTAACGTCAAAGGTACCACGGGTGCTAAGGGTCCACAGCGCCCGCACCTTGGCAGCTGAAGGGGACGGATCCCCTCCCCTACGGGAACATACGTAAGAACAGGTAGTATCTTTAGCCTAAACATGTCCATAGCTGTGCTGATCTATAGCTGTGTGATGTTTCTGATGTCATTCATAGCTCTAGTGGCCGTCACTGACCTAGATCCTATATGAAATCTGAAACTTTTTCCGGTAGTTTGGATTGTGATGCCTAGATTTTTGAAATTGCTAATCCTCTTGAGTAGTTTCCCATTGCATTTGACGTTCTCTGCTTCAGTGAGTCTTCCTCCTGTCCTGAACACTACCAACTCTGTCTTCTCTTCGTTTAGCTTGATGCCGTGTCTCTCCGCCCAATTGCTTAGTGTGTTTAGCGCAACTTGTAGTTTGTCTATATCTGTCGCTGCGAAGGCCATATCATCAGCGTATATGTGCTTGTTCCTGCCATTCCTTTCGTGACATCGTTTGTGAGGACGTTAAGCAGAATAGGGGTGAGCGGATCGCCTTGGAGGACGCCGTCTGTGACAGCTAATCGGATATGCCTATTCCATCATCTATCTCTATGTGATTTACTGCCAGTATATTCGATATCAGGGTCGTTGTCTTCGATATTCCAACTAGTTCCTCCAGTTTGTCTATTAATACCTTTCTGTTGACCAGCTCGAAGGCTTTTGAGTAGTCAAAAAATGCCACATATAGTTTTCCTTTGGGGCTTCCTATCGTCTCTAGCTACCTCTACCTCTGTTTTGCTATAAACAAGTTATTCTCTCAATAGAGTTTGTTATATACATTACTTATTTTCTCAGGAATTGTCAAATATAAACAGAACACGAGTACACTTTCAAAGAAAAACAACTTATGTTACTGAATCAACTCTAAGAAGACCCGCGTCCATACGTGCAAGTAATATATTTTTCATATATCTATAAGTAAATACATGTATATACCTGTCTCTTCATTTCTGCTTTGGACAAGTTATTCTCTGAATAGCTTTTGTTATATAAATTACTCATTTGCTCAGGAGCTGTTGAATGTAAATAAAATATATTCAAAAATAAAAATGACTCTTAATTATATCACAGATATAACTTTTGTTAGTTTTATATAAATATGAAAAAATAGTTGTAATTATGAAAACTATTCAATCCTTTGCAATATTGTCACCTAATTATTGGAAGGCCTGACCAGCTAGCAGCCGGGTAGGCGACAGGAGGCATACAGACCACGCCTACCCATTTATCTTGTAGCGCTAACGAGGGGGATGGTTGGAAAAACATCACTTGCCATCTCTTTCCCCCTCCCTGGAACACTCGGAATGATTCATTGAACCGCGAGACTTCCAG
Organism: Mantis religiosa; assembly: GCA_030765055.1. NCBI lineage: Eukaryota > Metazoa > Arthropoda > Insecta > Mantodea > Mantidae > Mantis > Mantis religiosa. Next base: position 163,760,164 of record CM060952.1, read on the forward strand.
AAACGGCGATCTTCCCTATATAAGTCCTGCAGTGGACGACTCGGTTCAGTTCTTGGCGAGCAGCCGTGAGGAACGCCGAGCGAGTGAACGGACCGGAAGGCTGTGTACGTGTATCAGAGAAGTTGTACATAATTGCGAGTGTAGAGTGGACCTGTGACAGACGAACTGGCGAATTGTAATTGTGTGCGCTACGTAATTCTGTGTAATCGGCAAGCTTTTCAACTGTAATTCGGTGGAAATAAAGAACATTTTGAGTTTGTGCAATTTGACTTTTAATTTCACGAAACCACAAAGTCACAATACACTACATTATCGTATATAAATCAGTGAACGTTGAATGCATTGATTTATGACTTTTGGCAATTGCAGCTCATATATTGAACAATTTCTAAGATAATGAGTAATAAAACTACTAAATTCAGAAATTTTGTACACTATTAAATTTCTTAAACAGCCACATTACTGTATAAAAGTAAATGAATGAACATAGAAAGTCCTCATCTATCACCCATTAACAGTCTCATATGATACATAGTTTCAAATAAATTGGATCATGAAGTTAAACAATTTAATTCTCTTGAGGGTAAACATCCTTCCTAAACAAAGCTATATCAAACGTATTTTTCCTTTATTCCTCTTCTAATGTAAACGTTAGGTTATAATAGCCCTTAATAACATTAGTTTGTTCCGGGCCTTGTTGTACATGGTCGGAAGTTAAATTCATTAACGTACGTTTCGCTAACATCATTGTCCTCACCAATGAAGCTGCTGACGACGAGACTCGATGAAAAATGTGGTTATAAACTTACCCTCCATCCAGGACACAACAGAAGTGAGTAACTTTCATACAATGAACATAAACATGTAATTAGAACTGTAATAGCGTGTTGCACCTGCAAAACTACGCCATCGTATTTCATTTGTTCTTTCTAATGTTTTCAAGATTTAAGTGTGGAGTTCAAGGTTTCCTCTAGGATCATTTCAGAAATAAGTTCTAAAATGGCGCTAATCATTTATTCATGTGCCTTTTTAAGATATTTTTCATTCAATGCTGTGGCCATTTTAAAATTTCTAGGACAAGAATTTCTCTACGCCACCGACGATGCTTGCCGCAGTTGTAAGGAAAAGCCAGTGGACCACGGCCTTACGCCCGGAATTTTCTACTGAATAAGACGCCGGCCGTTGAAAGCCTAAGTTTGTTAATTAAAATTTCTAATTGGAAACGAAAAAAAACAGTAAGTATCTGTGATAAAGATAGGCGTATTAAAATACTGTGCTCTATTTATAGAGAAAATGAAGTGATTCCTGTCTTATCGCCTTTACCAAATGTGTAGATTAAAAAATCTATTTCTTGCACTCAAATTCTTTTTCCACCATATTCATATTTTATTTAATGTCATAAAAGCTACAATAAACTGTGGTCTGTGACATATCAAGCTAATGCTGTTTAAAATGCAATGTTGTGATTACAATAAAATACTCGTAATCACTATAAAATGGATTAAGACGGAGTCAGTTTTTCAAATTTTGTTTGAAGTGTTTGAGGTTAAAGTGTTGAGCTTCTATTAGGCATTTCGATTGAGATGCTGTTAAACCATTGCTTGGATTTCATCAATCTTAGTGCACCAATGACCAAAAAAAAATATCTGTTTCTCGTACAATAGTTATGGATTTTATCATCAGTCATAATTGTATGTAACTTGTGTTTGGTTAAACTTGGACAGCTATAAATATACTTATTTATTACGGTGTTTCCATTTGAATAAACAAAGAACCACAATGAGCATTAAGTGATGTACTTGTAATAATTCATATTGTCTTCTTTTGGATTAATAGTATTTGATCAATAGGGTTCCATATGATATCATGCTATGAAAAAACGTAATTAGATGGTATGAGTAAGCAGTCAGAAACCAATGTTATAAGTTGACCAAGTAAAAGTTACATCCGAGATTGCTCGATGCAAAAATGATCTTCTATAACCTATTCACAAGAAGACCTCATTTCATGCCTACGTATTGTTAATCATGGTAACCCTTCATTAAACCTTTGTACATTTCGTTTTAAATGTAAGGAGACATTATTAAAAGCTGTAGACAATTTTTTAAAATACTTTATGTGTTACATTCAAAAGATTTGCATAAACTATCTTACTGCAAATGAGAATTTTGAATGAGAATTTGATAATAGCTTTAAGCGATAATCGGATCATTAAATGAATGCTTTAAAATTTAGTTGTCTTTGCATTGCCAAGAGATAAAAGAAATAACGACTTTCTTTTGAAAAAACATAAGTCTTGGGAAATTAAGATGCGTAACAAGGAATATGTCTATGATGATCACTCCACAAAACAAGGAAATAAATTAGCAATACATTGTGCATTTTAACGAGATCATTTTTTTTTAAATTAAAGTAAAATTTTGAAAATGCAAAGACAATAACAATAATTTAAAACATGAAATCTTGAGTTCATCCAGCGATGGTCCTGAAGCTCTGTTGGTAATAATGACATTCAAAGTCTTAGGTCGGTGTGTCTTGTTCTTTTAAGCGTTCTCATTGCCGGATTTGGAGGGAAATTTACTGGAATTTGTTGAATTAGATGATTAAGATGTTTACTGAAGGTGCTCTGTGGTTTACTATAGCTCTTGCGGAGGACTTCATCCATCTCCGGAATTCTTATGTCGTCATGCAGCTCGCTGTTCCCCACATAATAAGATGCACCAGTCATTAGTCTGAGATATTTTAGATAACCTGTATTTTTCGTATTTGAGAATATGCAACAGAATCCCATGTAGAACACCCATATTGCCATACAGGTCTAAACAATGACGTATACATCATCCCTCATATTGTATAGCTGGTGGTTCACACCTGTGAAATGAGATGTTTTAATTGTCTAATGCGATGTCTGAAGCTCTTGCTGATTTCAGATAGGTATAGGGTCCACATTAATTTTGAATCCCAAGTTAAAACAGGATACCTGACTGCTAACACTTTTTGTGTACGAAAATTTTGATATTTCTGTCAGTGATGCAAAAGCAGTTAGGAACGAAAGCGCTTCTGAGGACATAGCCTTTGAACTTTCATTTGCCATAGAGATATCTTAAACATACAGAATTTTAATCAAAATCTTTAAGAGCTATTTTTTATAAAAAAAAATTTTTGCAAATAATGTTTCATTGTAAGCCTGGTGTCAGGGAATTCCCTTGAAAATGTTCCTGCCGTACCACTGTTTAGTATACAGTATAATTGATTTTTTGTTTGTAGTTTGCCACACAGGGACACAGAGAGACAAGACACCCACACATTCGATAAAGCAATTAATATATTTGCACTATAGGATTTTACATCTTGAAGATAATCAATGAATAAGAATGTGAATAATGAACATCAATTTATAAGTCATGCTGTAATATCAAAAACTGCTCCACGGATAGGCATACACACAAACATACAAGAACCAGGAGCTGGATATATTGGGACCTTAAATTAATATATTGTCACCCAATTATCGGAAGGCATGACCAATTGACAGCTGAGTAGGAGACAGGAGGCATTCAGGTCACACCTACCCATTTATCTTGTAGCGCTAACATAGGGGATGGTTAGGAAAATGTCACTACGCAATGTACCGTCTCTTTCCCCTCCCCCTGACGTCTGGAACAGTCGGGATGATGTTTCGAGCCGCGAAGCTTCCAGAAACAGCGATCTTCCTACATAAGGGCTGCAGTAGACGACTCAGGATGTTCTTGGCGAGCAGCCGTAAAGAGCGCAGTGCTAGAGAACGGAATGGAAGACTGCGTACGTGTATCAGAAGAGTTGTACGTAATTGCGAGTATGGAGTGGATTGTAATTGTGTGCGTTACGTAATTCTATGTAATCAACAAGTGTCCAAACTGCAGTTCGGTGGAAATAAAGAACATTTTGAGTTTGTGCAATTGGACTTTTAATTCTACGAGCACACAAAAGTCACAATATACAAGCAATATGATAAGAGAACTTGAACTGATTTAACTGTACGCAATATAAATGTATTTGTGAGAGAAAATAAATAAATATCTACTCATTCACTTGCACGCACCTATACATTTAGGCACGCGACGGTGATATCTACATGTGGAAAGTTTGAGTGAAATGCAACACTCCTACTTAAAATACTTAACAGAGAAAACATAAGTGTTTCTGTATGTGAAACGTCATGTAACTGATACTTAAAAAGCTACTGAAGATAAGTACACGTTTCTGAAATTCAAAGCTATAATAGAGATTACATTTTTTGGATTCAGGACTCTCAGAACGTACATATCATTTGAACCCTGAGGGGGTACTCGTGGTTGGAAGGGTGTAAGCAGGGAGTTAGTTTTACGGACTCTATTAGGATGGGTTCTGGATTCTTCGTTTTTTTTCTTTCCTTTATTCAATACTGCTTACTCTTCTTGTTTGGAGTTTCACACACACATGGATTGCCTACACACGTCGCGAAGTTTGACATCACCTCCCAACACCACTGCCTCCATCGATGTCCAGAACAGGAGTGCCCCAAGTTGAGCATTGACTTGTTTCCTGGTTTTCCAGTTAGCACTACCCCTTCCCTCTTCGGGGTAATGACCAGCCCTTCCTCACCTGTCTCTGTTTAGCTCAATTACAACATGATTTACCCTTATGCCTAGCAGTACTTATTCCTGTCTGCCCCTAAACTAAAAGTTTACTGCTTCAACCGTCAGCATCTAAGTTTTTATAAATGGCCTTCGAATATATTTAAAGAACGAAAAATTGCGTTTCGCTATTAAGTACCTAGTCATAAATCAGTTGTAATTCTGAATGGATATGATGAGGCATGAAAATTACCAACTGTAAAATTTTATCGAATCATAATAACTTTTTTTTTTCAACTCCAGTAGGGAATCTAAACCCGTACAGCGGAAGTTTACAGAGCTTTAATCTTGTCTTGGGTACTCCATGACTTACTGTGACTTTTGCAAGTATTCCTACTTTTGGAGTGTACTGAAATATAAACACACAGCAGATGGGATGTATCGAATTGTTGACCAATCTTCAGCAATTTATTCGGTCATGCTTATTTAAAAAGTTGCTCGTATATATTCACATAAAGTTCTTCTTCTTCTGCTTCACTTCATGACATAGGCAATCAAGTGACTGTTCCGCCTTCGAAGTCCTCCAACCATCGTTCCCTGGATCTGCCCACCGATCTCCTACCTTTAGGATGATACTGTAATATTTGTTTTGTAAGTCTATTATGTGGCATTCTTTCAACATGTTCCTTCCATTTTTGTTTGAGATCTTTTAACCTATCATTCATACTAATAATGTCCAGCTCTTCTCTTATATTTTAATTTCTTATTAAGTTCCTCTTCGTGCATCCTTTCACACTTCTCAAGAATTTCATTTCTGAAACCTGTGTTTTACTCTGTTGCTTTTTAGTTAACGTCCAAGTCTCACTTCCGTATGTCAGTATAGGTACAGCCATAACTTTGTAGAACTTTAATTTTGTTTCTTTACGTATTTTGTTTCTAAATCTTTTATTTATTGTTCCACACACTCTTTGAAATTTGCATATTTTATTGTAGACATCATATTCCTTGTCATAACTAACATCAGTTCCCAAGTAGTTAAAATGTCTTACCTGTTCAACGCAACGATTATTTATAACTATTTTTGTTCTAATTGGCTCTTTCCCAATGAAAGCCATTACCTTTGATTTTATAAAAGAAATTTTCATGTTATATTGCTTACAAAGTTCACTAAGTTTAAAAACAGATTTTTGCAGGGCAAAACTTAAGTAGTTTATACATTCGACTTGTCTGATACACAAACTAATATAAAATATAATTTTTATAATATATAAAAACTAAGAATAAGGTTTATTTATACCATTATATCCATAGGTACCGTTTTATATGTCCTTCAGTTTAGGTCATTCATCGATCAGTTTCGCAGGAAGTCCTTCAGATTAACAGCGTACCCATGACCTCCAGGTGGATTCGTATTCGGTGTTGCCAAGGGAATAAAATCCATGCAGAAAAGCACTGTAGAAAGCACTGGTTAACTGAAAATGGCAAAAAAGTGTTATCCTATATGGAGCAATTTCTTATTTTGGCATCCTATATTAATTAAATTTTTAGAAAACAAAAGAAAGCAGTTAAGTTACTTAATCTGAACAAGACACGTCATGATGGTCTTCGCAGCATAAAGTGAGAAACCTGAGGGTAACAAGTGTGCATATCCGGAGAGAGGAGCGGCAAAGTTTAATAAATGTCGGGTGTGAGCAGCAAGACTGTGTGACAAGCTAATACAGAAAAGGCTGCGGCTAAGGCCAGCACCTCAATCGTCTCCTTCAGTTCATATCCGCCGCAGGAAAGGAAATTGCGTACGTCCGTTCCTGGTCTCTTCAGAAGCTAGGATTTAGAGGAAGTGACGTAATGGGAAGAGGGATAGAGCTGGAAAACACTTCCGAGCGCGGGGATTCTACTGACGATCCACCTCGGGACAAACGGAGCGTTTCCGGTAGTGCTGCGCTTTCCTTCGCCTAACGTGTCCTGCAAATAGCTGTCTAATGCAGCACATTCAAGATATTCTAGTGATGGGACTGTGATTACTTGCCCTGCAGGCGTTTTCGAACAGCTCTCCTCAACTGGCTAATGCCTTTGCTCTCAATCAGATCATCCATTGTGGCGCTTAATACTACCCCAACCAAATTACGGCTGAAACAGTTGAGCACACCTATGTGTACTCAGCGAAGTGTTTGGAATAGGTTATTGAGAGCCAAAGAGCTGTGAAAATTACGTATTAGACTGCAAGTAAAGTTATCTTATTTATTTAATTGCAGGGATTGTCTCTTAGATATAGAAGCTTTAACGCGATAAAGATAATATAAGCTTCTGCCAATAAAAATTATATGACTTTCATTATGAAAAACTACCGAAAAACATAGTCAAGGTTGTTATCTTGTACGACTGAACAGAAATAAACATCATTTATTCAGTAAAATAAAGTTGCCAAAATGGATTTTAAACGAACACCTTTTAACAATTCTTTACCGCAGCACTGCCTGATAAAATTCAAAACTACATCTGCAAATTAAATGTTTTGAGCAAATGAATAAATGAAAGAAAATAAAAATAGAAAAAAATACTAATGTACTGTTATCATTGGAGGAATATACGTAATATCTAAATATTCACAGTAATTCCAACGTGGGACTCGAAAGCACGACATTGTGATTAAATGTATCATGCTGTACCGACTGAGTTATATCCAAGTCACTAAATCTGTAAACATTTTAAAACGGATTTATCAAAAAGAAGTTAACGATGCACAATAGAATAGAGGACAAGAAACCTGTTACAAACTGAAACCTCAAAAGTGTAGAGTTTAATAAGGCATCTTAAATTCGAACAGAGATTTTAAGCTCGTAGTTTGGAAGCACTTACGTTCTAGCAATCCTATACCCGCGTCACAGAACCTATTTTCGTGAGCATGATTCAATTCTACAATAAAATTATGTCACATAAATTTAACATTTTCTACATTTCCCGAATATAAACAATGACCAATACCACAATAAGGCTAAAGGAACTGCGAGATTTTTAAATATGAATCACTGTTGTAGACTTTAAAATTCTAAATATCTAAGAATACGACTTAATCCCAAAAAGGTGTACTTAAGAATAAACCAATAATGCAGATCATCTACCAAATAGTTAAAGTTATGCAAAAAAACCCTTTTTTAATTTTTTGTATACTTTGTATATTTCTCTCGGTTTATTAATTATGAAGGGTAACTCAGAGTAAAAAGAACCTCGCTGACTACAGCCAAAACACTTAAATTATACATTTTATGGTCATTATACAAATATTTTCATTTGGCGTTCTTACCAAACTGGTTACAACCATTAGAAAAAAGCAAATTAATGACACGTTCTCCATGTAAAGAATAGTAGGGCAAGGAACAACTTTTTTAAAAATCTTCGTGTTATATCTTTCGAAAATGGCGAAGTTATACTTCAAGTATTCGTATGTAACCACCGTTCGTGTTTTGATTCCTACTGTACACAGACTACACAAAACTCTTTTATAAAACTGATTCTTTTCAGGGAACATCAAAATATTTCCAGGAAATTTGGGTATGACTGGTATAGTTTCCTTATTTAATATAGGGAATTAGTGAAGAGATTAAAGGGTAAAACTGGAACACTCTGTTAAATCAGATACCTAAAATAGCATGTGTAATTTTTCCTGTAGATATGACATGAATAAAAGATTTAGTAGCTAAAATTCTGCTAAGAAATTCTCTAAAGAAGTTTTACCCAAACTTTAAATGGAAATTCGATGGTATAAACCATTCGATATTATTGTATTCTATAGTCTAGCGTTCTTAGCTTCCCATATAATTAAGTTCATAGTTTTGAAGTAACAGCTTCAGAAAATCTAAAATGAGTGGATTGTGTGTAACTTCAAAGCATTCTATGCAACTAATTGGGAAAATTCTGGAAAATAATTTAAATCTTAAAACTGCAGGGTAAAGCACTTTGCTATTTATTACTGGTTTTAAATATAAATCATGATTTATCAAGAAAAGTACACTATACCTGCGTATATATATATATATATATATATATATATATATATATATATATATATATATATATATATATATATATATATAACTGTCCAACTAAATTTAAATACGAAATGAATCCGTCCGTTGGAAATCCACGTAGTTATTCAACTCAGAATATGTAAGTACTTATTTCCTTCACAGAGAGCAAGGTTGGTTAAACAAAACGTTAATAAGGTAAAATATTGTTTAACAGGTGTGAATGTTGGTTTATCCAGATCCCAAACGTACGAGAAAAAAACATAACGATGTCATACAAAGAAAATAATAAAGGTTTTATGATGAACTACAATCTAATTGGATTGATAGAGTCGAAATGAAAAATTCAAAGCCACGGCCGGGAATTGAACCACCAATCTGCCGTCATTAGATTAAATTCTTCAATCGACTCATCATCGTTTCTAGCACTACAGCCCAGAGTGGGCCTCGGCTTCCCTCAGGATCTTCCTCCAGACATCCCTTCTTTTGGCTACCATCCACAATTTTTTTATTTCCAGACCTTTTACATCCTCCAATACTCCATCCATCCATCCATCTCAAGCTTGGTCTCCCTACTCTCCTTGCACCATACAGTTTACACTCCAATACTCTCTAATTATGTCCTCTCCATCCAGTCTTTGGACATGCCCCGCCCATCTTAACCTTGCTATTTTAATTGATTTTACACTATTAGGGTCTTTATATATTTTATATAATTCATCGTTATATCTGATTCGCCATTCACCTTTTTCCTTAATTGGGCCATAAATTCTTCTCAGTATCTTCCTTTCAAAAGTGTTCAGTCTTTCCATATTCTCTTTTGTAGTGACCCATATTTCACACCCATACATCAGCACCGGTTCTATTAATGTTTTGTAAATTCTAATGTTTGTTTCATATGTTAAGAGTTTTGATTTAAAGTGTTTTATAAGATTAGAATATGCACCCTTGGCATTTCGTATTCTTTGGTTAATTTCCTCTTTCATGTAATTACTTTCATTCACAAGAGGCCCTATGTATGTGAACCTATTCATTCTTTCAAATTTATAGCTAAGAATATGGACATATTTTTCAAGCTCTTTAATTTTCTTCTTGACATTAGTCACCATATACTTTGTTTTGCCTTCATTTATTTTTAGATCCATTTTAGTTGCTGCCTATGTCCTCTCCATCCAGTCTTTGGACATGCGCTGCCCATCTTAACCTTGCTATTTTAATTGATTTTCTAAATGTCCTTAATATGTCCTTTTCTGTTCCGCTGATTATATCTATATCGTCTGCATATGCCAGTAATTGTGTGGACTTATTAAATATTGCACCTTTTGTTTGGATGCCAGCATCCCTAATAATTTTCTCCAATGCTAGATTAAATAATAAACATGAGAGTGAGTCCAATCGACTCATATAGACGGCAAATTGGCCATGGCAGCTCACTGGGTAAGAGCGACTGGACGAAAACCAGTAGATCCGTGGTTCAAATGTCGGCCGTGGAATTTAATTTTTCATGTCGACTCTATTAATCTAATACCTTAGCCTGTATACGGCTAGTGTGAAGACATAAATAATTTCCATCAATTAACTTACACAATCTTATTTATTTTATCAGAAATTTGTTTCTTTTTATCATTCTTCTGAACTTTTTATCATAGTAGTTTAGCTCCTGCTATTGAATTAGGTTCCTCAGTTAATTTAACATTGATTTTATTCATTAACGAATATTTTAGTTCGCGTAGTAATGCAAATGTTTAATTATTATCTGGCACTCCATATGTGCTTAGATAGCCCGCATTTAAGGTATCAACCGAGTAAAATTGATTACTTTTATCTGGAGTCTAAGAAATTTTTTTAAATAAAATATTACACCTTCTTTCACATATTATATATCATTGTTGTTGGTTATTTTAGCCCGAAATTTTTCTAAAGCTTTCCTCTCAACGGAACTCGAACATAGATAACTAAGCAAGGACGGCGCACATTTATAATGATTTTGTTTCTCTCCCATGCGTCAGTGAAACGAGGAACTGAAACTGCCGGTGCACTGAAAAATGCGGTGCTAGTGTCATACATAACAGGGCACTTGACGCTTTAAATCATTCTTATCTTAGGGAACAGAATTTATTTTAAAACTCCAAGCGAGAGGAGGTTTTATATTATAAAATTTTTTCTTTTTTTAATACCGTCGTGACAGGCAACATTTTATGGAAGCGAATGCGCTGCCCATTGCAATTTTGAATACATTGCTTCATGAAACCTAAAAAATGTTAGGAAAACAAAATACATCATGTGCTGGAGTTTTACGAGTACGTGAGCCACGCACCTTTGGCCCTTCTGCTATCGTATTTTGATGGTTAAAGGGAGATACACGCTGCTGAGATTATAACAAATGATACGATTGCATGCCTGCGAGGATTACCTGGGCTAGAGCTATCACGTAATTTGCTGTTTTCCAGGCAAAAACCACAGATTTCTAATGCCTGTATCTAAGCTATTCGTGAATTCGTCTTATATTCATTAATTAATCATGTGATGACGGTCGGAAACGTTGTGGAATAAAAACGAAGGCACAAGTTTTATTTTTAAATCTCTTTAGGGCAAATACTTTCATTCTACCAACCGTGTTTAAAAATATATTGAAAGGGTCTTAAATTGTGCCTCCAGAGAACAGACGTTCTTTTATTTTAATTTACCTACTACACACAAAGATTAAATATAGAATGTATTGCATTTACCCAAAATTTATTTCACAGAAATACGCGATTGAAGACTCAGCATTTTAAATGCTTTTCGGGCATTTTTCTGAGTCTGCCTGAATGTTAAGTGCTTAATTCATAAACAGAAAAGCTGGTTGAATAATAAATTCTTTATTTAAAGAAGTGGCTTCTTAGTCTGAGGCACAAAGGTTTTCAAAATAAATTCCCTAACCAAATTTTCCTTTAACCATATTTGAAAGTTTTTATTTACTGAAATCTGACTAAAGATTTTGATTCAAGGACGGATATTTTAATATACTTTGGTGACCAATGTAATGTATATACATATACCCATTAAATTTTTGACTAGCCTCTGAAGGACCTACTCTTCATTCTGAATGACTTCTATCACCAAGAAATTAAGAGGTAGCCAGAATTTTTACAACAGCAAAAGTGTAGGTCTTTACACAATTTCGCTCCCGAGATATTTGTTATTATTGAGTTACGTTTTCCATACAAATGGAAATGGTAGATTGTTTTTCGTGATTTTCTTATGGATTAGCAAATAGAACCTAACTTCAAAACCACCACTATCTGTTAAAAGTAATTTAACCTGCTGTGTTCTCCTCTTTCCATTTATATCTATGTATCTATCTCGATTATTTTTATTATTTACATTCTCCAACGTTAAGTCATATTGGACGATGAAAGAAATGGGTGAAATGATGCTCTAATAAACTCAAAGTCCATAAAACGTAGAGTTACCTCTATCTCGGTTAATATGAAAGATATACTGAAACATTTGTGAAAATTGTTTGTATCTACTGCAGTGCTGAAAGAAGTTCAAAACACCAGTTTCTTTTTAATGTCCTTAACAATCATACATAGTGCGTAGAGGAGGTATTGCATTCCATAAGAGTTTACCAAAGCCACGGGTATTGACATCTCCTGAATAAAAATGCATTTTAGAAAGTATGTGGTGTGTGTGATTAAGTAAATCATATTTTTATATCAATGGTATTTTTTTTCTGACAGAATATTTTATTGAGCAAATGGTCATATTTCTCAAATTTACAGAAGTAACTGTTCATTTATTTCTTCTGTGTCCGTTTGAATTGTCAGCTGAAATGGAACGTTTCCTCAGGAATTGAGCTGTGTGGCTGATAACAGAATTGTATTTATTTAAAGACATGTATTACACATTACAATGTACGGCTCAAACTGAAGTAAAAGTGAGCTTGGATAAAAAATGAATACAGAATATTTTCTATACAAATTATGTCATTAAAATACTAAGTATATTAAAATTTATAATTTTATTCCTTAGTTTAGTTCTTTATATTCTTAATTCGATAGCTCATTGTCATGAATTGACATAATTTATTATACAAATTAACCTTTATCTACACCTTACTATATTTTATATATAATTTTATTTTTAAACAATAGCAGTGTGCTTCCGTACATATACTTGTAAAACATCCTTTTAGACGTTAGATCATTTTTGCTTAAAAAAATTCAGGCCTTGATTATGCTTTATATTATAATATTTAAATCCTAGTGTTCATTCCTCCGTTATCACTTTAACAAAGACTAGCAACCCGTCGGTTTTCTTGGTAGCCCTTAGTTTCTATATCCAACAGGTTTGTATTATATTTCTTAGTATTATATTATCATTATTCATTAGATTTAAATGAACCCATAATTTTTCTTTTCTCTATTCATATTAATACAAAGTGGTAGTGGTTACCAGCAGCTCAGCGCCGGGCAATCGGAACCGCAAACAGGTATCTTGTGCACTTCCCCAGCTAAAACACCATAAGCGTCATAGCTGGACAAATAGAACCTTCCGAACCTTTTGAAACGTTCTGGAGCTTAGTTGAAACTTATTGTAGCTATAAATACGAGTGCTTTCGCAAATGGTTTGAGTTCTGAGTGAGCATTGTGAAGCCAGTAAGTGCGTGAGAGAGTTAGTGTGTCAGTCAGCGAGTCTGTTTCTGGCATCGCGAGAAACGAGTTAACGCCAACTGTGGCGACGTACGGAGAATACTGTTACTCCAAGGGAATTGATACACCTTGTGTTCCACTCCCCAGCGAGTGAATGTCCAGAGGAATGGGCTAATCGTCGGTATTTCATTACAACGCTCTGTTGCAGTATAAAGTTAAGTAAATGTATTAACAATGTGAGTTGACTGTGACAGCTGAACTACTTCTCCTTCATGAAGTGACAGTGAAGTGTGAGTCTAAGTTAACTCAATTACAGTGAGAGTAAAATTTAGTACAGAAACAACTTGAAAGCTTGGAAGAAGCCACAACATATTTACTATTTATAAGCCCTGCAGTTAAACGACTCACCAGGCCGAATAAACAATTTATTGAAAAAATATTTCAAGTTAATGGAATTTTTAGTGTATACCCATATTACTAAACCCCAAACATTTGATATTTACATAACAATCGGACTCGGATTGACTATCACGAACACACATACATCATAATGGAAGTAGATTACAGAATATATTCACAAAATATTCAGAAAACGTCAAAATTATTTCCATTTCCTCCTACTTCAATATCCGCAGGAATACTAAAATTTAAAATGTTGTCAACATTTTCAACAGATTCCAATTCAGTTTTTATATACAGAAGTACCTTGACTGTTTAGTTTCAATTAAATATTATAACTCTTGTCTCAAAATCTGTTACAGTTTCAAACCTTTACCATTAAATGCTGAAGAACTCACGGCCTTCACTCTACTCTAACTCTACTCTTTACTGAACTTCTGAGCTTTTTTACACCTTTGCGCATTAAAAGCTTCCATACCATTTAGTTTGTTATAATACGAGTAATTTCCGGAGATACAGAAAGAATGAACTTAAGAGACTGTAATACGGGCACCTTTAAATTGATAACATTTCACAATTGAGAATAAATTATATTTAACAAATCAATTTTAATTAATTAATTCTTTTTTTTTCTTTTGAAACTCAAAACAGGAAAGGTTTCCATTGTGTAATATTTGTTTTACAATATTTAAATAAGGAGCGCCAGGGAGCGCAGTGGTTTCGCACGCGGCTCCCAATCCAAGCGTCAGAGTTCGATTCCGGGCTCTGGAGTTGGCGATTTTAAGTCGGCCCTATCCACGCCTTCATCTCTGTCTAGCACATGTGAAGTGTCCCCTATGCCCAACGTGATTCGGAGTCTACGGTATAAACTGTACGTCCTCTTGCCTCACCGCCAACTTCACTATCACCCTATCATTGGAGGTAATGGACATCGCCCTATGGGTACCTTCACCTGAGAAATGGTGTCTAGACATTACATGGTGGGGCGAGGATACCCCGAAGGCCAGGGTAGCCATGTGGGGTGTATTGGTAAGCAACCAACCATATTTAAATAAGGTGGCAGAAATTTAAAGAATGCGATTGTTTGGAACACCTAATGTGTGTAACAAAAGTACGATGAAATACTTTTCTCAAGTTCTATTTCATTTAAAACGTCGAGATATATGCGACATTTTGGAAATATTTAGTTAAAAACGGTAGGATGGACTGGTAATTTCACCTCCGGACCCCTTAAATATCTACCTAGGTATCTTATTATTTCTTATAAATAAATTTAACTTCAAACCACACATTTTCGGAAATGTAATTCAATTATTAACTTAAATTCTCTGAAACAACAATTATTCACAGCAAATGATTATCTCTAGAGACATCATTTAAAGATTTCATAAAATGAAAATTTAAGCAGACAAAGACTATGAATTACCTAAGAACCACACCGATCTCTGACCCTTCACATCTAAATTAGCCCCTCTAAGAGAAAGTAAGATGCGAGATAAGGAAGGCCACGTATGGTGATGCTCAACTTGTGCTTCCCTAGCGTGTCGTATAGTGTGGCCGTGTAAGCATTCTGCAAGTATACTCCAGAGAGTAAAATAAAATAGGACATTTGTAAATTAAAATTTTCATTGACACACACTTTTAAAATGCTAATTTGGTCTGTTTTTTTTTTTCTTCTTCTTCTATATTTTGCAGGAGCCTCAGGAAACGTAACATTTAATGCACTACAATTTAGACGTTAAAAACAACGGAAGTAAACAGTAAATGTCCGGAAAGGTATTCAGACTGAAAACTTCAATGCCATAGCCGGGATTTGAACCAACGCTAACGTACCAGCATGACAAATTCCCCAACTTACTCGCATTTTCCCTCGTTTTTGTTATCATATTTACGTTAAAATTTTGAGAAGATAAACACCTTGATTTTTATAATAGGGCAAAAACGATACAAAATGCTTCCTCATTCTTCTTCTGAATCACTGTTTTCAAATTGTAACATACAAATTTACAATTTTTGGCACACATTCATAAAGCTCTTCATAGAACCCTACTCAGGTTAGTTGAGTTTAGCAGCCTGCTTGGTTTTGCTCTCAAACTTTGTACCTGTCTCTGATATAACATGCAGCTTTAGTGAATCAAATAATTCACAATATTTCATTTCCATGTTTCACTTCTGAGCGTTCTCGCTAAACTGTTTCAATGCTTATCTTAATGTACAAAAGTGGAGAAACAAATCTTCATTCTAATTTTTCGAATGTTGCATTAGAACAAAGGTTTATTGGAAATGTTTTGGAAATTCTAGCGGTACCTGTTTATTTTATTCCTGCTTATTATAGCTCCTGTGCAAGTGTAATGGTCTTAGATGGAACTTGTCAGTATGACAAAGTATAATTACTTAAAATCTTCAACAAGAAACATCATGATCTGGTTCATGGTCAACTGATCTGGCTGTAACTGCTTTCGGAAATATTGTATTTTCTTTTTTCAAATGTAAACACCGATTAATGAGGGCAGTTCCTTGCCAATAAGTTAAATTTCTTGACCTTTTCTTTTACCATTTGTAGAAATCGCTTCCACATTTTAATTTATCAGCGGAAATATTACAAACAACACTTTACCCAATCAACTTATGGCTTCGTTATTAAATCATTCCAGCTTCAAGAAATAATTGATCTTTCCATTCTTTGTTTCCCATCTCTGTTTTCCCTTGTTGCTCTGATTTTATATATTGTTTCAATTTTATGTAGCTTTTTATCTTCCATACTGTCTAAATATTGATACAGATGTTAATTTGTCAAGTGAGAGTGATATTGAGTTTATTCATTTATTGTTTTGAATTGTTATGAGTTATAGGTGGTCATGACTGAATAGAGTATGTCACAGACAGTTAAAGGTGAATGTTAATATACAATCTAGATAAATGGTAGATAAGATACATTAAATAGAAAGATAAAATAATAAAGAAAATTGTTTTACGACAATATATTCGGAAAATCAGAAAGTTATGTGATTCAAAATTAATGCATTGGCCACAGGGAAAAGTGATGTATACTAGAATATTTAGTCACCGTGGTGATAAGGTAAAAGTGAAAAGGACAATACCTACACATCTGCAGAATTCTGGTTTATAATCAGAGAAGTTAAGCTGTATTAATAATTTTGAAAGGGAAAAACTAGTTTTAAATGTGTATAATAATATTGATTTCAGATACAAATCAAGTTAAATTCGGATTTAACTTAAAGAGAATTTTTTCAACTTGTTTATTTCCCTAACATAAGCTCCAAAATTCAAGTATCCGATACTACGACGGAGATAAGATTTCATGCAAACCTTAGCTACAAATAACGTCAAAACGTGGTGCATCATAACATCTGCATCATCTCATCAGCACCAAATGGAAACTGCTTCAAATGATCGTCGCAACTCGGGGCTTCCAGGTAGTCAACGCACCGCATATCATCACCAAGGTATCACTGATTCAATGTTGCTTTCAATTTGATTAATTATTTATTAAGCCTTCATTTAGAAGTATGTATTGGTTCTGTATGCCCCAGATAATTAAAATGTGCTACTAGGAAACAACCTTGAAAAAACACTTAAATGATTAATTTATTTAATTAAAGTATTTTATAAGTGGGTGCTGACGAAGATCACAAATACCTCACAACTTCCAAAATCTACCCTTGCCCTTTAATTGTAATTTCTATACGTAAAATAGTTCCACTCGGCCAATCAGGGAACAAATGGTTAACGTTTGTTCTTTCTCTGCTTATATTTTCAATATTATATATATATATATATATATATATATATATATATATATATATAAACTGGTACAGACTGAATAAATTTCGGACCCTAACGCTTTAGACAACTTCTTAAATTAAAAGTTCTAGGGTATTCCTGATTTTGAAACTTCACCTATTTCTGGTTTTCAAAACTTTAATTTACAGAATGCACCAGAGTAATATCAGGATATGACAGCCAATTTCTTCTGAAAAAGACTAGTAAAAGTAAAGCACTTGCAAACTTCAGATATAAACATCGTATGTCCACAGACGGCGAACATCTAAGACAAAAGTTTTAATCAAGATGTTGGGTATCGCAAATAAGTTCTTTCAAGTTAAAATAAAGAAAAAATAGCTAGGGAGATAAACAAGAAAGGGTCATTCCGGAGGAAGCAAGGAATCGCAACAACAATTTACTGCTTTGTCAGACCACAAAGTCCGGCTGAATCATCTATCTCGAGGAGAAACTTTTGCGGAGAACCACCCCAACCGCATCTACTAGCGCTATCTTGTGGGAACATTACGTGAAACAGTTGAGTAGTTGCTTCCGCCACGGTCAGACAGTGAGCCATTGCAAGAAGAAACAAAACCTTTCCTCCGAGGCAGCCATCAAGACAGATCGGTTAGAAAGGGAACGTGAGCAGTGAATTAGAAAGTTTGTCGCAGCGACGGGGAAAAAGAAACAAACAAAATGGCTCAAGTGCAGAAAAAGTTGAAGGTAGCGAACCACCACAATATTTAAAGGGCTTTAGTTGCGCTCTAAGGTAAAGGGGACTTCTTGGTTTTCCAGAGAAAGGGTGACAGTCTAAACCTTTCACGTAAGGTAATTACCTAATCTGTCTTCCGTACGTTTTTCAAGGGAAAGGTTACCTACAGAGAGAAAGTAAACCTTAAGACAAAGTTATGCACTTCTCTTCTATGAAATCTTATAAAATGTTCCTTCAACTTATAAGGCATTATAATCTATTCCATGATCTTGCAAAACGTGCCTTACTATTTCCTGTTACAAACTCCAGTATATATGCAGTTATGCAGGAGATATGATCAGTACATGAAAAAGATAATTAAAAAATTCATCACTTTGTAATTTCACCACAAAAATAGTACCAACTACCTACACATTTTAAATAGATCTCATTAAGATGTTAGAAAATAAGAAATACAACAAAATATTAACTAAAAAGTCACTTTTACTCACAGCTTCTCAAAATAGTATTTTCTCATCTTGATATCAAACTTACAAATGCAGATTTACATAGAGCTTGTCCGACCTGCAGACGGTAGGTACACGAATGCTGCTTGCTTCTTTTTCGTAATCTATTAGCTATGTTTGGTGTGTTTTTGGCTTTATTGGTGTGTTAGAATCGATCTACCGTGTTTTTTATTCTTAAGGACAAACTAAAACCATTTTAGCGTGCATGCAATAACTAAACTGAATGTATAGGTTTTTGCCTAACCTGCACTAATCCATGACCTATTCCGGGTGTTCCCTCTAGTTATCAGTTTTCTTCTAGACTGATTAACAGCTCTAGTGCTATTTCTTAAATTCTAGTAAATGAGTATTGTCCTTACATTGTTACGTAGAAGAACAATTATTATTATTCCAAAATAATTTTGGGGGAAATACTAGCTACCTTTCACTGCTATCGATACAATGAAATTACTTAGTGACTTAGTTTATTAGTTTTTGATATTCATTTTCAGAAGTATCATAAAATTACTATAAATACTATAATTTGTCACTATTATTAGATATAATTTGTGTATATTTATTTTAAGTGTATTTATGTACAACCACCTGTGATTATCAATACCTGAAACACACAATAATAAACGATACAAATAATAAACTACAAAGAGAGCTTTTGGTTCCAAAAAACTGGAATATATTTGTTCCGGGTAATTCAGGGACATCTATTTTTGCACTAGCAACTATGATGTTACTAAGAATCGTTGCATATCTTCACCAAATAATTTCAATAAAAATACTTCTTCCTTATGTGCTGACATCCACTAATATTAGTATGGAGAACATCGAGCGCAAAGGTGCCAGAAGCATGTGTATAGTATTCATATTAACTTCCACAGTTAAAAGGAAAAAAAAAAGAAAGGAAAAACAATCACCTGTTAAACTACTTTTTTTCATTCGAGTACAAAATACTTAGCTACGATTGTGTTTGAAGTGAGTGGTAAAAGTTTATATGTCAAGAACAGAAATCTGTAAGTTTCTAACGGTAACATTACGCCGCAGACAAGATAAACGTCAATCTGTCTAAGGATTTTCTCCTAGCAACTTAGTGAACGATCTTAGTTCTACTTCAAAAGCCAAAATATAGCAATATCCAAACTGTTCCACCAAGTTAAGCTCCTGAGCTAGAAGTTAAGAACAACCTTCTGCCGAACGAAAGTCCTGGGTTTGATTTTCAGCTTGTTATTTGACAATGAGCTAAACTCTGTGGGAGTAATATGGCTTACCAGCAAACAGAACAAAGATATTTCTGTTAATGCGTTATGTGTGTTTTCAATCATTTGAAGGTATCTTTGAATAACTTCTTACAACTAACTTTCTAAATAAAATACCGGGATGAATTCTTTGGTTTAAAAGTTTTTATTCCTTACTTTATTCGAATAAAAAATTACAGATATTTCACAAACATGTGTACGCATCTGTAGGGTATTTAGAGCTGAGATTTTTCCCCGGTAGAATACGTTATAGCCCTAAAACTTCAATTACTTTATTTCCAATACCCGGTTTCCAAAATGTTTCTTCCCATTGTATCTATGCTGTTCTAGTATGTATCAATGCTTTATTATTCTCCTTTACATTTTTATTTTGGCAGCTAGCTCTGAATATTGGTATCTGCTAGTAGACTAGGGACGTAAAACGTAAAATGTAAAACAATATGGCCAACTGCGGCCAAAAGACGATTCCTAGATGGAAAGATTAAGGGACTATCTTAGAATACAGTGAATGCAAAGTAATTACATTGTACCAACATACCAAAACATTTATTTCTATCCAAAAACGTAATTAAGTCCATTTTCAACTGATCAATTGCTACCATATTCCTAACCATCTTGGATATTCTAAGAGAATATGCACAGCATTTCCATTGGAACAATATAGGAGTAAAATATACTGCTTCTAATGACTTTCCCAAATGTAAATGCTAAAGAATGCTTTGTAACTTACTAGACTAATGGATTTCTCTATTATTTCACAACATATTATCTCAGAATTTTATCGTTCATTGTATTATACAAAATATTAATTGGATGCCGGCAAAATAGGCATTCTTTAGGGATGCCCATGAGATGTACCTTAACACAGTATGTATGCTAAGCAATCATGAAGTTTTAGCGGATATTACATATTGTTAAAAAGAATAGTTAAATGAATTGAGATATGTAAAGAAATGGAGATATAAAGTACGGTAGGTGATATGTAACCATGACAACCTCAAATGAAAAGAAGTTAATTGTTTCAAAGGTCTTTCTTCTGCAAGGAACATTCATAGAGGATAGATATATATGAGTATTACTCTGCAAGTGTGCAGATATGAAGTTATAAATGAATGCATTTGTGTGTTGCATAATTGATGATATATTTATTGTGCATATTTCAAAATTTTATAATTTACAACTTTTGGGTAAATTTATTTGTCTTTACCTTGTTGCTACCTTGGCATACATGACATCCTCGTCTTCTGCGTAGCTCTTAACCTCAATACCTACTTTATTACTTAACTAGTCCCTTTCTTCCCCCTCATCTTCTGTTTCTATATTCTTTTAATTTCTGGGCCATTTTCTTTTACTTTCTGCAAGAACTTACCAATACTTCTTACCTTTTTTTCCACCCTGCTGTTAACATTTTTATAGCAGCTATCCTCTTCTCTACTTTCTCCCATTTTTCTTCCCAAACCTTTTTTCTCCATATTGCAACCTTCTTGCATTCTGTTACATAGTGTTCTATGCTTTCCTTTCCCCCACACAATTCACAAATTCCCTTTTCCCCACCTCTTATTCCTCTTAGAAATATTATTCCTGTTCTCATCCATGCTAACCCTTCTCTTTCTTGCCTATTGCAGTAATCTACATATGCTTCTCGTCCCCAATTTCTTTTTATCTGATTGTAAAATTATAATGACTATATTTTCTAGACTTTCCCATATTTACTGTCTTTCTATACCTGCTATTCTGCATTTTACTAATTTACCCACTTCGCTTGTATTCGTTTCCTCTAATCTCCATATATCTCCCATTCCTATTTTTTCCATAATTCCTCCTATCTCTGCCCACCAACTATTTGAGTTCTCTAATATATTTTGCTGTTTCATGCATAATTTCATAATTTCCCCTTCTTCTTTGGCCAAACACCTATACCAAAGTTTTATTATTCTTTCCATTATTATTCCATTTCTTCTTGTCTTTCCTAATTATACTTAAGCTACTTCCCTAGGTGCTTATCTTGGTAAGCCTAGCAGCTCTTTACTAAACCTTCTGTAGTTTTGGTCCAACGCTTTGTTTACCTCTGTTCCCCCCCCCCTCCAGATCTCCACTGCATACACCATTTTGGATTCAACTAGTGCTTCGTACATTCTTTCTAACCACTTGGTTGTCATTTCTAGCTTATATTTGCATATTCTTATTCCATTCATTGTCGCCCTTCCTTTTCCTTCAATTTTTCTCTTGTGTTCTCCAAACTTTCCATTGTTATTCAACCTTTCTCCTAAATACTCAAATTCATTGACCACTTCTACCCTTTAGAGGCATCAATAGCTAGTGTACTATTATTTATAATTAGTACTTTACATCACTAGTAGCAGGAGAAAGAGCAATTATCAATAATCTTCAAGATTTCGTAAGATCAAGCATCAAATTATGTATGCGGAATAAACTATTCTATTTTTGGGAAAGTATGATTGAAAAGTTAAGCAATCAGCAGTAGAATCTAATATTTCAGAGCTACAATACTACGACCCTGGGGGAAAGAACTCATCGCTCCAGAATTACTGATGCGCCTTCAGATCCAAAGTTGCAGGGGAAACTTTAAGATTTCTTCAAGATCGTCACCATAGGTGAGAAATTCATCAACATACACTATCATCCCCATTAAAGTACTTCAAAGTTCTCAGGAATGGTACCGTTTGCATTGTTTAGGACAGATAAGACAAGAAATAAATAACAATAGAGAAGCAAATATAACATTTTCCATTTGAAAATAGCATTATCCTGCTAACACTGCTGCACTAAGCACTGAAAATATCAAGTACACCTCTATCAACATAAGAAAAAACTCCGAAGCAGTTACTAATATAGACTTCTCTCACTACCTATTCATTAAATTAAATATAAACTAGCATGCGGCGAAATTTCGCCCGAAATATGGACGCTAAATTATAATAACAGCATATGGAATGTGATGGGATGGGATTGAATGGGATAGCTTTAGTGTGTTAAGGTCAAGACACAGCGGTTTTATTATAAACATTAAACGCAGATTAGGAAGAATAATACTACACACATTATTTCTATCAAATATTATCCTGAAACTCACAGTGTGGTAATTAATACTCAGGCTGTCACAAGGTAACTGAGTTTCAAAGGCAGACTAGTTAACGATAAAAAGTGCATATATATTCTGATTGAATTCAAAACGCTATAAATCTACATTATGAACAAATAATAAATTTGTAAAAGCATAAACCTTATGAACTTAGAATAAAAGAAGAAAATTCTAAAAGCATTCATTCCCATGAATAAAGAAAGCATTGCTATTAATATTAAACGACACATACTCAATTGTTCCTTATTTCTTTAAAATGACAAAGTTAGCTCATTATTATATTACTAAATTATTTTTCCATTGATTTCTTTTCTTTTTTTTTTTTCCTTTGTAATTTTAAGTCATCCAACTTTAAGTCATATCGGACGATGAATGGAATGGGTGAAATGATGCTCAAATGAGCCCAGGGTCATAGAGCTTAGAGTTACCCGACATTCGTCTTTCAGGATAGGGGGAAAACCGCGGAAAAACTTATCCACGTAACTCACCCTGGCCGAGATTCAAACTCGGGACCTCTTGAACATGAGGCAGTTTCGTAACCACCAAGCTACTGAGTCGGGCTATTGATGTTTTAATACTTTATGAACTTCAATACAAAATGTTTTAACTATGATGAGAGCTGATGTGCATTAAAATTAATGATAAATCTAAGCTGAAATGGGACTAATTACAGATGACTGTAACTTTTTTGACTTACTGGCAATACAAAGCTAACGGCTATTCTATGTACTAAGTTTCAAATCCACTTCAAATCTGTTCTTTATATTCGAGATCAGTCGTCAATTATAGTAGAATTGGATTCACCAGCAGATCCAATTTGTGAATTCCGGGATTGTTGGATTTGTCTCATTTAACTTTTTCAAGAGACATTCAACACTCAACAGATGCGAGTTTAGTAAGTGTGCTGGAAACATTTTCGAACAGTTTTAAACAATCTTTCGGTGTACAATGTTTTGGGCTGTATTTAAACAAAAGAAAAGAGAATGTCTAGTGAAAAGGAAACAATAGCTTTACACTCCCAGGGTATCTCCCACCACTTTCATCTCTTTTCTACCCGATATTACAAAAGATAGTTTTCCTATCTTCAATTTAATGGAGATAATGGTTTTCAGAAATAACTGAATTACAGAGTTCGGTATAGGTGTGTATCTAAGGTATATAGAAGCCCGTATATGATTCTAAATTTCTAAAATAAAGTTTTCTGATACTCTACAGTCTTTGCATTACAATAAGGGAGACTTAAAGGAAGCGATAACGTCTACGATAAAATACAATTCAAGCAGATTGCAACAAATGTCTCCAAAATTGTTAATACCGCACTAACTGACTTAGATTGTGTGATTTAACAAGAGTATACTTTTATCCTCTAATTTTTGTCCTTTTTCTGTTAATTACACAAAGTTATAAAAAATGTATTATCATTGAAGAGGACTTCGTAGGCAATTCAGGAAATTTTGCCTCACTTATATTATTATTTATGTGCATATTTTTAACATTTTATACTTTAATAAAAAAATCGTTTGTCATATTTAGAAAATTTTCCAAGTAAAGCGAAGTTTGGCTTAGCTTTGTGGCATTGTCTTGTAAAGCTACGTGGCACATACTTTGAAAAGGTGAATGTAATGCAACTTAATTTACCTTTATGCTAATTTTGTTTTTTAGACCATTCTTACACATATTAGACTTTTTTTTTTGTAATTTACGTCCTCCAATTTTAAGTCATATCGGACGATGAGTGGAGTGGATGAAATGAAGATCAAATGAGCCCAGGGTCCACAGAGCTCAGAGTTACCCGACATTCGTCTTTCACTATAAGGGAAACCCCGGAAGAAACCTTATCCAAGTAGCTCATCCTGACCGAGATTCGAACTCGGGACCTCTTGAACTTGAGTTAGACATGCTACCAGCACGCTACCGAGGTGAGCACTCAGACCATTCTAGATATGTTACTGAAACTGTATCTGTGAAAATTATATTAGGTATAATTTTATGCAGATTAAATATTACATGATTTGTGATTAGGCAGCGCAGGAACCACTTAAACGTTGTTACTGGGACGCACCGGCCACGAAGACAAAAACACTACACCTTACTCTTTATCAGTGACCCTAGCCTCTGTTTTAGGTAATGGGGCAAAGAGCAGTTATTTGTGCAAAAGTCGACTAATATCTCGACCAGTTGCAAGGTTGCTCTTCAGTGTAAAATTCCGTCCTAATAGGGAGAACATTGCGCGTATTTAGAGAAAAATCCAAGAAATATGGAGCGCCTTACGAGCGCTGTCCGATACGGCGGATGTGGTTTTGATGAATGGAAAAACGGAAGGAAGTTCAATGATAGCGTGATTAATTTAGTTTAATTAAAAATATGAATTGAAAAAATAGTTACGTCAGGGATAATATTTGTTACTTTAACGTCAGAGCATTTTGTTATGATCTTAATTGTACAATACTTTCAACCACTTACTATATCAATAGCCTCCTTTTCAGTTACAAATGCTTTATTTAGTACTGCCAAACACCTGAAAGAAAATGCTCGCCTCATTGCATAAGGCATTTAGTCTTGGTTAATTTATCTACAATTCTTTGAGGTTGTTTTCTGTTCTGTTTATCATTTAATGCTTCCATCCTCAACCTCACTAACATTAACTTCCCTCTTAATGGTATAAGTTGCAGCTTATTTGCCATCACGGAATGCTATAAAGGAATTTTGGAACATGTTAAACACTCATAAGCAATAATTAAGAAATAGCTTGTTTATTGTTGTTTTATAATCCAAAGAAATTCTTAATAATAGCAAGCAAGCTACTGCGGAGTACGCCGGTATGTCTACAAACAGTTACAGCACGCGGCACGGCGTGTGACCGCGTGAGGCACGCGTTGTTATTCCTGTCACTGTGTAATACACATTCTGGAGCTTTTTATGCGGCGTTTTTGGCGGTAAAAACTATCTATATGTGTCACACAGAAAATGAGCAACTATTTCTATATGTTCGTTGGTGTCATTTTAGAACATCCTGTATAGCAAACTAAAACTTCAAAATTCATATTAAAAATATAATCTAATGTTTGCCTTGTATGAATAATTACTTTCTAAATGAGAATTTTGTATATTCTGTACAAACCAAAGTTTAAGTCAGAAAATAATCAGTAAATCACAAAGTTTCCACTCAGTTTACTTTGTAATACTGGAAGTTTACTTAAAATGGATGAATTGGAAGAGGGCTTACTACGGCCTTATCTTGCAAGTAATGTCTTCCTTCAGGCAAAGGACTAATCAATAAAATAACGATTAAGATCTGGGTCAACTAAGTGTTTTGAATCCCTTAATGCTTTAACGATGAATATCCAGAGAACCCTATCGTGACGTTGCCTCTCTATAGAAGGTAGTTAACCATCCCATATTCAGTGCTTCATTTGGAATTCATCAAACTGAAGACTGCTACGGCTTCATCAATCACTTTGTCTTCAATATATACTTAGGATAGGCGTATGCCATGAATGTGTGTAAACTTGGTGTCAAATTCAAACTAAAACTTCTATTCACCCTACGTTACCACACTTTGTATTAAAATGTGTTTAGAAGTGCCTCTTTACCTTTGATCCCTTTAACCTACATAGCAGATACAGAACTGTTGTTATGTTATACAGGTTAATAAAATATCCTAATTTAAAAGACTGAAATTAACGCAACAGATTACATGTACCAAAATATTTATGGTAAGTTTAGTTGAGATAAAAATATAGTGCACTACGTAAAACCAAGCTCTAATTTTTAAAATTGTATTTTATATGTGTGAT
Organism: Mantis religiosa; assembly: GCA_030765055.1. Lineage (NCBI taxonomy): Eukaryota > Metazoa > Arthropoda > Insecta > Mantodea > Mantidae > Mantis > Mantis religiosa. The sequence continues at coordinate 163,786,968 of CM060952.1, forward strand.
AGTTAATTCCTGTGATATTCTGCTTTCTACTTAAGGAATAGGAATTCGAAGTTATTTGGCGAAATGGGGATAAAATGGCTTCCCAATTAAGACAGAACACGTATCATCTCCCTACCGGTAAATAAAAAAGTATTTTAGGAATATTCATAAGCTGGCATAGGAATTGTTTAACATTAAGTACTATGAAGGGAAATGTATTTGAAACGTTGATAGGTTTTACACAGTAATGATAAATTTCTTCGGTACATTTTTAAATTCACATTAAAAATAATGCCTATTTTTACTTAAAATAACATACTTAGGTTGATATTATTTATAATTTGCTCAGCTCTATTATTTAACGTAATAATTGCTGTAAAGTTTTTTACACTACAATTAATATAAAGTGAAATGGTTGATAGATATTATCTCTTCGTTGATGCAGTTTTGCTATTTAATAAGTTTATATTTACTCATAAGAAACAAACCATCTGTGGCCCCTGGCGGCCGTAGTTTCTATTTTTTGTACATATACATGTTATTAGTGTAGATAATTTGAAACCAACTCTAAGATTTCCTTTGCCTGCTGAAAAAAATAACGTATCTGACAAGTTTTCGTCATTAGACTTCAGTTCTGTGGATATTTACAGATTTGTGAAAATGTTTCCCAAACTATTAAATGAAGAAAGAAATACTATAACAAACATTAGAAACAAACGCATGGTGGTGTCTATTAAAGTATTAATGTATAATTTAACATCCAATAACATACTACCAGAAAATTCAGCTTTATTACAAATTTTAGAAGTATCACACTACATGTACATCTAACAGAGCTTCATAAAAGGGATGAAGTTTCTGTGGGAGTAAAAGAGATGGAGAGACCATGTGAAGCAAGTGGGAATACGCGGTGAGGATTAAGGAGGGGTAAACTACCACCAAGTGGACGCAATAACATGAGTTGAGCTGCGGCTACAATTATTATAATTAAAATTAGTTATACTAATTTACAACTAAAATTATTATAATTGAAAAACCTCCTTGCACAGATCTCCCTTGCTTTTTATTTTCGGATAAATTGATATAACCAATTTGATTGAAAAAGCTAAATGCACATATGAATTCTCTTCGAATAGACTCTGAAGCCTTCCTCTTAGAATTACTTTTGAATGGTTGTAAAATCGTAAGAGATACACTAAAGTTTGCTGTTTCAAACTGTAGATCGGTTTAGACCATACAATTTGTTATATGTTAATATTTTCTTCTGGTATGAATAGCTCAAACACTCCAGCAATTTTCTTTTGTCAATTTGTAAATTTGTGTGAATTATAACTTATAAAATGGATTTTGATGTAATAAGTTTAGACAGTATGTAATGTTATTAATGTTAAGTTAATTTAAATAAGTTAAAGTAAGGTTAGGTGAACTTCGTGCCAGCATCCGCAATTCAAAGAGAAAGAAAGAAAGAAAGAAAGAAAGAAAGAAAGGAAAGAAAGAAAGAAAGAAAGAAAGAAAGAAAGAAAGAAAGAAAGAAAGAAAGAAAGAAAGAAAGAAAGAAAGAAAGAAAGAAAGAAAGAAAGAAAGAAAGAAAGAAAGAAAGAAAGAAAGAAAGAAAGAAAGAAAGAAAGAAAGAAAGAAAGAAAGAAAGAAAGAAAGAAAGAAAGAAAGAAAGAAAGAAAGAAAGAAAGAAAGAAAGAAAGAAAGAAAGAAAGAAAGAAAGAAAGAAAGAAAGAAAGAAAGAAAGAAAGAAAGAAAGAAAGAAAGAAAGAAAGAAAGAAAGAAAGAAAGAAAGAAAGAAAGAAAGAAAGAAAGAAAGAAAGAAAGAAAGAAAGAAAGAAAGAAAGAAAGAAAGAAAGAAAGAAAGAAAGAAAGAAAGAAAGAAAGAAAGAAAGAAAGAAAGAAAGAAAGAAAGAAAGAAAGAAAGAAAGAAAGAAAGAAAGAAAGAAAGAAAGAAAGAAAGAAAGAAAGAAAGAAAGAAAGAAAGAAAGAAAGAAAGAAAGAAAGAAAGAAAGAAAGAAAGAAAGAAAGAAAGAAAGAAAGAAAGAAAGAAAGAAAGAAAAAGAAAGAAAGAAAGAAAGAGAAGAAAGAAAGAAAGAAAGAAAGAAAGAGGAAATAGCGATAGAGAGAGGAAATTATGTAAGATAATATTTTTAAAATTTTGACTATTGTTTAACTAACAACGAAATGAATACATGTTGATCATATTGGCCTGATATCTCATGGTTAGCATATTCAATTTCAAATCCAGAGCTCCTTTGTATCCCAGGATGCAGGACAGGTGTTTCTTTAACAAGAATTATTATTATTCTAAGAGTTTGGACCTATCTGCGAGAGAGTATACTGTGTAGGTGTTTATTCGTGTGTGTACGATATCCTAAAGCTTAAATAAGCCGTGGTGACGAAAAAACAAAATAAAAAATGTTCATAGACACAACCATGAACAAGGAAGTCTATCTTAGTCTATTACAGAAAAATTTAAAACAAAGTGCGGAAATGATGGGTATTTTGGACAGCTACTCAACAATCAGGATAATTCTCAATTATCAGGATAATGGTCCGAAGTATAGGTCCCACATTGTGCATTTATAAGTGTTCTCATGTACTGCATCCACCCGCTCAGTCACCGGATCTTAATTCCATAGAAGTAGTATGGGATAAACTGGAAAAGGCCGTGCGGAAGACCCCGGGAGACCTCCAGGCAGCACTTGAAGGAGAGGTTGCAAGAGGAATGGAGCAAAGTTTCTACAACCGAACTGGAAAACCTGGTTCACAGCATGCCAAGTACGCTGCGAGAAATAGTGAAAATAATAGGGAGAATCACAAAGTACAAAGCCATACCTTTTTCACTCAAGTTATGTCCGATTACTTTTGAGGGCCAAAAAATATCATTTCTTTTTAATTCTTAAAAAAGCACGCATTATGTAAGTCATGTGTTAAATAATATTTATTTTCTTACCAGAACGAACCATGTAACTGTCACTGATATTTAATTTCAATAAAATAGCATATCAAATGTTAATTTTCACTTTCAAAACCTAGTACTCTGTTTTGTCCAATTATTTATGGGAGTCTCTGAACTCTCTACACGTTCTTCATCCACGAGTTGGAGCCCAGTAATTGTTCATAGTGGCTTTATTACCAATGTAGCTATAGAAATCAATACAAGTAACTTCTAATTTTATAGTATATAAATTTATATTTGATCCTCAGTATGTACTATGATAGCACTGCTAACCATGCAAAGACACTTGGATAACTTACCCATATTTTAACTATAACTTATTCATTTTAATTCATTGCATTACAAATTTATTTATACAGCAAAATTTCTTACCTAGAATGTAACATCTGAAGCAGTAGTATGACTTTTGGTACCTCTTACCTGAAACAACACAAACACTTTAAGTTATATCATTACTGAACATATGCATTATTTATTATTAAGAAACATATGCATTATTTATTAATATTTCAGTACTGTATTTATAATTATTAATCCTATTGCTATTAAGAATATATTAGGTACAGTTGTATTCCAAAACACATTTATTCCCTCACTTTCTTCTCGGGCAGCCAGCCAGGTGAAAAGATGATTAGATATCAACGTTTCGGGAGTGTATATCTCTCCCATCATCAGGATATTTATAAAATGTTATAACCTCAAAATGAAATACTGGATATAACACAACTATAAACAAAGACAAAACACCATCAAAATTCACATTACTGAACAAAAGACTATTTTCAGTAAATTAAAATTATTCCCAGTCTCCTTATGTGATGAACGAACAGTTATATTTTATTCATAATAATGCATTGCTCATGTAAGAAATACATAGATCTAGCTAGTAACATAATTACTTAAAAATAAATGCTTTAATTTGCATCTATATAAAGCACGTAAATTAGAATGTTTCAATTAGAACATTGTAGTTTTATTCAAACTTGATATCTCAAACAGGAGCTTTTAGTATGTTTATGCTAAACATGGATCCAAATTGTATACCTTGCCGAGCTTTTGTTTTCATTTTGATTTTGCAAAACCGTTTATTTTGAATTGCTGTTACGGTTTAAACATAAAATAATTTTTAGACATGAGATGTTATATCGTGGTATTCCACACACAAAAATTCCCACTTCAGATAGAAGCTTCTTAGATAATGAACTTCATGTAGTTTTCACTAACGCAAACCAGGAACTATGAATTGAAAAGCCAATCAATAGTTAACATTACACAGCATTTAAAATGACACTTCATGCATTGAAACATTTCATAAAAACAGTGTTTCACACTTAAGTGTATGGTAGAGAGGGAGTAAAGAGCCCTTCAGAAACAGGAAGGGTGTCTTCCGTTGCGACCATTAGTAATCTGATCCCATTAACAAACACGCATTAGCGATTGCAGCTGTCAGTTTAAATACCACACATCGGATAATCCAATTGAGGTAAGCACAGGCAAAATATGTCACTCCAAGTTAAACATTATAATTGGTTAGTTCTGCTAGTGTTCCTTGCATGGCATATGCCAAAAGTACCAACCCAACACCTGGCTGTTTTGAAGTGAACTCTACGCTTAGGGAACATGCGAAAATGTAAATTCCTAAATTAAAATGGCCCATAATACTATGATACGACGATAAAAAGGTACTATACGAAAAAGGAGGAATACTTTTTACAGTCATCTTCTCAGAATAAAATCTAGCAAATTAACTAAACAAATCTTTCATTTCTTCCGTAACCGCAAAACAAAACCTAGCAGAATTAAAAATCATAGAAAATTTATTACTTGACGGAGCGGCGTAAGTAATAACTAAATACGAAAATATAAGGATCAAAGATCATTGTACATTAAAATCGAAACTCGCTATCTCGGCAGGTGAAAGAAAGAAAGTGAGAAAAAAGAAAGAAAGAAAGAAATAAAGAGAAAGAAAGAGAGAAAGTGAGAAAGAAAGAAAGAAAGAATGAATGAATGAATGAATGAATGAATGAAAGATAAGATAGAATGGCGAAATACTGGGAATTCAGAAAGGAACAAGCAACAACACATAAGGAAATAACTGTTTCTTACCTACCCCAAAAGGCGTGATATGAGAAGAAGAAGAAAAATGGCCTAAAGCACAGCCAGATTCTGGCGACGTCGTCTTTTAAATTTGCATCATGCATATTGCTAAAGTGTACATAAATATTCACCTTGGACCCAAACTATTAAAATTAACTAATTTGGGTAGGTAATTTCTTTTAAGGGACTTTTTATCTAATATATTTCGTCATTTATTGCCTTTTATGTCCTTATTTAGTCATATTGATGCATTAACAATAAGGACATGCAATATATGCAGTGGAGGTATTGAGGCACTCATAGATAGGTAAAAAATTAAACCAAATGTACGGATTGTTTTGCAAAGAACTACTAGGGCTGCCAAAATCGTCACCAAGAGAAGTGGCATTACTCGAGCTAGGTAATAAAAAATGAGGGGAATAATAATAGAGAGAATATTGAAATTCTGGTATAAGTGTATTGAAGGGCAGAAAGGGGAATTATTGAATCTGTCCATGAAGCAACAGGAAAACATTAAAAAAACAAATAGTTGGTGGTCGGAATTGGAAAGAATGTTAAAGATTGGCATGGGAGACCTATGAAGAGCAGAGGAGACAAATTATAGCGGATTTTTGAAGGAAGTGAGAACTAGAGTACAAGGTATAGATAGGCAAGAGATATGGCAAAGTATAGAAGAAAAGAAATCTTTGAAATTTTATAAGCAATTAAAGAGAGAATGTGGTAGGGAAAAATATATAGATCAATGTGGCAAAACTGGAAGAGAAGGCATAGCATGGAGTGAGTGAGTGAGTGTGTGGTGTTTAAGGGCCCGTCGACAACAAGGTCATTTGGGCCCGGGCATAGCATGGATGAGAGTAGGTACTTAAAAGAGTTGAGAAGTAATGAGATAGGGATATGTGAATTTTGTGGAGATGAATAAAGCACTGTTCATTACCTGATAGAATGTAAGGAGTTAACAAATTGTAGGAGAAAAATATGGGATAAGAAATGGGACAGTGTAAGCAAAGAGACATTGGCAGTATGCATGCTAACGGGGATGGGAGAAAAGAATAAAGATATTTAGGAGATTTATTATATAGGATAAGAGAAAAGTGGATTAGGATAAAGGAAGTAAGGGCCAAGAAGAAACGGCGTGAAGCTGCTCAGGAAAACCAAAGGCTTGCAGCCAGGGGACCCGAGTCAGCAACTTCATGTATTTTTACAGGAGGTATAATACAGCATGTTCTGTGTTAAATTTTACTGTACTGAATTTGTAATGGATACTGTACAAATAAATAAATATCAAACAAGTACATAATTTTACATTAAAGAATAACTCATTAAATATAAAAAATGCTCTAAACCGCTACTCTTCACAGTAAATTAAACATCATTTACTAGCATTCTCATAAACTCGCTCTCCTATTCAAATAATAATGTAAAAAAATGTACTCGTGAATGAAAGTTATGCTATTTTCAGAAGATTACGTATTGCGATAATGATTGGTGGCTATTATCGCACTGTTCTTAGCTTTGTGTGGTGTCATAGGTGCTAAAGTCTTTTTTATTCGCACTGATTTTTGTATCAAATTAAATTTCAAAGGGCTAGGCTTAAAGTTCTCTTGCTTAAAAAGAACTTTCCTTTTTATTTCCTTTACGGTTTCTTCAAACGAAACGTCGAACAAACATATACAGTTGCTCCAGAAAGTACTCGTCTAATGAATTAGTTTATGTTTAAGGATGTGTGGACAGTGGAAAATCATCAGCATAAGTACAGCACGGACACTGTCTTATATATTGATTAGTGAAAAAGAGAATACAATAAAGAAACACATATTATCTATTCACATAAACATAGTTAGACATTCAAAAGTAAAGATATGCAATATAGGATGCAAAATAAGTGTTCGCTTGCATACTGAAAATGGTGTAGAATGTTACGCTTAGTACTTAGTAGGCCCTCCATTCCTCTTTATAATCGCTTGCATTTTCCTTTGCATGGATTTCACCAAAGATTGTGTTGTTTCCACTGTAATTTTACACCATTCCTCTAGCAGAGCGTTCTTTAGATCCTTTATAGTAGATATCTGATGAGTCCTAATATTTTTGTCCAGTATACTCCACAAATTCATGTCTGGGGATTCCGGTGGTGTCGACATTCATCGTGGAGTATTATACAGCCACAGCCTTGCATCTACAGCTGTATGATTTGGATCATTAACTTGTGCGAAAATATAATCCTCAAAAAGACCCATATAATTCAAACTCCTGGGCAGATGTGTTTATAGGATGTTTATATAAATCTTATGGTTCATAATTCCATCAATAAAACACAAATCCCCCACACCATTAGCACTCATGCAGCCCCAGACAAATACTGAACGGCCTCCATGTTTAACTGAAGCTGTTATATTTTTCTCCTCAAGCTCACAATTCTTGTTTCTCTACACTGTTACTCGCTCGTTTGACTTAAAGAGCTCAAATTGACTCTTGTCAGTAAATTCAACCTTCCTCCAGAAATCAAACCCAACGTATTTATGTTATTTTGCAAAAGCAAGTCGCTTCCTTCTGTTGATTTTACTTATGTATGGTTTTCTACGGGCTGTCCGGTCTCCATACTTAGCTTCATAAAGCACTTTTCTTATAGTTTGTGCTGAAACGGACTTTCCTGTGTGTGTTTGAACTGCAATAGCAAGTTTTGGAGCGCTTAGTTTAGGATTTTTCCTGACTTATCCAAGTAACTGTCGTTTCTCCATCTCGGATAGAATTGCAGGATGAACCGCTTCTTGTTTGCTTTTCGTAAGATTTGTTCTTACCAAACCTGTATATAATAGTCTTCACTGTATTGGTAGATCTTCCTAGGTTTTGCAATTTCTTGAAAAGATTTTCCTATATTAAATAACCTAATGTAAATTTCTCTCTCTTCTTTTGTAGTTTCACGACGTTTTCAAACAATATTACTTAAATAGTAGTCAACGCCTTTGAAAACAGATGCGGAACTGTCAATGACAGTGGATGAAACAAAAGTGCATAAGAAAAGGGAAGGTGTCATCGAGGCACCATAACTGGGATCTTGGTTACTAGACGAATAGTTGTTTGGCATCAAATGGGACGTGATTTTAAATAACGTAGAGCTGTTCACTATATAAGAAATATATGAACTCAAATTTTATTTTATTTTTAAATCTAGATATCAACCGATGTAAGGAAATAGGTATTCTTCGTTTCTTATCTATATTTTTCTGATTGTGCTTGTTATATTCTTTGTGCTATGATTAGTCGAATAATTTTTGGAGCATCTTTATTTTCAACGTAGTTCCAAATTATTTCACAACTGTGCATATATCTACTTATAACACATGTATTTGTGAATAATAATGTTACCTTCTGTACAATAAATTTAACAATTAAATACTTATGATTTACTGTTATGCAGCATATTTTAAGTGCTGGTATGATCTTATGGACTACTTTTCAGAGCCTCTTAGTTCATAAATATTTGGACCCTGCTAATAAAGGAGCATTAAGGCTTGTTTTCTGAAGTATTAATACCACACATTAATACTTAATACTGAAAATAAAATATCATTGGTGTATAATATATCTTTTATGGAAACTACTACTTTCACTACTACAATATCTACCTGTTAGAATAAATCCACAATTAAACTGGTTAATTAATTAAATAAATTAATAAATAAACAACCAAAAATTTTATAAATAAATAAGGGTTGTAGTGCGTAGGCTTTCACGGCCAGAATCATTAGGTAGATAACGATTATCCGGGCTTGTTGGCCGTGGACTATTTGAAAATAGTCTTCCAGACGTTTCGATCAAAACTGTGTCGAACATATTCAGTGGCGTGGCCGTAACACTATCGTTATACTGATCAGTCGCAGCCTAAAGTACAACGAGTGTTACGAACACGCCACTGAAGATGTTTGACAAAGTTCCGAACGAAACGTCTGGAAGACTATTTTGCAATAGATCGCGGCCTAAAAGCCCGGATAATCATTATCTACTAAATAAGGGTTGTTAAAATATAAATATGTGTACCAACTTCGAACAATTTAGGTAATCTTATCAATAATCCATCCTATTTTATAATATAATGTACCAAACAGAGCGTACAGGGAAACAGAAATAGATATTTATTACATCCGTACTCTTGTTAAGCACAAATGTAACGAGAACAGTACAATTTTGATAATACAGTTTATGGAGAATGTGATACAAAGCGTGTGTGTACGATTTCGCGACAGAGAGACAGTTATCTTGAGACCCGTGTTTTACTGCACTCTAGCGGATAAAGCGTAAGTGATGCGCCAGAGAAATCTCGGCACTACCTTCTCCCATAAGAAGCCGTGTATAAGCAGACAACCTAGCCCTTAACATAGACGCTTATGAGCGTACATGGTGCCGTTCTGGAATCGGCGCCAAGCCACGGAAAACAACCAGGACAGAGCGCTTGCGTTTAACGCACCTATTCAAACGAGGGAGCAGAAACTCAAAAACAATCTTTTCTGCGCAATTCCTATACACTTCTCTTTCTTTCGTTTTCATACAGATGGTGTCATGGCACAGCGGCACTACCTCAGAAGCTGCCCCTGGGTAATATAGAAAGAACAGAAATAGAAGGTATAAGATAAAAGAGTAAGCTTAGAAACCAGGAATATCCACGAAAAGATCAAAGTGATTGGAGTTGACGTGTATTGAATCTGGGACCCTCTGAATGCCAGTTTTGCACGTTACTGCACAGCAATATGGGCTAATGCTATGAGTTTCTGTTTATGTCAGAAGGGGATATAGGGAAACAGACCTAAGTATCATTCATCTGTTACTTAAACAAATAGCTTTTCTATAACGCCATCTGAAGTGCTTTCTGGAATACTGAAAGAATTCTCTCAATCAACAGCATAGCAGAACAAATCCTACAATTTTTATACATTTATTCTGCTTAATGTATCTGCTTAATATATGCACAAATACAATTTGCGATTAAGTTTAGATTCCATTAGTATTATCCAATTGCTTTCAGATGAATTTAAAGAATCGTCATAACATAAAAAAACTGCAAACTCGCAGAATGGAACTTGAATAAAAACGTTGGACTTTTCATTTTGTTTTTCATCACCACTGAAGTCCAGGAATGCCAAGTCTGTCCAAGACCATTCTGTGGAAAAAGCAAAAGACAGCCAGGAAGCTACGCCCAGAATTTGAACATGCGCCAGAGTTGGCTTCCGATTTGCGTTTCAGCCATCGGAAGTGGGAACAATAATTCACACACAAAATATTACTAACTTGTTTCTTTTGTTCTTTTCTTCTGTGGTAGAAACATTCCAGGGCGTAGTTATGACGTACAACCAGGAAAAAAAGGTTATAAATCGAGATTATGTTTTGTTCGGATAAGCCTTATCAACATGGTAATAGATATGTATACATTTTAAATATCAATTATGACTGAGAATTACTGGCTTAATGGGACCATTTAAAATAAAAATGAGCTGTAATTATATAGCAAGGAAAATTGCAAAATGAAACAGAAGAGCAATGAACGGACTAATTTTTGGTAATGAACTGCCTTCATTAAAATCCATTACATGGGATACACTGCGCTGTTTGCAACGGCTAAACAGAAATTCTACGTAATATAATCCATTATAATTGAAATATATATGTATCCATAATCTATTAGCGTTTACAGTGCATGGAAGGTTACTCCATGGTTTATTAAAATGCAATGATCGAAGCAATCGTATGCATTTATGTTTCCAGGCACAGGAGAAAATTAATTTGACATGTCACCATTATTTTGAAAATGATAAAACATATCTTTATCAACAGCAGATATTAATTCTGCTACAACATGAAGTCAATTATTTCGCTTATTATTCCAATTGAAGAGCTTGACGCTGCATCTGAAAACCACAGCCTATGTTGCTATATCTGTAATAGCAATGAGAATAACACTATAACAATAACAAAGATAATGGCAATAATAATAAGAATAATTATTATTCTTATTATTATTCTTATTATTACTTTTACTATCATTATTATCATTATCATTATCGTTATTATTATCATCGTTATTAATTATCATCATCATCACCACCACCACGTTCATGTCTTGGATCCATTTAGCCCGGTATATCTGTAAACTAATTCTCAAAATGGTTTCCATATTATTTTCCTGGCTGTACTCTTTTTACCCTTGATTGTAATGGAACAGGACGCTAATTTGCCAATTTATTTATATTCATTCTTACAACAAGATTTAAGTATTCCTTTTGTTTCTTTGATATTCCTTCATTCGGAGTAAAAACTGACAACAGGATTATTTTTGCTGCAACTGAGGGAAGCTGACAACAGGATTATTTTTCCTGCAACTGAGGTAGGCCTCTTCAAGATGTCCCTCACATTTTATTTGATTGCCCGTATTTCTGTTTTGAAAAATACCTACTTGAATTATTGCTTGAGTCCTTAGGTTACACTTTCTCAAAACCACTTACACATATTCTGATGAATTACAAAACTTATCAATATTTCATGGCTTTCTTAAACAAAATACTTCTTAAGCTAAATGATTCATCTTGAAGTATACTGTTTGTCAGCTTGATATTGAATTTGCTATGTCTTTGTAAATTGTATTGTATTCATACATTTGTAAACGATATTCCTAATATACCTTAGGGTAAGATAGGAATCAAAAAATTGGATAATAGACGGACGGACGGACAGACAGACAGGCAAGCAGGTAGGCAGGCAGGCAGGCAGACAGACAGACAGATAGATAGAGAGAAAATAAATAAATAAATAAATAAATAAACGAAAGAACGAACGAACGAATAAATAAATAAATAAACTGAGGGAAGCATTTGTACTTTTAATTATCCTGATAAAATCCACGATTTGGATACGTAACGTTTAAAAAAATTTAAATGTTCCCTTGTTTTATAAAAATGGGTAATCCTGCAGCAGCACTACTTATATTACAGTAGCTTTCAGCAAAAAACTTGTAAATATCCACAGGTTAATATTAGATCCCAGACAGCTAGAATCATTCACATTACTTTAGCCTTAGATATCTCTTCTGAAATATAGAAATCATTTTTTATGTTAGGTAGTATTTCTGTTGCTACTCTGAAACTAATCTTGCTTGATCATCTGCGAAAAGTAACTTTAATTAATGCATCTTGTTATTAAAATTGTCAATCTGTAATGTTTGGTCTAAATTGATATTAAATTAAATATCTCAAAGGCTAAATGCTAAGATATATGAAGATCATCAGCATTAACATGCAAATACGAGTAGCTGTTTATGATAATGATAGCCACGATGAAAGTAGAAGCACGTGTTTGGGCAATATTCACCCACAGAACTACTTGCTAATTTGCCAGAAAGCAACACACAGGTTGTAATCACTTCAAACTGCTCTACTGTGAGAGCGCATCCACTTCCGTAATTAGTGGTTAGTACAACAATCAATCCCCATAGATAGAATGCCTTACGATTAATAGTATAGGAAATGTAAATGGTTTGCAAAACCATAGTGTTCACTGACGTGAATTGCACCATAAACTTCAATGTACAGCAATCGAAACAGTTCGTGTGCTTGCGTGCATAGTGACAGTTAAAAATGAATTCTTGCACAGCTTATTTACACTTATTGTAAGGATAGTTCTACATTCCCTGATCTCTATACAGAAAAAATGAAGACGTAATTAACTTAAGATCTCGATATTATTTTCGCGAAAATTGGGTCTTTTAGGCTCAAATGAATAGAAAAGCATTAAAGAAAGATGGCGTGAGCTTGTCTGCGTGAATGTCTTTACACTAACTTATATCGAAATATACTATCAACCAAAGCAAAGAAAGTCCCTGAAAGGAATGCGAATCCTTACACAGTGGGACAAGGATAGCGAATGTGTGTGACAGAGAATACGTGCCACACAAGCAGCAGAACGGTTAAAAACATGCCCCCTATCCACTCTGTACACTAAAACCGAGAAGATTTATTCGCAAAGGTAGAAGCCGTCAGAATGTTTTAGAGTGGTCTGTGACTGTACTTACATTGGGTGTCATAAACCTGTCCAGACTGCTAAAACGGAATTTTGGAACATTTTAAATACTCATAAGCAATAATTAAGCAATAACTTCTTCATTGCGGTTTCATAAGCCAAAGAAATTCTTCATAGTATTACATAAAATTCAATTTGCATTATACAGTATTTATAATGCACATATATTATTGTAGTTACAATATACCACAGCGTGAATCACATAACAATTTCGACCATTTTTATTGCAAATCTATGTTTCCGACAGACCTACCATATTTATAAACTTTGTAACGTTGGTACAAATATTTAGTAATTGTAGCACTGCAAATATCTTAAGCTTAGCAGGAAGGTGTCATCAGAAGTGAATCATCAAATTTAAAATGAATATCATATTAAAAATTAAGGTTTGCAATCTCCAATTTTGTCCTAAGTATTTTCCAATGCTATAAATACGTTTGCAACATATAAAAAGGTTATTCTTGTTATACTTTGGAACCGTTTTCTACTACAGGAGTGGGACAAGTTGTTTTTGAATGGGCAAGTTGTTTTGAATGAAAAAGAGGGACTAAAAAGCAAATTGATAGCGTTATAATTGCAGTGTAAGTTTTAAAACATAAAAATATATAAACGGAAACAAATGACTGCTTTAATGTATATTTCAACTATCTGCACACCCATAAATTTATAGCTAACGCAGGTAATGAACCCAGAAAAGGTTCAAATTTCTAAGAATGAAGTACTACCACATTCTTTGTTATTCAGTTCTCTGAGAAGAAAATGTTGCACTGTTTCCTTTTCTAAATTGATTGAAGTTGATGCACTCAAATGGTTTTTCTCCTTACTCTTATGCAGCATATGAAATGCGTATCATTCTCCCTATTTAATTATAATGGAGACACATATTTTCCAAAAGTTCCTCCAAAGAATTTTCCTTGTAAGCTAAACAGATTTGGGAAAGACGAAGCATAGCTCAATACTTTAAGAGCATATCGGAATGGAATGGTTTTGAAATTTCGTTTTATTTGCTTGGGTAAAGAGAAGAAAAGAAATCAATAATTACTTGGCTTCCCATTTAAAAAAGGAACAATTAGAAATCAGTAATTGCGAATATCTCAGAAAATAAAATAAAACTTATTCCCCACAAATTGAATTCTAAAAGATTATGGTACAGTATTTTATCTCTCTTATGACTTAGTAGTTACGCAAAAGTCATTCAGAATAAAGAAGTTCTGAAATGCTATTTAAAAAAGACTTCCTTTTAAAATACGATATTTTAATTAGAATCTTTGTACAATCAGAACAATTTAAAAAAAAAAATACTTAGAAAAATGTTCAATTTTGAGGCTACTTTGGGGGGGAAATAATTTGCTTGAAAATCTTCGTATGGTATACCTGGAAGAGGCAGAACTGAAATATGAATTTTTTTAATTTATCAAAATATATCCTCTGCTGTTCACATACCAACTCACACGAGTACATTTTTATCTGACAGTACTTCTTTTGGAGTCAGATGTAAAAGATATATAAATTATTTGATAGAAGCATACTTCCCCTACTCATTACACGTAGTACAGATCTAACACAAATGCTTGAACGACCTCATAATTTTTCCAATTTTCAGGAAGCTATTGATAGTTACAGAAGTTATTGTTTCGATAACCGGCACATTTTATGATGGATGAATAGCAACGTGTACAGAGGAAGTGTGCATTTGAAAACGCGACATTTCGACAGTGATAGCTATTAGTGGTCTTATGGATTGCGTGGCATATTGTGGACGTAACGTATTGCTGACAGCATGTAACTCCCGATAAAAACCAAACTTGCAACTCATGTGGAACATTTGAAACGAATGGTCCAGAACAATGACATTTATAACTCTGACATGCGTGAGATCGCTTTTCATTGTCCACCACGGAAACGTTTAAAAGTAGGACATTGGTGCACCGTGAAATTTCATAAAACTACACTCAATTATGTTTTTGCAATGAATGTTCAAAGCAGCAATCGTGCCGCAGGTCTGTGTTGATAGCTGATGACTTGCCTTCTAAATACATTTGGGAAGTATCTCTATATAGCATGTGGAAAGTAAGTTGTAGGGAAAATACCCGAGCTTCAAGAACAATCAAATTATATCTGTTAAGCCGTAAAGAATACTTGGTAAATACTATAAAATTAATGATATTGAGTATATATTGTTACACCCAGTAAGTAAAGGAGGTTCTACATACCATACAAAAATTCGAGACGAGGTTTGACGACACAAAACATGTTTTATAATTCCTTAAATGACTATCTGTATGTATCTCGGCAGCCTGACTTAAAAACTAAGGTTCATTAAATTCCAAACTTTATATTTAAGCTCAGTATCTTCCTAAGGTGCACAAGACTTTTAAGACATTGCCCAACGACAGACTATTCCTCACATGAAAAATTTTTCGAACATTTTTAATTTCTCAATAATTACCCTAAGGATTTTTATTAAAATACCATATATTGTTAAGGACTAACCATGGATGGTAGTGGATAATTATCACATAGCCAAGCCTTACACGGGGGATAACTATTTAGGTAGGTTTGATATGCTTGGTGGAGAGTTTGGGATTTGCTGCAATGTTTAGTTATGTTACAAAATACTGAAACTACAATTTAGACATGAAAGATTTGCTACAATATTGGAAAATACACAAAGGGGTCACATGGCTAGTACCTGAGTTATCAATAGCGGACACACGTCAGTCCGGGTCAACTGTTGCTATAAGAGAGAGAGAGAGACTTCATTTTACAAGCTTCACTATCAACAAGAGGGAAGGAGAGGTCACGTGACATGACGCCACACACTAGTCAAAAAATGATGCAACGTATTATTTAAATTAAACAGTCAATTCTGAGAATATTTAAAATGTTTTGTAACAAATGAAATATGCATCTTTAACTTTGGGGCAATTCTCTTAGAAGTTCTCTAATTCGTGATTTTTTTTCTTGCTTGAGATATAGACAATATTGTGAATTTGTGGTTTCGTAGAATTAAAAGGCCGAGTTGCAAATATTCCAAATGTTCTTTATTTCCGTAGAAATACACTTATAGATTACAGCAGCATTACGTTACGTACATAGTCTACCAAGGTCGATGACAATAACAAACAGCATACTCAATATCCACTGCTTACAACCTCAACAGTCTCAGCTGTTCTCTGCTTACTCACTCCGTTTATAACTAACTCTTGGCGAATCGGCATTTCCTTAAACAACTCATTGCTAAATTCGAGATATTTCCGGAACAATAAAGGAAAAAAAAAACATTTATGTCAATCGAGGTATCACAGGAACCTTCCAAACACTGAAACCCTATCTGGGCCGACAAGTCCTTTACATTAGCCATCTTTATTTGCCGGCTATTTGTTTACACTAGCCGTGCTATCGTTAACTGCTTATGCAAGCCATTTATTAACGTGAAACAATATCCGCCGTCTGTTTTCAATTTGTGCCGAAACTTTTATGCCTGTTGCCGCGACAAAATCTTACTGCACAAAACATGTATAGCTTGTTAAAATACCAATTTATGTCAAATGTATATTTGTGGAGTGAAACAATTCTCTCAAATGTAAAGTCGTTATTTCCCGGAATTGCATTGTCATCCATATATTGCATCTATAAGGAAATATGTAATAGGACCATTTCTACCCATGTTCATTTCCTTTATTATGAAATAGTCAGAAGTATAAGTATTTTTATCTGCTACAATAGAAAAAATATCACTACGCCATAGTTTCATACATGAATAATCTTAACGAGTCGAATTATCTCTACCAGAGACAATATAGCACGTCAAGCAGAGGAACAAAATTAAAATTTGCGAGACTCTAGTAATTCATTACATAGGAGGATAAATGGAGAGGTTTAATACAGGTTTGTCCACTTATATAGTACATTATTTAGTCCTATACATATGAACTAATGTATGACAAATATCCAGTTCATTATTTTACAACAGACATTAATAAATAAGGAATAAGGTATTGAATTGCGGCGTACTTATTGTTATAAAATATGGTAGGCTATATATGATTAATGATTTTGTTTTATAACAATAAATTTTATTGAGCACAATATGCAAAATCTGCATATTACATCAAGTACAAGCATATATACTTCCCTCAAGGAGAACTTTGCTCAGCGCAAAACTGAGTCAGAGAGAATGTTCTCCTGCTACAAGTCATCACGTGATAACGTGATACGTATTACACTGTCCATTGTACACACACGCACGCACACACGCACGCGCGCGCGCGCGCGCGCACACACACACACACACACACACTTAGTAGGAGGATAACACTATTGTGTGTTTCAAATGGGATAATGTTTATCCTTGAGCGCTACTGGGCGAGCAGCCAGTGAGAGAACTACGGTGTTGTATTGCATTTCCCCTAAGAGCGCCAAAGAACGACAAAAATTCAGATTTTGCCAAAACTGATCCATGTGGGAGGAGAGAGAGTAATATGTTTAACATAACTGTAGAAACCCCATATTTTTAGTTCAAATAGTTTTCATAATACAAATAAAGCAGATACCATTATATTATAACAATGCATTGCGCCGTAAGCACTGTAATGAACATCATTATTGGTTGGCATGTATGCGTGAACGTATATTTGTAATAACTCAGAGCTAAAAAAGCATTTGACATGACGTGATAAAGGAATGTACTTTGAATAAGCCAAGGTGTTTGTTAAATTCGATGAGAGGAAACAGTATACTTCCTGCTGAACTATTTTTTTCCCTGTGTGTGTAATTTATGTCCTCCAACGTTAAGTCATATCGGACGGTGAATGAATTGGTTGAAATGATGCTCAAATGAGTCCAGGGTCCATGGAGCTTAGAGATACCTGACATTCGTCTTGAAGGACAAGGGAAAACCTGGGAAGAAACCTTATCCAGGTATCTCACCCTGACCGAGATTCGAACTCGGGACCTCTTAAACGTGAGGCAGACATGCTACCATCTACTCCTGCTGCTCTGGCAGTACGTGTCTGGTCACATTATATCTTTGCTTAAGAATGGTTCGTAATCTCTATTTCCTCTAGAGAGTTCAAAACAATACTATTCAGTTACTCTTCCATGAAAAAGTGTATCAGCTGGATCAATGAGACGCGATCCACCTTCCCCCCTTTCTACAGCCAGAACAATCCAATTGAGTTAATGTGGGTTCAAATTATGTCGCAAATAGAAATAACATTTTTAAACTGACTGACGTTGAATGACTTATTCATTAACAAATAAACAAGGAACACAACAAGACTGGGAAAACTACGTGAGACATTAGATAAACTAAAAGAAAACGACTTTTGGAAAGAAATAGCTTGTAATGAGATTTAGCAGCTAAGATATTTATATTGCAAAAAGGCTCTTACATTAATTTGTGAAGTTCATTCTAAAGAAAATTGTAAACCACGTTTTATCCATTTAGGTATTTTAACGTTGCAATCTATGCATGTGCTGAATTGTCTTCCATATGTTAAAGAAAGGTTTAATAGTTTTATACTTTGCTCTAATATACATAATAACTCAACACGTAACTGTTTGAATTCATATATAAATACATTTAGACACACCAAAATTCAGAATAGTTTTATAGTCGTTTCGATTAAATTGTATAATTTTTTTATCACAAAGAGTAAGAGAGCTCCATATTTTAAGTTTTTAAAGGACTATACGCCATACATTGCTGACAAACCTACTGTATTCTATAAACGACTTTTATAATGTGGCTTGGTAAGTTTTAAATTATGACGTTGCTATAGTGTAAAGTTTACGACAGTAAAGTCCGCCTGGCTGCCTGCCCACATACCCGCCCGCCTGCCCACATGCCCGCCCGCCTGCCTGCCTGCATGCCCATATATTTATCTATCCATGTAGAATCTATGTAGGATAAAAACACTATGCAGGAACGCCTACTTTAATATAGTGTCAACGGCGTTATGTTATATTATAATCTCTGGCCGTCGATTACCTCGTAGTAGTTTAGTCCGTATATGCGCAATGTACAGAAATATATTTTATTATTCTAGTTTTATTGCACAATTAATATTAACGGTGGAATTATTAAAATGGTATACATACCCACTAGTGTAAGTTGAAGATGAACTACCGGCAGGTAAAACTCTATATTACTCTATGAATTTAGTAGCTGTGATATTTCTGAAAAATATGGTAAAATCACTTCTCCGCAAAGTATTCGTAACACTTTGTGAACCACAAAATTTCTTAAAAATAAATATCCTTTGTGATAAGCTGCAGATCACCGTTGTCGCAGCAAACTAAGATTAAAAATTCGAGCTTCTTCTCGAATTCCTTCAGGTATAAAACTTTCGTCTCCTGAATCATTCATCTTGACAAACAGTTTAACATTTCGTTTTATTTTTGCATATATAGTTATGATTCTTCACTATTCAAAGCCACCAATATAATCTTATACCTAGTAAAAACTTCAATTTTAAGTCTGCTGCTAAGCAAATTTTAATTAATAATTCATAAATGAGGTCGATTTTTTCTTAGGTAACGGATAAAATTAGGTATGGGCCTAGCAAGTTTGCAGGTTTATCATGCCCTTGAAATTTAAGCCTCGGAATTATTTTTTTTAACTCGCTAATAAATTATATATAAAATTATATCACAAATTCCATAAATAACTATGAGAAGTATAGAAAGTCATGTAAGTCAGTGCAACAGATTTTGAGCTACAATTTTAGAAGTACCCCAAAAATTAAAATACTGTAATTGGTTTGCATTGGAGTTCTTTTTTTTTTTTTTTTTTTTTTTTTTTTGGGTAAGTTACGTCCTCCAACGTTAAGTCATATCGGACGATGAATGAACTGGGTGAAATGCCGCTCAAATGAGTTACCCGACATTGGTCTATCAGGATAAAGGAAAACCGAGGAAAAGACCTCATCCAGGTAACTCGCCCTGACCGGCTTTCGAACTCGGGACCTCTTGAACGCGATGCAGACACGCTATCATCTACTCTACCGAGGTGGGCTCATTGGAGTGCTCGGAGGCAATTCGGCACCTCGACCAGACTGGTCTTTTGTACCTATGTTCCAATTGGGGGACCCCCGGCAGGGAAGATGAGGCGAGAGAAGACAGAGGGCAGCCGACACCTATGAGTCACTGCACTATAGACAAAGCGGGATGGCTCTGGCTGTTTCGTGTGTAGTCCGCAGTTGGGAGGTCCGGCTTCGATTTCCATGTCCAACCTAACTGACTCATGGATTTTTCGGGGGTTTTCCCGGGTTGCTAGGCCAATGCTGGGTAGCATAATCCCCTGAATTTCCTGTCCCTCCATTTCATCTCCATTATCATTTCACATCACCTCTCATCTGGTCGTCTCTCTTTCAGGGTAGAAGTGTCGGTGGGTGTCTCGGCGGTGCATGTCAGCGTGATATGCTCTGAGGAAAACTACTTCCTCCTCCGGTAGGTCGGTTGCTGGCCTCAGTTCCTCTGCTGGCACAATTTCGGGACCGCCAGCTAGGGACCTTTGGGGCTCGGATCGCCTGCCTGGGACGATTAGGGCTGGGCTGCTGGGCTCGTTGCCGTCCCGCTGCAGGGGAGCGGGTTCGTTGTCCTGACCTGTCGGGGGTGGTCTCTATCCAAGGAAACTGCAGGGATCTTGCCCTCTGTGCTGTCGTGGCTCCTTGGGTCGGCCACCCTATGTCTCCTTCGCCTCATCCTCCCTTACGGGGGTGCCCCACTAGGGGGTATAGGAACAATGGGCCCAGCATGGTGGCCTACGTACCGAATCCCAATCCACTACACTACAGAGGGCAAGGTCCCTGCACTTTACCACATAGAAACTCCCAGCGGTTGCTTTAGGACAATCGTCATCCCACCTGCCGTGGCCCTGAAACAGTCACGATGCCGGCTGGAAGACCGGAGGCGCCTCTCCAGAGCGGAGTACTACAGGTAGTTTACACAACTGGCATCCCGACTGCCGCGCTTCGGAATCGGCCCATTAGGCTACCTCGGAGGCCAAGTCCATTTCGCCGGAGGGGAAAGCGTTTTCCTCAGAGCATAAAATCCTGCGACGCACCGCCGAGACTTTCGCCGACACTTCTATCCTGAAGGAAACCACCAGATGAGATATGATACGAAATGGAAATGGAAATAAGGGGGATATAATTAATCAATATAGCATTCACCCATCGATCCGGAAAATGCCTCGAAAAAGCCCATGGATCAGGTAGGCCGCTTACGGGAATCGAACCCGAGCCTCCCGAATGCGGGGCAAAGGCGAAATTGCCTGAGTCATCCCTCTCGGTAATACTGAAATTAACACAAGGGGATCCACGCTGACCAAATGTGTAGGTTCTAAAACAGCTCTCTTTGAATTCAACGGGTCTCTAAACGTGCATTTCCGGTTAAATACTGATATCGAATTTTTGGGTGGAATACAACACTTCCTCTATTTAATCTCAGTACTTAGCATAAAAAGCATAAAACCAGTCAAATCATTTACCTGTCCTTACAAACAAAACCATAGTGCACTTCGGTTTAAAATTGATAAATTTGTTTTATACATTCTGATACTGAAGGATATTGCTCTTCAGGAATAACAAATTTTAATATTCAAAATTCCGTTCTGTTCTTTATTATCTGCATAAATAAATGGTTTTGCATTGCCTTCAGAACTTACACAACTTATTTTAAGGCTAAGCGATGTTCAGTTTTACTGTCATTCTCATAATGGACATTGTCGACAGGATTCAAGTCTCACTGTGAGCTCAAAGTAATGCCAAAAGCGCTATCACGAATCAGTTACAAAGAGAGCAATGCAAATGGGAATATCGCCACACTCTTTGTTTATAAAGCCTCCCTCCCACCCCCCAACCCCAAGCGGCTCTGCCTTCTACTGGCGAGTTTCGGTAGAGATCGATTAAAACATTGGGGTTTTTAATTTCCTGTTGCCTTACGTTGACCAGAGAGATGTTTAGTACAAGAAAAGCCAACAAATTCATCACACGCGGTGTTCTGGGAATCATCTAACACAATATTTGTTGCCGAACAATGAAATTATTTGGAATAGACTTTTAAACGAAACACAAATCTTGAATACTTATGTATTTAGGAATTAAAATCATTATTCAAACGGTTTATTAATTTCTCATTAAAGAGAGATTCTACCGCCTCATACAGCAGGGCTTAAAGCTGCGTTCATCACATGGAATATTTACAGAACTTCCTCTACTCTGGAACTCATAGCAAGGATTTCAAGGACAAAACTAAAAATATATCCGGATAACTTCTATACCAAAATTATCTACAGTAAGTACACTAAAACTTCGTTAAACCCGACAACTGTAAACCGGATTTCGTTTAATCAGAACAACCACCCTTAATATAAATTGTGAATTGCTAACTTAAATTATTTTTTTATTATTTTCTTTATTTTTATCTTTTTTGTTGTTGTAATTTACGTCCTCCAACGTTGTCATATCGGACGATGAATGGAATGAGTGAAATGATGCGCAAATGGGATCAGGGTTCGTAGAGCTTAGAGTTACTCGACATTCGTCTTTCAGGATAAGGGAAAACCCCGGAAAAACCCTTATCCAGGTAACTCACCCTGACCGAGATTCAAACTCGGGACCTCTTGAACATGAGGCAGACATTGTACCATTTACGCTACCGAGGCGGGCAAACCCTGGTTTGGAAGACTTGTTTCTTGATTATGGTTTTTCTTACACCTCCCATGTTCTACGACTTTTAATAGATACCTATGACAAACACGTCTACAAATAATTAAGCATTGTGTACCTTTCTAAAAACTGATACATACAATTCCTAATAGAAGGACCGCCACCCGTCATTTTGACGGGTGCGGAAGTGTGAACAAATAGCCTTCGGATCTGTCCACATATGTTGTTTTCCTTCCTGATTGGTTTCTGGCAGTCTGCAGACCCTTTGTGGAAGAGTAAGAAAGCTTTATTGCTTTATTTATTCGTGCTACCACTTATCTATTCACAAGAGTTTTGGAACAGAAAAACGCTCAGTTGAACTTTTTATGGTTGATTCCCTGGCGATCACCATTTTTCAGGAAGACAATGAGCAGAAACAAATTACTGAAAATTTGTGGTTTATACGATTTTATGACAAGGACACACGTTCTCAAAGACTAAGTACAGATTGCTTTGCAGCTGTTACTCATGACTGGAATCCTTTTATTGTTAATTCCTTGCGGTATTACATTCCAAGTGAAAATATCCCTGTGGATGAACAACTGTTTGCTTGCAAGGCTAGATGCTCTTTCATTCAATATATGAGCAATAAACTAGACACATTTCGAATAAAGTTCTGGCTTGCAGTTGATGCAAACCCAAAGTACCTGGTGAATTTTTTTCCTTACTTGGGAAGAATAGGAGCAAGTATTTGTGTAACAAATGAAGAAAGTATGTTTGTGGATCATGTTTAGGCAACGTTGAATACACGTGTGTTAGGTGTTACGATGCTGCAGGTGGCTTTGAATGAATGAAATCAGGCTTATAAGTGTTTTTTCTACTATATTCTGTGGTATTCAAAATTTTATGTTGAAACATTAGTGTTTGCTAAGGGAAGTCTACCATTTCACATTTGGTTATCGTATATATTTGGATTAATTTTTAGGCTTAAAATGTCAATTTTAACATATAATTATTCAAACAAAAGCAAAATTATGTACTCGTAAGCCGTATACAGAAAATTAAATAAACTGGCATACATTCAATTTTTTTTATTATTTTAAAAAGGGCAAATCACACTGTACCCGTCAAAATGACGGGTTAGTCCTTCTCGATAGACCATACTCGCCGGTCCTTCTAGTGTTAAGAAAATAGTCCATTTTATTTTTGCACATTCTGTAGAATCGTAATTTCTTAGGAATACCACGAATATATTAGTGGCAATGGTACATTAGGCGTCTTCCTTTCCAAACCCTTGCTGTACGTGCGATAGGACTTGCAACTCTTGTCCAAAGGGTTAGACCAGCACTTGCCTTTCTCGGTAATTAAGCTAAGGAAACAAATCGAGTGCACAATGTCGTTTATTAAACCTAAATTGTCATCGGGGAAACGCAAGCATAAATCGCGTACAATACACTGAGAAACTGAAAATTATCGAAAGGACTGAAAATGGTGCCACTTTTGCTCTTATTCGCGTAGAATGTACGAGTGTCTGATTAATGCATGGAAGAAACTTTTGTATGATGACTGTTAAATTATAGCAAGGAAGTTGTCAACAGTAGAGTAGTTCGAATTCTGGCGTGACGGAGATGAAGATGATCCGGGCTGTCACATCATGACTACCGAAGAAATTGTGGGAAGTGTGAGCAATCCAAAGAACACTAGTATCGAATCTGAAGCTGAGGATGTGGATTTCGGAAAGTCGAAAGTGAAATTAAGTGAGGTTAAACAGTATCTGAATTTTGTAATAGACTTTATCGGGAAAACTGACAATAAACAGATTTCTGCATACTACCATCCTATGAGCAGTCATTGTGAAAGAGATGTGTGATAAATCAAAAAAGATATTTGATAACACTGGGCACCAAATATAATTTTTGAACGTTTCGAGCACTTCATGAGGCAATACCTACTAATTTTGGGTTGATAAAAACTAATATGGCAATGGAAAAAATTTTATTAGCTCTAGTTTCTATGATATACAGAAGATGGAAGTATTACATATCAACGGATTGAAAGAAAAGGATACATTTTAATTACATACATGCTAACAACAATGAAAGTGCATTTGAGTTTTCAACCGGTAATTACATGCTGAGAGTTCTAAATTGCTGGAAAAATACTTTACAGATAGCCGTGTCTGATCAGAATCACGTGGTGGCCTATTGACTTCGTCGTCTTTTAGCTTGTCTCCTGTGATGGAGTTCCACAGAATCCCTATATAAAAACCATATTAATCCGCAAGCATTACTTCATTCCAACGACCCTGATATCTTTGTTCCATAACAGAAATGTTCTGATGGAATCTCTCCCCATGTTCATCACAAACAGCTGCAGAACTGGGAGTGCAAAAGTCTAGATGGGATTGGAGAAAATGGATCTTAAGGGACATGTTGCATCCAAGGTTACTGTATTTTTTCAGGAGCATTTTCACCAAATGCTTGTAGTTGTAATCTCTTTTGTTGCCTAAAAATCCATGACCAACACCACTGAAAGCTTCCCAAGCTTCCTTTTCTTTCCCCTACAAAACTTGGTCAAATGCAGGATCCTTTACAAGTTCTTTTATTTGTGGTCCAACAAAAATGCCTTCCTTAACTTATGCATCACTTACTTTCCAAAATGTCTCTCTGATTGTGTTTTGTGTGCCAACTTCCTAAAAAAATTCCCCCAAATTTAAAAACTTCACTCTAAAATATAAAATGTCACTTTATCCTCAAAACAAGAGATAATCTATCATTTTATGGTGATTTTTTAATTAAGCAGATAAAAATACATGTAAATTCACTATTTTTAAGCCCGAAACATTTTCATTGTTGCCCATTG
Source organism: Mantis religiosa (assembly GCA_030765055.1). NCBI lineage: Eukaryota > Metazoa > Arthropoda > Insecta > Mantodea > Mantidae > Mantis > Mantis religiosa. The sequence continues at coordinate 163,812,585 of CM060952.1, forward strand.
TAATTACTTCAAATGAAACAAATAAAAAGTGAGGTAGGTCTGTTGTATCTCACGTGCTAATAAGATTATGTTGTACATAATCTAATTTCATTCACAGTTGTTCTCTTTGGTGTTAATTTTATTTATTCCGGACGTTTGATAATTTGTACATCATTAAGCCCCGAGTGCTCCGGATTATTGAGGTATCATTGTATTTCCAAAAGAATTTTAGGAATTTGTCTATAAAACAATGTGAAAGAAATGCTTCTTATGCGGCATATACCCGAAACAGGCAGTGCTAATAATAATAAACACTGAGCGCATCATGTTTTGCATCCGGCATCCCCGACATAATTACCTAATCTGGAACGTCAGTTGCTCTGACGTGCGCAGTGGTGTGTTTACAGTATCTCTACGCACTGAGGGGGCGCAACGTCTGGAGTTATAACCTTAGAAGTTTAGTGCCCTTGGCAGTCAGACAGCGCCGACACGCCGTCCTTGAGGGATTTCCCGTCCTTGAGAGAATTTTCCGCATCCAGTAACTCAGTTGTAACGATCCATCTTGAGATAATAAAGAAAATATAAAGGAAGACTACAACTTGAGATTAATTTATAAAATATAATAAAAAAGGTTACATAATATAACTAGCTTTGTGGGTATTTAGGTTCAGTGATAGAGCACAATACTCTGAGTATATATTCTTTCTGAATGACAACACGAAGTTGTACTAAACTCAGGTAACTTGTCATTGGAATAATTACAAAAATGATAACTTTCACTTTTCACAAATACACAGAGTTGTATGTTTTTCTTCAAGTATATATGTTGTACGCAACAAACTGTGTAGCTCGGAACTTCTTGAGGTTGATCGCTCATAGACCAACATTTTTACACCTCTGCGCTAGCTGAATGTGACAACTTTCAACGAAGTTTGCGGCTAACTGCTCTGGCAACAACTTAAAATGTGATAAAAAGCTATTCCCAGAAAAGCTAATATATAATTTATCAAACATATATTAAAATATCCTTGAAAGGTGCTGAACATTTGTAATTAATCAACATTTCTTTTCACAGACATACACCAACATCTTTCTGAAAGTAAAACAGTATTAAGACAAGGGAACCCGAAACTTGTACGTACTGTGAAATTTAGTTATTGAATTTGTTAATGGAATGCAATACCTTCACCACATGATAGAGAAAGTAGAGCTGGTGCGGGAGGAGAAGAAGACAATTACATATATGAATTGAATAAAACGTTACTTATGGAAAAACATCAAGTACGTGAGTGACATGGAGGGTACGTCAGATTGTTTGAAAACCAAATATTAATTTATGGCTTCAATTTTCTTAACTTTTAAGGAAAGTTTTATAAATACTTGGTAACTACCGTGTGGATCGAATAAACACTTTCTGCTATGTAATTAAAACTGCATAAGTCACGCTAAGAAAGCAACAATTTTAATTCATCCATAAGCAATTTTGATGTTAGCTTATAAGCAAATGTGACTTTTTCTATAGGTTTCACTTTTATCAGCCAATTTGTGATAATTCATTAAATAATTAAATAATTTTACTATTCTCGATGGTAGTGTGTACTGAGGTTTAGGTGCAAGTCCTATTAAACGTAAACCATGGCGTAGTAGCCCAAAGAGGGATTGAGCTTACCAACCCAACTGCCGGCCTCACGCCCACATATGCAAGGCAAAGGCGGGCGATCATCCATCCGATACGGGAGGAGATGAGGTCAGTATCTCGGTACCACCAGCCGGAAAGTTGTCTTTCTAGACCAAGTTTCGCTGCCTAGCGTAGCTGCTCAATTTCCTCACGATGCTGAGTAGGCACTAGTCCTATATCTGGGACTTAAAACCCGCACACACCAGGGGTGGGAACGACTACGAACACAGACCAAAATATACACTATAACCCACTACGCCACGGCGTAGGAGAAATTCTATCAGCAAAATGATTTAAAATGTGGTGTTCTTTTCGATGTATATTTAAGTACTCTTAAAATGGCCCGCCTCGGTTGCGTAGACGGTAGGACGTAAGCTTCACGTTCAAGAAGCCCCGAGTTTGAATCTCGCTCACGGTGAGTTGCCTGGATAAGGTTTGTCCGGAGTTTTCCATTCTCCGGAAAGACGGCTGCCGGGTACCTCTAAGCTCCATGGACCCCGGACTCATTTGAGCATCATTCAAACCATTCCATTCATCGCCCGATATCACTTAACATTGGAAGACGTAGTTTAGAAAATAAATAAATAAACAAATAAAGAAATAAATAGATGGATGGATGGATCGATGGATCGATCGATTGATGGATCGATCGATGGATCGGTGGATGGGTGGATGGGTGGCTGGGTGCATGGGTGCATGGGTGGACGGGTGGACGGGTGGACGGATGGACGGATGGACGGATGGACGGATGGACGGTTGGACGGATGGACGGATGGACGGATGGACGGATGGACGGATGGAGGGAGGGATAGATGGATAGATGGATAAATAAATAAATAAATAAATAAATAAATAAATAAATAAATAAATAAATAAATAAATAAATAAATAAATAAATAAATAAATAAATAAATAAATAAATAAATAAATAAATAAATAAATAAATAAATAAATAAATAAATAAATAAATAAATAAATAAATAAATAAATAAATAAATAAATAAATAAATAAATAAATAAATAAATAAATAAATAAATAAATAAATAAATAAATAAATAAATAAATAAATAAATAAATAAATAAATAAATAAATAAATAAATAAATAAATAAATAAATAAATAAATAAATAAATAAATAAATAAATAAATAAATAAATAAATAAATAAATAAATAAATAAATAAATAAATAAATAAATAAATAAATAAATAAATAAATAAATAAATAAATAAATAAATAAATAAATAAATAAATAAATAAATAAATAAATAAATAAATAAATAAATAAATAAATAAATAAATAAATAAATAAATAAATAAATAAATAAATAAATAAATAAATAAATAAATAAATAAATAAATAAATAAATAAATAAATAAATAAATAAATAAATAAATAAATAAATAAATAAATAAATAAATAATAAATATATAAATAAATAAATAAGTAAATAAATAAATAAATACTCTTGAGATGATTAAGTTGCGTAGTAACTTTTATTACTGAGCAATCGAGTGTTTTTTTAATATAAAATGACGTTTGAGCACAGACTTAAGCCTATTCTATTATTTTAGTAAATTTAAGGTATTGTCTCTGCGGGGGATAGCTTGATAACAGACAAGCATATGTCTACCGGATATTGGAGTAATTCTTAAACAGAATGTTAGTGATAATATAAAATAATTTGTAATATTTTTGTTTTTACATTTGGAATAAACGAAGGTGCTAAAAATGACAGAAAAATGCTCAAACAGAATAAAAGGTATTTAAGAAAATCATATTTTAATATTACACAAACAGTTACGTGAAATATGAATTGATGTTGGAACTTGACAAATGGCACCTTTATGTATTCTGCTACTATTGTTTTGTTTGTTACTCTAAGGATGTGAGCTTAAATGCTCGTTTCCCATCGTGTTGCTATTTCTCTAGCTATTAGGGAAGTGATTCCATTTAACGTTTCGTTTGCACAGAAAGGGCATTGAGAACAATAGAAATTTTCTATTGTTAGCCGACTCCCTAACCATTACAAATTGTTATTGCGTGGTTCAGGGGAGAGAATTTGGAGAGCAAGTCATGGATGGGTGCTATGTCCGTAGTTCACATCTATGCCTTTGCAGAGTACATTTCAACCCAGGGCGTTAACTATAATGGGCATTAGGAACACTGGCAACAAAGCAAACATAACCATGCTCATGGTATAATTGTATCTATGTCACGAGTAAAATTATAACACACATGTACTACAGAATCCCTTAGTGTGTATTTGAACGTGGCCAGTACATGCTAGTAAATAGAGATTGTGCTTTAAATAACTCGGTCGAGTTCCACAATGCCACTGTGCACACTATGCTGCCTGGTTTATTTATGTCTAATACGACTTTGTTGTTGAATATCACAAACTGTTAGATATAGCACAAACTGAGGTATCTCCCATGCATATAAACGTTTCTTTTAAGTTATTTATATAATTGTAATACTAATATAACACCGTTGCAGGCAGTCCGGCTAAAAGTGAAAGCTCCACTTTAGCAACAATTTTTAAACCATTAGGATATAAGGTTATTGTCCCATTGTGACTTTCTCAAATCGGTATGAGTTAATCAAGAGCAAAATGGTTCCGCAGCATGAGATATCCTCGGTTCGATTTCCGTTAATCTCGCATCTTAGAGTTGGTTCATGGTGGTTTCTCCTAATTGGTAGGTAAATACCGAACTGATTTCTCCTTTTCTATTATTTGCTTTCCATAACTTGTTTTTATTTGGCTTGCGCAAAGTAAAGAGTACTCTCCTTATGACTAGGGTGATGCTCGATTGATGGATTTTTTATTTCTTTCTTTAGATAGCTCAGCAGTGGCATGGTTCCTCGAGCTTGGCCTTCTTGTAGATCCTTCGCTACATCCGTCCCTCTTTTGGGCAGCAGCCGCAATACATCTGTGTAGTCACAGTGTACAAGACGTTCTCCAATTATATAGAGTTTTTTTGCCTCAAAGTTGTCCAAAACAAATTCAAACTAAATCCACTGCATTGTCAGGGTGCATCAGGCAAAGCATCCTGTCTTCCTTAGAGGAGTAATATGCTTCCTCAAGTGTTACCATCACTCTAATACAAAAGCTGCCATCCTTAACCATCCTAAGAATAGAAAATCCTACCTGCGGTAATACCCAAATCCAGGATGGGCATGCAGCAACAATCTTCGGGGTATCCAGCCTGTCTGTGCCAAGACGAGCCGAGACGAGCGAGAGGCAGTATCGGCAGGAAGCCACTACAGAGTCCAGGGAAGCAGTCAGTTCGGCAGGAGCGGAGAGTCCTAATTGGACTCGATGTGAAAGTGAGGACTCTGATTTGAAAGTGAACTCTTGTTTATTTACGTGTGCAGAGGTGACGAGAGATTGTGTTGGTTTATGGTACGTCATCTTGCTTCCAAGGATGTACAAACAGTGTGTCTCTACGTAAATAAAGAGCACTTCAAACATTTGCAACTTGGACTTTAAATTTTAAGAACCCCCAAAGTCACAATATTAACATAAATAATTTATTTTCCTTATTGAATAAGTTGGTCACGCCATTGCTGAGTGGTTCTACCGTTTGGCTCTCACCAACGCGGCCCGGGTTCGATCCCAGGAGACCGCAAAGTGAGATTTGTGGTGGACAACATGTTCTGGGACGGATTTTGTCCGAGATCTCCGGTTTCTCCCTTCAGCATTTTACAAATTGCTCCATCATCTTTCCTATCATTCATCTCACCCTCATATATATCATCCCCTTCCTTCACCTTCACACCAGACATTGGGCTGATCACCTATGGTGGTTCTCTATCGGATCCAAAGCTTCGGTTCCTCAGGCCTGGCCTAAAACGGGATAGAGGAACAAGAATCCCCTAACACCACGATAGCGGTACAACTAGAAATGTTACAGAAGAAGAATAAGTTTGTGAATCATGCACAAGCTTATATAGATAGTATTATCCTGAGGGTAAAGAGTTCCCATCTGACCAGGAGAGAGAGCATTCAGGATTTAGTCAATACATATGTTCATCAAACTCCCTCGTAGTGGCCATTTTCCCAAAGGATGGCTGTGGGATGATGTACAGTGTTAACAATGGTCCCGGACCATTTTGCTTGCTATGAAAGTCCATCAGAAACTTTGTAAATTAATGTCATAGAAGTACAATCCTTCGCATTGGGATTTTGCTTAGCAAGCAACAGTTTATTAGCAGTGGATTTTAAAGTTAGCCAAAGAGGCAAATTACAATACACAGATACAAATAGGTTGTGACAGACAAATACATACCAGAAAATGAACTACCTTCAGTATCACAACAATGTGCACGGAAAAAGCCACTCCTGTTGCAGAACATCATAGATTATAGCAGATATGCAGGGCATCTTGGATCAAATGTATACAATATAAAACGTCCTATAAGGAGGATTATGAGCTAAGCAAGAAGCGGGTCAAAAGTATAGCTCCAATCAATTAAATCTTTACTATGGTGAAGCTTTTGAATGTTTTTCAGTCTTAAACTGCTTAATTCTCATTTAAAGAATTTAGAAAATATCGAAGTTGGCGAATATTCGTAATTGCTCTGCTTTCAGCATAACGGCTAATAACAAGAGTAAAATAGTTACCAAAATACCCGGCTGTACTATCGCATTAGTGTACAATATCACTTAAATTTGTACCACTGTTAACCACATATCTACACTGCAGCATCCAGGAACAACTAGCAGGGAAAAAACACATACCCATACAAGAGTAATAAAACAATTATTATTCCCTGCTCCCATGGCCTACAGGCCATGTAGGCGCTTGGCCTCCCTAATCACCCTCTTCAATTCTACTCGGCCCTCTGCTTTTCTTCTCCAGCATTTAAACCCCAAATTTCTCAAGTCGTCTTCTACATCATCTACCCATTTCTCTAGGTCTTCCTCTTCTCCTTCTGCGATCCAGCTTTCCTATAAATATCCTCTTAACTACACTGGTTTCCGACATTCTCTGCATATGGCCAGTCTACCTTATTCTTCCTTGTTTAATTTTCACTACTATATTTGGTAGTTCAAATAGGCATTGTAACTCCAAGTAAGTCCGCATTCTCCATCCATCCAAGTCCCTTATTTCTCCAAATATATACCTCAAAATCTTCCTTTCCCACCGTAATAACCACTGTTTTTCTCTGGTTGTCAGCACCTTACTTTCTGAACCATACATTATTATTGGTCTCAGTATAATTGTATATATTTTAATTTTAGTATTCCTACTGACGTTCCTCGATTTAAACATTCTCTGCAAGGCATAGAAACAACTGTTACAACTTGCTATTCTTTGTTGAATTACCGCTGATGTTTTATTATCTAACGTTACTATAGACCTCAGGTATTTAAATGTGTCTACTCTTTGATATTCCTTCTCATGTAATTCAGCTATAGGTTCTCTTCTTCTTGCAACTTCAAAACCACCCAATTTCATATATTTTGTTTTACTAACGTTCACTACCAATGCTACATCCTGTTCTTTTTCTGCCAACGTACATAACTTTCCTCAGGAGCTCTTAAATTCCTTACGATAATTACCACATCGTCAGCATATGCCACTATTTGTACTGAGCTGGAAAGTATGGTTCCTCTAGGGTTTATATGGGTAACTGTCGGATTACCCTTTCTAGTGCTAAATTAAACAGCAGTGTAGATAGCACCTCTCATTGTCTCAGCCCGCTCTCCACTATAAACATACCTGATAAATCTTGTTCCATTCTAAACCTGCACTTGTCAATTCCATAGTCATTCTTGTCATTTCACCAGTTTCGATGTTATTCCGAACTCTCTCATTATCTGATAAATTTTAGCTCTGTCCAGGCTAATATACCCCTGTTTAAAATTTACATACAGCTGATGAAGCTGTCTGTCATATTCATAAAAATTTCCAGTATTTGTCGCAATATAAAAATGTGGTCTAATGTAGAGCGTTGTTTCCTAAATCCTGCTTGGTTATCCCCTAGCATCTTTTCTAACCAACCCTCCAGTTCTATGGCAATTATCTTGCCAAATACCTTGTTATTTCCATCTAGCAGTACAATCCAACGGTAATTCCCACATTCTGCCTTGTCTCCTTTATGTATAGCCAAATGTTTAAAATTCAATCTACCATTCTGCTCTCAGAAATATCTTAATCACTGGTATCTTGAGTTTGCAGCTTGAAGGGCAATGTTGATCATGCAATAGCTGCAGTAATAACCCTCAACTCATTGGCTGTGTCTGGATGCCAACTTCAAGAGCAAATTATGAGTGCACGAGAGTGAGATGAAGCTCTTATTATTTAGTTGATAACTCGGTAGCACATTAATGAATAGGGCTCGGAAGTATAGCCCGTCTTCTCAAAAAAAAAGGTACAACAGATTAGTAGTTTTGGGGTTATACACTACCCGCGTCTCCTAAACATAGGGGAGGGGGTTGAGTGCCATGCAGTCGCGCACGTACTAGTACAACCAAATTCATGGGCAGCGGTCATCTATCAAACCTAGCGAAACAACGTACAGAGTGTCATAGAATACGCTGCACATTTATTCACAAAAAACTTATCTTTTGCAGGATATGAATATAAACAAATGAATCAGTAGTGCACAATAAATGAAAAGCTAATTCGTTATGATAATACTACATTATATGTATGTGCCTGTGCCTCAGTGTATTCAGCATACCAACAATGCTCGCCTCGATAGCGTAGATGGTAACGTGTCTGCCTCACGTTCACGAGGTCCCGAGTTCGAATCTCGGTCAGGGTGAATTACCTGGATAAGATTTTCTCCGGGGTTTTCCCTTATCCTGTAAGAGGAATGTCGGGTAACTCTAAGCTCAATGGAACCTGGACACATTTGAGCATCACTTCACCCATTCCATTCATTGATCGTCCGATATGGCTTAACGTTGGAGGACGTAAATTACAAAACAGACAAAACAAAACAATACCAACCATAAGATGCGCTACAGTCCTTCGCATACAGTCTGTCGTTTTGTCTATGAAAACCCATTGTTGTCAGACACGCAGTTTCTAATATTCTGACGTACGACTTCATAGCACAGCTTTAGGTATTCCTTGAGTATTGTTAGATGGAAATATTTTCTCTGTCTATTTTTTTAAGCTATTTGAAATAGCTATTTCCTACTCTTCAGAAGGAGAGGTTTCTTCTCACCATCACGTTGCACAGATCATGACAAAGACGACTGAGTCTGTCTGCATTAACGTTAGATGTTGGAGGCACATTTTCCTCTCTTTCTCTGTTTACCAACAGAACGAGTTGATGACTAACCCAGTTGACGATCTATACCTCTTGCACAACTAGCTTCACGAATTTTTTTGTTAAATTTCCAGGTCTTCCCAATAAGAAACCTATCTACCTTATCACCAGACCTTCGATTTTTCTGTTATATTGAGAATTATGTATATATATCCTGTTCTAAACGTACCCTCGACAGGGCATGCAATTCATCGGCAGTTTACTGACAATATTCACTATAGCACGACTACAACTTATGATATCATTTCCTCAATCTCAGGTAGCTAGGCCTATATTTAAGATTAAAATACCAACAAAACCAACCTTATTAGGCCCTTTTCGTAAATGATTATATCCTAGAACCCTTCGTTCTAATAAACTAAAAAAGCAACAGCTGATATCACAAAAATAATTAAAATTAAACCTACTAATATTAATATAAATAATTCTTTTCCTAATGAAGAGCAACCTGGTATGATTTCCTTGATTATTCATATTCGACAGATTATAAACCAAAGAGACATCAGCAGACTTGGCGTGATGGATTTCAATTCGGTGCAACATAGTTTTCCGTCGTACAGTTCGTAAGTCGTTGAGAGCCATCTCATTAAATGATACAAGGAACTGCCTTATCATTATTCACGGTGACAAATTCGTAATTCTGGGCAGGTTACTATCATAAGAGCTAAAGAATTTCAAGGAATTTAGAATGTTTGGAAACTAGCAGATTAGATTATAATTTAAGAATGTAAGGAAATTAAATCCAGTATAGGCAGAACGACTAATAACTGACAACTGTGTTGTAGGAACTAACTGGGTTGAGAAGCGGAAAAGCATATTAAGAGTCTAACTTATCAACAAGAGCGTGACGTAGACCTAGTACACGGCAAATGATAAATGCTGTAGCAACCAGGTGAAACTCCTTCAGGACTGAGGGGGAACAGCAGTAGCCTGAATCCTGTGTCGTTGTACTGCACGTCGGCAAGGTGCTGGTGTCTGCTTAACGACCACTGAAGGCTTTAGTAATCCTTGGAGGTACATCTGGAGCAGCTGCGTTTATATCATGTCTTGCTCACATAAAAAGAAATGGAATTGCAGGTGCAAACCTTGTCACAACTCTTACCCGTGTTATGGAAGGAGCCGCGGATTATATAGCATAATTTATTTCTTTGGTTAAAACTACTTGACGCCAGGCAAAATGGAGAAAGCTGAAAGGACTCTGGTCTTCTTTACACAAGTTTGGAAAACATCGACAGCAACCATGAGATCGAAAGGTCGCCATTGATAGTTCTGACTTAGGTCAAAAGCATCAAGGAGTTGTATTATGCTGTTGAAGATATATGCCAGAAGCTCCTACCATCAATACCGAAATATTGATTTGCTGAGATACACTGAAAACTTTTGCAAAGCTGTTTTTTCGATGGAGGTGTAGAAGTAAATGTAAGCTTGTTATCATTGACAAACATTGTACTGTAGAACCATATCAAGAAGCCAAGCTAGAGGTATGTGTAACGTAATCACTTTGCTGTCCCAGCGGTATTTATGCTTACTTTCCCAGTTTGACGAAGATAATAGATTCGTTTAAAATACACAAATATTGTCACGTAACTCAGTCATACGTAATATCTATCACTACAGTTACCGCAGTAAACATTAGATCCGGCAGCATGGGTGACTCATATGCACTTTCATTCACTGATTTCATAGTAAATAGATCCACTAATAGAGCAGATAAACAGTTCAAGCACCTCTCCCCTTCATTCGTCGCTTGCCTTCTTGTGGTATGTAGACAGTATTTTGATCTTCACCTTGCCTGAGAAAGTTCATGAAGCTCTTAATGAAGGAAAGCCATCAATTTATGCGGATTAAAAAAATTGCGGTGGAGCGAAAATGAAATCCGTTTAAGAGCTGAGAGAAATGAGGCAACATATTCATTTCTGTAGGTTCTCAAAACAGATTTTCTAAAGAAAGTAGTACTGATTTTCAAGTCCGAGCATGTATCGAATGATTACTGGGCGATTATCAAGGTAAATGTATGCAATTTCAGAAGTGGGTTAGCCATAGACTAATCTAATCCGTGCCTCCAAGTACTGTTCGTGGTATTAGATATTACACCGTAAAATGATGCATAAGTGGTTAAAGTTGCTGTCATAATGTAAAGAATCACTTGCAAAGGAACTGAAGTCCTGATACCATAGAACTAGGAGCTCTATTGTACCCAGGTAGACTTATTAGAAGAGGAGTACTGGTTTCGCAAAGGGAGTGTTTAGTGAGATCCCTACAAACCTGTCCCGGGTTCGATTCCAGGCGACCGCAAAGTGGGATTTGTGGTGGACAACACGGCGCTGGGGCGGGTTTTTCTCCGTGATCTCCGGTTTCCCCCACCATCTCATTCTACAGGTGCTCCATCTTCATATCATGTATCATCAGTGTCATCGCCTGCGGTGCCGTATGTTGTAAAAGTGGGCGTTAAACACTACACCTACAAACCTGAACCACTTCAATAGGTCATAACCTTTGAAACAATAATACGACACACGTACAATTTTGGGAGAATATAATACACAATTGGAAGATAACATTAAGCTATTTAAATCTTAGAGAAAATGTTGGAAGTGTCCTCCACCAGCATCTATACATGTTTGCACTCGTCTCACCATATTGTCTGAAGGTTTACGGAGGGTATCCTCGCCAATGTTACTTATTTCAGTTCGTATAGATTCCTTGAGAACATGAATTGCCCATGGCCTATTCTTGTACACTCTGTTTTTAGATACCCCCATAGTAAAAATTCTAGTGAGGTTAGGTCAGGGGTTCTGGGGGGCCACAGATTGTCGAGATTATTCGATTATCAAAGAAACTGGTTACAAGTTCAATTGTCCTTAGATGTACGGCACGTTGCTCCATCTTTCTGGAAATAACCTACCGTCAATTCGATATCATCCAGCTGTTCCACAAACGTATTGAAGATACACATATAAACTCCAGTGTCTTGAAACGGTACTCTCTTCCTCGAGTTGATTAATTTACTGTTAGGGAACATATAGAAGATTAATTGAATGTTAAAGCAATATATACAAGTATTGAAACAAATATCTTGTGTGCAGTGTCAAGTTTGTTACGGGCTCTGAATCGGTGGGATTTTTTCTCCCCTAGGAAAGGTGACCGCAACCATAAATTTTTAAGGCTCGCACCCGGCGTTTAGTTTCAAACAGAGTTTGGCAGGAAGGGGACATTTTGGGAGGTCTAGGGTGAGATTCTCGTAACTGGGACTTCATATGTGTTCTACCGACCAACTAATTAAAAATAATGAACTGAAGGGGGAAGCGAAGTGTCATATGAACTATCTGGAAACAAAGATATATCTAAAGCAGTCGGTGGCTGAGAGCCGAGCCGAGCTGAACCGTCGTGACAGAAATCGCGTTCATTAAGGTTATTTTGGCTACTGTGGGATAAACTGAACGGATGAGTAAACTAAAGAAATCGCGTTCAATTAAAGGTAGTTTGTAGCTGGGTGCTAATCCGAAGAGTCGTATTATACACACGGGAGTACAACCACGCCAGCACGAAGCCTACCATTCAGAATTCGCCTAATTAACATGTATTTCGAGAGTAATTGAAATACAACCAATCGTCATAAGAGAATTAACATGTCTTTCTTTCCAAGTACCCTAATTGATCTACCCAAAATGCCCTGAATCAAGAGATCCTTGCCCCAGATCCTATATTCATGAATATTAGGATAACTCCGAGAGCAACCGAGGACATCGATATTGTTCAAATTTTATTGGGTATGCTGACGACCCTAGGAGTCAAGCCCCTGCCAAATTAATGAGCCGAACTGAGCGGCAATACTCACTCAACACCCTGACATGCGACAGTCTACAGTCGTATCAGAGAAAATGGGACCAACGATCCACAGATACTGGTGGAAGACACTTCCATCATCTTCTCTGAGATATAAATAGTGTAATATAATCTCCCAATTGTGCATTATATTCTCCCAAAGTTGTACGTTTGTCCTATTATTGGTTTAAAAGTTATGATCTATTGAAATGGTTCAGGTTTATTTGGATAGCACAATATTAGAAGTGATATGAACAATACTTATAGTTGATAATCCCAACGACACCACTGATGAGACTCCAGTAACGGAAAGTTGGTGTAAGGTGCACAAAATTTTGGTATTTTAGGATTACAGTTTAATTTTGTTAAATGTAGTAGAATGATAGTAAAAGTAATAAAATTAAATTATTTATCCTATCACGATAACCCTTTTAAATCAGTCATTTTACTTTTTGAAATTTTTACATTTAAAGAAATTTTTAAGTCATTGGGTTAACCACAAGAAAATTTCTCTTGCTTTCACAAACGATATACTATGGTACTTAGTGCTTAGTAGAATAAATTTTATATCTTACTGAGGTGCAGATGAGAACGCGTGCTTTCTGCCTGACACATACCAAGCTCAGTATCGTATATCAATACCTTCAGCGGAAATGATTCGAGAAACTACCCGATGTGTAATGAGGGGGAACCACAATTACTACATTGTAGTCCAATATATGATTAAAGGCTGACGAAGCTAAGTTCTGCGATCCTTTACCGTAAGTTTGACGCCCAGACAGAGAAAACCTGCTAATTTTGTTTAAGGCAAAATCGTTAAATTAAAAGGGCTGACGTGCAGGAGTGCAGTCGCGTAAATCCTATGCGAGTTTGTGAGACTTCTTACGTGATTCTGTTTTAATTTACTTATACGTACTCCTCCACTACAGATAACTGTACCTATCGAATAGTTTCTTCCAGGTTACGATGTATTGCTAACTTTGTGTTCCCTTTCATTTTTATATAGTGCGATCCATATAAATCTGAACCACTTCAATCGGCAATAACCTTTGAACCAATAATAGGACACACGTGAATCTTTGGGAGATATAATACCCAACTGGGAGATTACACTACACTATTTACGTCTCAGATATATTTTGGAAGCGTCCTCCACCAGCAGCTACACATATTTGCACTCGGCAAATATCCTCGCTAGTGTTATTTATCTTCTTCTTATTCTTCACTTCATGGCATAGGCAATCAAGTGCCTGCTCCACCTTCGAAGCCCTCCAGCCATCGTTTCCTGGGTCTGCCCATCGATCTCCTACCTTTAGGATGATACTGCAATATTTGTTTTGTAAGTCTATTATCTGGCATTCTTTCAACATGTTCCTTCCATTTTTGTTTGAGATCTTTTAACCTATCATTCATACTGAAAATGTCCAGCTCTTCTTCTATATTTTCATTTCTTATTAAGTCCCTCTCCGTGCATCCTTTCACACTTCTCAAAAATTTCATTTCTGAAGCCTGTATTTTACTCTGTTGCTTTTTAGTTAACGTCCAAGTCTCACTTCTGTATGTCAGTATAGGTACAGCCATAACTTTGTAGAACTTTAATATTGTTTCTTTACGTATATTGATTCTAAATGTTCTATGGCCACGCCGTGGCTCAGTGGTTAGACCGCTTGGCTCTCACCAAGGCGGCCCGGGTTCGATTCCAGGCGACCGCAAAGTGAGATTTGTGATGGACAACACGGCGTTGGGGCGGTTTTTCTCCGAGACCTCCGGTTTTCCTCGCCATTTCATTCCACCGGTGCTAGATCTTCAACTCATGCATCATCAGTGTCACCGCCTGCGGTGCCGTATGTAGTAAAAGCGGGTGTTAAACACTACACATTTCATTTAAATGTTCTATTTATTGTTCCACGCATTCTTTGAAATTTGCATATTTTATTGTAGATATCATATTACTTGTCATAACTAACATCAGTTCCCAAGTAGTTAAAATGGCTTACCTGTTCAACGCAACGATTATTTGTAACTATTTTTGTTCTAATTGGCTCTTTCCCAATGAATGCCATTACCTTTGGTTTTGTAAAAGAAATTTTCATATTATATTGCTTACAAAGTTCACTAAGTTTAAAAATAGATTTTTGCAGGGCAGACTCGCTATTTTATATAATAACTAAGTCGTCAGCAAACAGTAAAATATTTAAAAAGTTTTTATTTGAACAATTTTATTTATTTCGGTCCAAATGGATTCCTTGAGAACATCCATGTTCGTGGCCTATTCTTGACACTCTATTTTTCAGATACCCCCACAAGAAAAAAGCCAATGTGGTTAGATCAGCTGATCTGGGGGACCACAGACCTCTTGCGATTATTCCATTATCATAAAAAACGGGTTACAAGTTCCATGGTGTCATTAGATGTATGGAACGTTGCCCCATCTTGTTGGAAATAACCTTCTCTCAATTCGATATCAACTTCGTAAAACTTCAGAGAATATGGTGAGACAAGTGCAAACATGTATAGAGGCTGGGGGAGGACTCTTCTAACATTTTCTCTAAGATATAGTGTCATGTAATCTCCCAATTGAGTATTATATTGTAACTTTGTGGGTTGGTAGAATTAAACGCCCAATTTGCAGAAATTAAAAATTGTCCTTTATTTGCGTAGCAATACACTGTTCAATTCTCACGTAGCAACGTTACGTCACATACACCAGTCACCAAGGTCGCTGACAATAACAAACAACGTTCTGATCAGCTCTCGTTATAATAACACTCTTGTTACACAACTCACTGTTTTAGAACTTGCGGCTCCACTCTTGGCCAGTCGTCGCCCATTTAAATACCTTACTGATAATTTCTAGATTATTCAAAAATAAACCAGAACCCGAACAGTCTCCATCAGTCAAGAAGTAACTAAAAATTTCCATTTATCTCAGTTTGTTTCGGGAGACCCCTATCTGTGTTATCTTTATCTGCAGGCTATTTATGTACACACTGACCACCTATCAGTTCCTTTTGTGTAAACAAGTCGCGCTATCGTAAATACAGGTTCGCGACAATATTCTCAAAGTTGTACCTGTGTCCTATTATTGGTTCAAAATTTATGGCCTATTGAAACGGTTCAGGTTTATATGAATCGCACTGTACATTGTAGTTTTTTTCTAAAACGTTTTCCCTTGACCATTCTCCTTCCCCTTCTCTATTTATTTGTCTGCCTCCCTTTCCTTATTTTTTTTTCTTTCTTGCATTTCATTATCACCTTTATATATTCGCAATGTATTTTTAAAATATTCAACTGTTGAGGGTCACTATATTTAAACCAAAATGAACGTGCTCATCCACAGATACTTTAAAAATACAGTCAGTAAATTTATCACTCAGACTATCAGATGTCGCTTCGTGCCTTTGTTTCACGAGAAATAGCAAACTATAGCATATTGGCTTACCATAGTTTGAAACAACTTGTTCATGCAGCACATTTACAACTTCCTTTTCGTTATGCGCTGACTTGCCGGCTTATCTGCAGAGCTTAATCACCCTCTAGTAAATCTCAGTAAACTCTACAAGATTCTGCTTGACGATGTGACATTTTGGTGCTCCGTTCTTTGTAGTAGTTTTAACTAGATGGCTTGACCTATATCCTGGATGTTATCTACGGTTCGTTACCAGTGGCTGTTCAGGTTCATTGGCGTTGAATTGTATGCAGAAGCAGTTGTTTTTCTTTCTATTTGAATCTACATGGATTCACTAGATAGTAACGCTATTTCACTAGCTAGTACAAATTACATGTGTGTCATATTCTTTTGCAACAGTTATTACATATTTTAGGACAAACATCCATATTTTAGTTTCTATCGTTTTAATTAGGGGTGTCATAACGAACGTGGTGAGGTTCGGTGATAACCAGAACGAGAGAGGACAGAAGGCTCGACCCAAGGAGTCACGACAGCGCCGAGTTATTCGCCGACACTGTTCCTCACTTTTTATTCACTGTCAAGTTTGCGAACCTCCCTTTAGTTTTATTACAGTTGCTGTCACAGTTAACGTTACCTCCCTGCCAAAATGTTTTGACAGAAGTTCCGCCGAACTCTACTGCCTTAATACTGTGACCTTGTGGGTCGTAAAACTAAACCCTTGTTTGATGAAATTTAAAATGATCTTTATTTCAGTAGAAAGACGTATTGTACACCCCTTACAGGCTCTAAAATAACGTGTGATACAATCAGTAGTTCCCAAAGGCGACTCCAAACGTAATCAAACGAAAGAATGCATTTGCGTCACACTTAAAAGGTCCACTACACAGCTGCACACACACACACACACACACACACACACACACACACACACACACACTCACATACACACAGTTCTCAACTAGCAACTGTCTGATTCGTCCCTTTCCCGAGGCACTGTTTCTCAAAGGCTGCCGAAGTTTCATGCCAAGGGAAGGAAAAGAATTATCCAGACATTCTTCTGTCTCTTTCTCTCTCTGGTTCCCTCTCACTCTCGGCAAGCGACCAGCTCCGCGCCAACGCGCTGGCTGCAGCCCGCCGCAAAAGAATGCCTCGCGACAATACGTAGGTCCTTAGATCCCATCGCGTTTTTAAAAAACTGGAAGGGAAAAAGGACGTGGCTGATGCTTTCCGCCTTTTGGTCTTCAATTATACTTTTATAAAATATACTTGTTCATTGAAGAAGGAATTGCAGAGCGTCAGGTGCTTGGAATATAGGTATGTCAAGTAGTTAAAATGGAACTGTAATAATTAAGACGACGTATTGGACCGTGAATAAAGAACTAAGGAAGAAGTATAACAGTGGTATTATGCAGTGTCGAAATTTCTACGTTGCAACCAATTTTGGGAAAATAATAGAAAGTATTTGAAAAATATAGGGAATTGAACTTCTGAATTCAAAGATAAAATAAGAAATGGCGCTTTTTTACAGTAGAAAATAAATGTGAACGGTGACACTTTTTATGACAAGAGGAAAATCAGACCACAAAGTTCAATGCAATAAACAGGATTTCAATCTAGGACCTCCAACTTAACGTCCTGTTGTTCTATAGACAACTGAGCCACGTTAACAAATTGGCGGAAATACCTTTTTTCCCTAAATGACCCGCATTTGAGAAAAAGAACTTCTCAAAACTATATTGAGACAACATACACTTCTGACGACTTACAATTTCAAAAGTACTTAAAATTCCGATCTTTACCATGAAATTTTATTAGGGTCATGAATATTTATTAATTTTATAAATTTTTTATCGCCGTGCTACCATAGTTGATTAGAGCGATGGTATGCTTCAAACTCCGGTTATGTCATTGTGAAAATTTACAGTTAATGGTTGTACACAACATGTGTGACATATTATTAAAATAATATGTTTTAGGAAGCTATTAGTTGGAAATCTAGATATACAGAGTCCGCTTGGTAAGCATTGTACTGGAGAGAAAAAATGACTGATGGAAAAAGGGTTAATCACAGAAGAAGATAATGAAGGTAGACCATATCAAAATAAACCCCTGGAGAAGGAAAAGACAATGACAGGGAAGAACAAGACAATAGGTTCGCCCAGTTTAATTAAAATGCCTGGTGAACACGTCTTTGATTAGCAACTAAAACAATCGAAGTTTTTGGGGTAATTAAGGAGAGCTTTGAAGTTTCTATCTGGAAAAAATACAGTGACATTTTTTCATCTTGTTGGAAACAAGCTTTCTAATTGCAGTTTGTCTGTTAAACATTCTGAACTGGTTTGCGGATACTAATAACAATATATGAGTCTTTTGTTAAAGATTAACTGAACAAAGTAAGTTTTTTTCATAATATTCACTAAACAGCTGCTTCATTACCCTCTAGTGTCATTAGGTTGTTAACAAAGTTTCAAAATAGATTCATAGGTTCAAACTTTATTGAATGCAACAATTAATAGCTCTAGGCTATTGAAAAACATATACCTATTTCTTAGAATACCTGTACGGGACTTTATGTCAGCAGAATCGCTTGAATCCCTCCGCGTAAGCGACTTCAGCGCTTATGAAGTAGGCGTACTTTTTCCCATATTGATGTTGATCAATGTTGCAGGACTGCAGGAGATGGGGAGCGACCCCATTGAGTATTAAATGGTGGTCACAATCTTCTTTAGTCCATGCTATTTACGGTGTCATAGTAATTAGATTTCTAGAACACATTTTTATGAAGCATCAGAGATAATCGAAATATTTCGACTTTGGTCCAGCTCTTAAAACAGCGAAATTTTCAATTTCCAATGTTAGTTAATAATGTAGTTAAACCTTTGCCCAGAGTTCACTTAATCCAGATACTTCACTAGTATGAACTACTGTTTGTCACAGCAAAGAAAGTCCCAATGGAATGCGGCAAAGAGGGCGTTAGACACGGCTTCGATACCCTGCCAGTAGTTGTTTATGACCCTTGCGTCAGTTCAATTAGAGCCCATCCTAAAACATTCTGATGTCGCACTCTTTTGTGAGTAGATTTTCTCGGTTTTAGTGTACTAAGTGAATAGGGTCCTACTCCTTGTGTAGCATGCGTTCTTTGTCACACATATCCACTGGCCTTGTCGCACTGTGTAAGGATGACACATTCCTGTAAGGGACTTTCTTTGCGTTGGCTAAAAGTACGTTATTCCAATGTTCATTGGCACTTTCTTTCCTCTTAGAAATACGCCCGATGTAGCCACTTCTTCCCCTGGGAAACAAACAGCAGTAATATCACTCACGGCTACTCACCACAGTAGTTGCCAACTAGCAAGGAGAATAGTGCTTCTCGCCGCACCAGAAACCCACAGCTAACTTCCATTCGAATATCCAGGTCACGAGACCCATCCTACAGACTTCTCTGACTTACTTTTTACCACTTTTTTATTATTATTTTTACTTCTAAGGAACTTTTTATTAAAAAATAAATGATAACTAAACAAAATGAAACACAAACAGTTGGTAACATTTAGTTTTTTTTTTTTTATTCTGATCAGAATTTTTTTCATTTTATTTTTATTTTTTTTTTAATCAGGATCACAAAGGGGAGAGTTAGAGTGGTAGGTCTAGTTTTACCTTATGTATTCATGTTTATTTACATTTTGTTGTAACATTTTAGAAAGAAACTGCGTGCACACCCACGCGAAAGTTAGCAAGTGAGATCCAGGTGATCATTTAACTCGGTCCTCACATCATGAAATCTATACATTTTGAATCGCTCTGTGCTCTGAACTCTGAACAGAGCGAAGTGGCTCTGAGCCACTTTCTGAATGCAAATAAATTAGGATAATCGGCACTCAGGCAATAATGGTAGAAAGCCATTATCAATCACATTTGAGTTCGTGCAGTGTTGCCTATCTTAATATTCCGGAAGAGAATTAATGACACTATCGTATATTCCGCCCTGCTTCCAATCAGCATGCGAATTTCTTTTTTAGTCCATTTCCAGATCTCAGATACATTTTTGCAGGTGGTAATTCTGTGTATTTGCAATCAACCGGAACGTAGGTGTTTCCAAAAATTTTCCATACGCCATCCCATGTAGTATTTGGATATTTTGCAACAATTGCTGGCACAGACAGATAGTTCTTTATCAACTCGATATACAAGTGCTTGGTCCTAAGGCATCCTGTAAAACTCCATGTCCTGACGACATCCCTGTCTGTTGAGTACGCCCAACACAGAACTCAATAACAGCGCTGAGCATTTCACATACGCATCTGTTAGATTCTAGCCTCCTTCAGTTATTTTCCGTCCTGAGTTCGAGGTACCTTGTAGAACCGATTCCTCCAAATATATCCGTTTGCCCGTTCCATTTTTGCCAGCCTAGCTCACTTGCTAAACTCCATTATACTTGCGAAAGCGCTGGCTTACATCGCAGTAGGGATTTCTTAGAGCATGTGAGATGTGGAAACCGAAGTTTTTAACTATCCCTAACAGCTACTACGCCTGAATATGTTACGGTATATATAGTTTTGTTACCTCAGTCTAGTTCATGACGTCAAAGGTTAACATCATTTTGGTTTCTGAGATAAAGACGATTTTTAGTTCATGAAGTATATACCTTACAATCATACTGTGTATTAGCTGAAGGTACACAATCATATTTCACACATATTTTCATAATACATTAAGTTTAACGGTGTGTAAATATAATTTCCTGCATCGTCCTAGATTAACATTATATGAGCATGGGGTATAACATGTAATATATATCGTATTAAGTAGTTACCAACTTTAACTACCCCTTAAGCTTTGCACTTTGTTACACACGCCTTGCTCTACCAAAGTTGGAAATGTTTGCTAGCTAAGTTCAAATTAATGCTGCATAAGAGAATAACAACGCGCATTTGCTTCGGCTAAATAGATACATAGCAATAAAAGTTGACCTCCCCAAGCGAGACGAAGAAGTGTTTATAAACTAGAAGTTAACTAGTACATTAACTTGGAAAGTAATACGGGGATTTAAAAGTAACATGAACTGTTACCAAAATATTGATAGTAAGTAGGTTTTGATGGCACAATTCTGAAACAAAGACGTGTCCAGAAATGGACACCTAACAAGGCCACTACCAAAAGTGGTTTAAGAAAGAACAGGGTCGCGTTTGGAATATGGTTGCGTGTATAGGCTGAACAAGACCTAGAAATTACTATAATAATTGTTATTTAACATTTATTTTCTTTATCTGGAGTTTGGGAAAATCTGTTTGTTGATGATTAAGCTTAAATGTTGCTGGCTGGCAAAACATGTACTTTGGACTGGTGAAATCACAAGTCCGCTGATCAAGGAAAATAATGCGATAGGTGGCCAGTGACACGTTCTCAATTATGTAAGCACAGATTGCACAAGATGATTAAATATTTGGAAGGTAAATAGGTTAGCGTGGGAATTGATGATTTGGCTAGTAACTGCCATATCGGGTAGGTCCCCTATTTAAGGTTGGCTGAGTCAGCGCAGTCGTGAACTTAAGAGTGGGTTTTAGGCTGGGCTTTATGCTGGTGATCATTGTGGTGGTGGATTTTTTTAAATATATTTATTAGATCGGTCAGCAATAATATATGCTTTGCAGATCTGAGAGAACAGATACAAAATAATTACAGAGTAATAACATTGTAGAGGTAGGACAATGTGTCTCCTCTGAACTAAAACAAATGTGTTACTGCACTAATATAAATGTGGCACTGAACTAATAAAATGGTATATATACTTCCATAGTGAGAATTTACAAAGTCGAACAGAAGAATAGAAAAGATAAATTGAAACAGTAGATTATTCAGAAGTGGAAGTGCCATCACTGTAGAGCAGGTCCTGTGGTAGTCGTCGCTTCAGTCACGTTGCCGGCGACTTCGGACGCCGATGTTATACGTCACAGCTCCTGGGACGTGGCGTAGATTGTAGAAGAAGAGTCGAGCAGTTTGTCGGATGAAATGGTGGAGAGGAAGAAGTCCCAGCTCGTGATGCAGCTGCTGGTTGCGGACAAACCAAGAAGCATTCGTGGCGATTCGCAAGAATCGACTCTGGATGACCTGTAGACGCCTCAGGTGACAAGTACAGGCAGCCCCCGAGACCTGGCAGGCATAAGTAATAAGAGGTCGAACCAGAGATTTGTATAGGAGCAGTGAAGATTCTAATGCAAAGTATGTTTGTGAAATAATGGAGACAGTTGTGAAAGACGAACGGATGCCAGGGTAATGGTGCGGTGAATATAAGGCTTCCACGTAAGTCGAGTGTCCAGTAACACTCCAAGGTACTTGACTGGTGTAGGCGAAGGGAGCCACGGCACATGATCAGTCAGAAGGCGTATAGGCGGAGGGGGATTATAGCGGCGTAAAGTAAAAATCTTGACTTCAGTTTTCTGGGTATTAAGGGAGATGCACCAATAGTGGATTTAGTGTGGTAATTATGCTGGAAGATTATGCAGGGAATCTGCGGAAGGTCACTCATTAAGTCTAGTTTCTCTGGAGCTAATGATGGTCCCAAATTCAGGCTCATCATGCCACCGACTAGCGGTGCCTACTCCACACTTTACATCCTCAGCTATATAAAAACACATCTCCAACGTAAGCCCGTTTGGGCATTTGATATACTAATGTAATTGAAATTAATTGTTCTTTCACACTGGCCCTGTGTAAGCTAAAGTATGGAAAGATAGAGCCAGACTGAAAAATTCAATGCCATAAACGGGATTTGAACCACGGATCTTCTGGTTGACGTCCAGCCGCTCTAACCTTGAGCTACTATCAGCAGACCAGCAGAAGAGACGAGTCGTCCAGGTTTTTCCTGGGCGGAGTGTTGCTCAGCACCTAGCCGCATTGTGCGGCTTTATCTGAGCAGTATAAAGAAAGTCATGTGTCACAGGCCTTTGTCTTGGGCCGTGCTATATCTAGCCTCGTGAGAGGTGTGCACCCAGTGCTGGCTGCGCTCTTCCGCCTGCCTGGGAGGTATCTGAGCACAGTCCGCTTGACAGGCTAGAGGGAAAGGAACTAATGTCTAGGTATGGGACTTACCAAGTCCATTTCTGGGCTTGGGGGTTTGGAGTCAGGGGACAGTGGCCCTGTTCAATTCTGGTTACCCAAAGCATCTTTGGGCAACCGGTAGCTTTTTCGGCGGCGAGGAACCCTGTGGTCGTAGCGGACAAGGATGTTCAGCAGTTTTTTTGGATGGGAGTCTAGCTTATTGTAGATGGTGCGGGAGAGGTAACACACACAAAAAAAATCTCCACTGCATATAAGTATCACCGGATTTACCTTCGCATTTGAAACAATATGTTGTGCTCTAAAGTACAGGTCTTATAGGTACCATCGATAATATGTGACAAATCTACATATTTATATTTTGTACTACATACGAGTACTTACAGTAAGTGTAAGAAGAGTCAGTCAGTGGCTCAGTTGGTTGGGTACTGGCCTAAAGTAGAAGTCGCTAACAACCAATTTTTATGACAAATTAATGTATAACTTCAATTTTTGAGGGATAGTCTGAGAAGCTTTCTTCTTTTTGAATGACATTTGGATAACTGATAAACCATAATACTGTCGTGAACCCTTATCTTTCTGTTTACAGAAAAGGAACTTATAGACGAGAAATGTGGGGACCAAGAGCCGGCAGAAAAGATAACATGCAGATAAAGGTCTGCCTAAACAAACAAACTGAGTTAAATGGAAATTTCTAGTTATACTGCTTGACTGATAGAGACTGTTCGGGTTATGGTTTGTTTTCGAATAATCTAGAAATTATCAGTGAAGTGTTTAAAGAGGCGACGACTTGCCAGGAGTTGAGTTGCAAGTTGTAAAACAGCGAGAGGTAAGCAGAGAACAGCTGAGTGTGCTGTAACGAGAGCTGTTTGTTATTGTCACCGACCTTGGAAGATTGTGTAGTGATATGTGATGTATTCCTGCTGATACGGAGTGTATTTCTACGCAAATGAAGAACATTTAGAATTTCGGCAAATTGGACTTTTATTTCTACGAACCCACAAAGGCACAATACATAGACGAAATCCTATTACTGTCCTCCACAGGAGAGAAAGTCTCCGAGACCTGAGAGGCAGGGGATTGCAGAAGGTCCTCACACCATTCCTGGAGAGGTTTATGACACCCCACGTCAGTACCATTCAAAAACATTCTGATGGCTTCTACTCTTGTTAATAAATTTTCTCGTTTTTAGTGTACAGAATGAGTAGGGCGCATGTTTTCTAACGGTTCTGCTCCTTGTGTAGCATGCGTTCCCTCTCACACACATTCGCTGCCCTTGTCCCAATGTGTAAGGGAGCATATTCCTTTCAGCGACCTTCTTTGCCTTGCTGGACAGTACACAAAAAGCGTCCTCGTTAAATCTGTTTACGTCAAATAATCCCAAAGGTACAAACAACAACCAGGACAGCGCTTTGATGATGGCGCAAGAGGAGCAGATTTCTTGCTCAACTGACTCTACACGCGTCCTTCTTTCTATAAGGATGGCATCTTAAACTTACCATTACAATAGAGAAAATGTGTATCGAAGGCAGGACACTATGTAGTAAAGTTATCTGCTTATGAGCATTTTTCTTTATTAATACAATGAATTAAAAAAAAATGGTTCCAGTTTATATTTGATATACCTTTGTATTTAACATCAATATTCCACATCAAGTCTTATTTACGACAATTTCATGAAATGTTAGTATTACCTGTACACCTGATAGTATACCTGACGTAACCGAGCGGGATGACTCAGGCGGTTTCGTCTATTCGGGAGGCCCGGATTCGATTCGCATGGCCAACCTACCTGACACAAGGGCTTCTTCGGAGGTTTTACCGGGTCGCTAGGTGAATGCTGGTTAGGTTACGTACATCCCCAGAATTTCCTTTAATTTACGTCCTCCAACGTTAAGTCATTTCCGACGATGAATGGAATGCACGAAATGATACTCAACTGAGCCCAGGGTCCATTGAGCTTAGAGTTGCCCGACATTCGTCTTTAAGGATAAGGGAAAACCCCGGAAGAAACCTTATCCAGGTAACTCACCCTGACCGAGATTCGAACTCGGGACCTCTTGAACGTGAGGTGGACATTCTACCACCACGCTACCGAGGCGGGCCCCGAATTTCCTGTCCCTCCATTTCATCTCCATTATCATTTCATATCATCTCTCATCTGGTGGTCTCTTTCAGGGTAGAAGTGTCGGCGGGTGTCTCGGCGGTGCATGGCAGGATGATATGCTCGGAGGAAAACTACTTCCTCCTCCGGTAGGCCGGCTGCCGGTCTCCGCTCCTCTGGTGGGACGATTTTGGAATGGCCAGCTAGGGACCTTTGGGGCTCGGATCGCCTGCCTGGGACCATTAGGGCTGCTGGGCTCGTTGCCGTCCCGCTGTAAGGGAGCGAGTTCGTTGACCTGGCCTGTCGGGGGAAGTCCCTATCCAAGTAAACTGTAGGGACCCTGTCCTCTGTACTATCTTGGCTTCTTGGGACGGCCGCCCTCTGTCTCCTTCGCCTCATCCTTCCTGCTAGGGAACAATGGTGGCCTACTTACCGAATCCCCTCCGTAAGGAAATCCCAATCCCAATACTGTCGTAACATTAGGGTTATCTCGGGGATAGAATCCACTGAAAAAAGTTACGTTTGCAGACCTAAAGAATGCTATTCCATACTGAGGAACCAGAAGAGTCATCTGTTCATTTTGGCAGTTTAGTTAACACCGCATCTCATGTTGTCATTTCCGCTGCACCAGATCCAATGAATTGGAGGACACTCATTTGCTGTGTGATAACTACCAAGATTCCTACTAACCGTGAGTGTTCGAACTCTTCGGGCAGACATCACAACGAAAGAAACAATACTCCTTTCCACAGACAAACTCATCTAAAGCCAATTATAGTAATACATTGTTACTTATTAAGAAAGTATACCGATATAAGAAGTTGGACAATTCACTGAAACAAACTTATTTATATAATCGTGGTAATTATTATATTAGATTTCGAGATACATGATTACGTGTTTTCTTTGTTAATAGCTGTGACACGTTTGTTGACATTTAATACATTAAGTTAAATAAACAACATTTATGATAGGTGTGATAGACCAATCAAACTAACATGTTTCTGATGATAACGACTGCTCAATTATTGCACGTGATAGCATTAATGCACCTTCAGCTCCATAAATATTTCCGCCTTTGATTAATCGGGATTGCAGAGCTCTATAAACCCTTCAGTAACTCGCTGGGTCAGGAGTTTTACTCTGTGGTTTGACTAGTTAATGTGTTCTCATTTAGTGGCGCCGTAAACGAACGATATCTATAAATGGGAGAGAGAAAATATCCAGCATGGGTGCACGGTTTTGCATTTCATCGAGTAGGGACAGAAAAAAGAATTTATCGTTTCACTAGGCCCAAATCGGTTTCCAATAGGGTAATACGCGATTTATATGTTTTGCTACCCCCGTTAGAGGTACAGTCAGAATCGAATGAGCAGAGTTAAGGGCGGAAAATGCCCTCATTTAATGAAATCGGAATTCTTGCAAAATTCAGGAATTCCTTGGCCAATATTAAACCTTCATTCCATGCTTAAAATATTGCTTTTCCTTTATGGAATATTTTGTGAAGGGATTTAGCACGTGTTATTTGCATTCTTTGTACAGAATTTGACAGGTTATTTTGCTCGTTATTTTCCATGTTGCTCCTGCGTAAATTTTCATTTATTATTAAACTGTTGCGTGATGATTTAGGCAGCAAAAATATCCCTGCGGTTTCAAAAACCTCGATAACGGATCTCGCTGGTTTTAAAACTCAACTAAAACTCATTCCACTCGAAATCTATTCAGTCAGTTGTTACTGATGTTGATATAAGTTTGTACTTCTTTTTCTCCAACTTAGACACATTATCTAAGGCAATGCGAAATGAGTTCTAGAAATGGTCGTGAATTGTCAAGCACTTATGATTTGAAAGTTACAGACGTGTGTGAAAAAGCTCTCAACCAACATCGTCTTAAAGCTTAACTAAATTCCAGGGCAACATGCTGCCTATTAAAACTGCGTATGTAGGTCCATTAACAACAAATTAAAATTACTGAAGCAATATTTTATTTTAAGCGATTCTCTGATGTATTTTATTAGATATCACTGAATGTCACTGTAAAAGATGGCGCACATATTCTTCTTTAAGTTTGTAATTAAACTTTGTACAGGTGAGAAAGATAGAGACAGGGGAAATATTAAAAGCAGCTTCAAACACCTTATCTATTGTAGTTCATTTGTGATCATTATTATTACTAACATCATCAACATCAAGGAAGATCGTAGAAAACCTTGTCGTTATTAATAGCATCTCAACCCATTTTGATCGAATGGACTGTTTTTATATGGACCAAAGAAGCATTTCAATTAAGTAGGTGGTTTGTAATGAAACAAAAAATAGGCAGTTTGAGACTCAGAATAAAAAGATTCCAAATCCATATCTTAGGTCAACTTTTAAAAGCGGCTGATCATGTAAATACGAAAAAATTGTGGGAAGTCATGACTCGAAGAGGCTACCCAAATCATCTTATTAAAGTTCTAAAATATATACATAAAGATATAACAATCAGCGTACATATTGGAAATTGAATGTACAGTAAATGGAAACACACAAATCAAGGTGTAAGACAGGGTTGCAGTTTGTCTCCTATCTTATTCATAATTCATATATATGATCTGATTAGAGAGTGGATGTTTAAGATTAACGGATGCATTCATCTTGCACCAAATTTTATTCTTAAGACGATGCTATTTGCGGATGACCAAATAATTATAAGTAAAACCGAAGACGAGCTGCAAAGGGCAGTATATATTTTACCGAAGTTATGTAAGAATTGTAATTTCAAAATTTCCACAAATAAAACAAAAACAATTGCGTTTCGAGGTAAAGACACTGTTAGAACCAAAATAGTAATTGATGATATTATCTTAGAGCAAGTTACGGGTTTTAAATATTTGGGAACATATGTGAGTTATAAATATGAAAATGATTTTAAAAATAAATTACCAATGTTTCGACAAATATGCGGCATAATAAATAGAAGCCTAAAAACTAAAACCAGAAAATAAACACGGATAATATTTTATAAAGTGATGGCTGTGCCTGCTTTTCTTTTTGGTTCTGAAACACGGACATTAACAAAAGCAGACAAAAAAAAGATACAGCCTGCCGAAATGAGATTTTTAAGAGCAATAAAGGGATGTACATTTTAGATAAAATTCCAGATGAATAAATAAGAGAAGATTTAGAAATAAGTGCTTTAGAAGATAAATAATAAATTATAGAAATGAATGGAGAGAGCATATTGAGAGAATGCCGAGAGATACGATCCCAAGAAGAGTTATGAACTAAAAACCTAGCGGAAAGAGACATCCGGGAAGACCACGAAAACGATGGTCAGACATGTTTTAAGCCGGAAGAGGCAGCACTGCCTAGCCCTTGGAGTGAAGAAGAAGAAGGTTAACTTGGTTTGTTGGATAGCTCTTACAAAAACAACAATAATTGTAATAATTGGTTCAATGGCTAACAAAGGGTCCAGAAGGATGGCTATGCTGAGCTCTCTGTAAAACAGGAGATCTCCAATGGCTATTAACAATAAACCACTACTGTGTAAGCAAGTAATCAGACCTGCACTGACTTATGCTTGCCAAGTCTGGGGAGCTGCAGCAAAAACCCACCTCCACTACAAAGTCCTTCTAAACCGCTACCTGCGGAGGGCAACTTCCGCCATTTGGTACATACCAAACAATATCCATTCTGACGTTTCCTTGCCAAAATATATCATATTATATCCTCCATTTATCCCACAGTTTTTATATCAAACAATCTGTCAGGTTCAATCACCTCGTTCTTGGCCTCGGGGAATATGATCACGATCCTGGGAAAACATACAAGCGACCTAGATTTGTGTTGCGTCTTCCATAAGTTACTAAAACCTTCCAAATGTCTTCCTTGAAAATTTACCCTGAGCTACTATATAGCTTTCTCCCAGGCTTCAATCGAAATCCTTCTTAAAAGTCCTTACACATTCCCCACCATCAACCCACGGCCTTCTTCCTACATATCCAAGTGCATATCAGTAAGGGACAATATCTAGGAAATGCAAAATGTTGAAGGCCTCTCCTCCACGGAGAAGGATTAACCTTCAGCAACAACTCTGTGGCTCATATCTGCACCTTAAAGCACACACACACAGAGGAAGTGAAAAATGTACATTAGAAAGGAAACTCTGAAGATACTTAGAAATTTTCTTTTATCATGTTGTTGATTAATTAAAAGAAACAGTTCTTTCTGAACGTAATATTAACTACATCTGTAAAAGGACAGAAAGTTTAGCTGGCTATATTATTGCCTCTGAGCCACCTGGGACGATCAAAGCAACCTTAAATTGCTAGTCACAATATGAAAGAGAGTGGGAAGGAAAAACGAGGGCCCGAATAGAATGAAGAGAAACTTAAAATTGCAACAATATAAGACGAAATCCCTTTGATGTAGTTAATTAGAATATCAGTGTTCCTATTAGACAGAAAGAACGCTTCCAGAATAGATAGGTGGACTGCTAATTTTTAATTAGTCTTCAATATTTATATAATATTATTAAAACATTTCTTCTGGAGGTAATTAATTCTTTCATATAAAAATATAATGCTAAATTTGAAACGTAGTTATTATCATACAAATGTGTTGTTTATGCAGGCTCTAAACTCACTTTCCTATTTAACTATTTTATTAAAAGATACAAATTAGTGTGTGCATGTTTACTATGATTAAAATTACGTTATGACATACATTTGCTAAATGGTTCTACTGACTTCTAAACAAAAGCGACACACAAAGTACTGCAGTAAATATCATTTTGGGCACATGTAATATCAAACGTAAAAATTTCAATGAAGATTTATAATACTTTTGAAAAGGTCTGGGCTTCCTAGATAAGTGTGGAACACCTCAACAAATCAGTCAATGAAGTTAAAATTTTGAGGTAACGCTTTCTTTACAAAATGACAGAAAATTATTTCTTTCTCATAGAATAGAATTCCAGAAATTTGCTCTTGTAAGGTTTATTAATGTTCCATCTGATTATTTACATTTGGACTCAGGAAACAGCTTAAATTATTCTAGCAATGTTCAGAAACACTGAACAGCCTCATCTTATATAATAGCAGTGTTCTATTTGTGCAATTTTTGTTTTTTTATGGGTTGTGGTTTTACCATTCATCTTGAATGCTTTTAATAGCATGTGTGTGGAGTTACGAATAAATTTAGTGAGTTGAGTATAAAATAAGAAGGAAAATATTACTGTGCAGAGTGGGAATACAGAACAAAATATGCTCACAAAATGTATTCTAGATGGGAACCAATGTAATATGTAAGACAGCTATCTCACTTTCTGGGAAATAAATTCAGCACTTTTCAGTGAAAATCTCAGGGCAGCAGCTGATTAAGAAATAAAGTACCTTTCCCTCCCAGTTCAATATCTTTCTAAAATTTATACTTGCCTATTTCTTTGAAGAAATAAAGGATTAAACTTCGTGAAAACAAACTCACTTAGTTATAATGTTAAGTTCTAACGTAAGCTTTCACGGTCGGAGTCAATATTACAATTATTTCCGGGCTGTTTCGCCCAACGATGCAGTGAAACTGTCTCCGAGGAAACTTCGAGCGCGCCACTGAAGATGTCTACCGCAGTTGTGGACGAAACTTTTGGACGTTTCTTACGCCAACAGACCACGGCAAAACCACTCGGAAATAATTAATTGTAATGTTTTTGAAAATTATATATCCACCTTCAAGAATCGCCTGTTAAAAGTTTCAAATGAACAGGAAACTCTGAATTAGGATAACATGTGCAACACGTTACATATGTTACAAAACGAGATTACGAAAATGCTGGCGTACTGGTGTGAGGATTGCGTGTCTAACTTCTCAGGTTTTTTTTGGGGGGGGGGTTAGGGTTTGATTGTATGGGAAAGCTAACGGCATATTAAAGAAACAAAATGTCTTTCTCCTATGAGTGAGCAGGTCATTCACCTGGATAAAAATGGGAGAACTTTTCTTTAAACATAATTTATTCCATACACTCCTCACAGTGTGACAATATGACTGTTTCACTCTTATCCCTTAACATACCATTTTCAGCATTTAGCTGAGCTGCTGCTTTTCCTAAGACCCACAGACTCAAACCTCATGGTTACCCAGATATTGGAACCTGTTCGTTAAATGTAATAAAACCAACCCTAGAAGCTCCCATCATCATCATCATCATCTATGCAAAGTTCCCTATCTGAGAGATGTAAGATTACTTCTTAGGTCAAAGCCCACGATATGATTATAAAAAGCTAAAGGACTAATGCATACACAATACTCCAATTTTGTAGTAAACATTACAAAAAAATCACAGCCTTTGTACGCACCTCTACATGTCATATGAATGCATGAACCATATGGGTATTTAAACCACCGAAAAGTAAAACCACATATGGATTAAGATTCAACAATACTAAGGTTTTTGATAAAGCAACTTTTTGAAGTACTGAAACCTTCGAAACCTTAATATGGAGTATCCTTAAGTTTTTGTTGTTGTTCTTCTTCTTCTCCTAAACGAAGATTGTGTGATCATAATTTGAATGGCGTCACCAGATATAACTTCGTTCAACTGTTCAAGCTGTCTTACACAAAAATCTGGCAAACTTTTAAAGGACAAGTTACTACTTAGGAGGTGAGGAACGTTTTTCTTGTAGCAGTGCTGGAGAAATGGGTTGTTAATGTCTAACAGATACGCCGCCAAGTTCATGGACATGAGGGATGTCCCCCTCTTATCTCTACCTGCTACACTTCGTTAACCACGAAAACTCCTTCTGTCGCAACTCTGGCCAACTAATCTCCCAGCCACACAAAGGCTCCTTTCACTATCAAGAACTGACCTAATTAATAGAGAACAAAGATGTCATGCAGAGTGACAGTGACCGCCATATTTCCTCTGCGGCTGTGTGACACAGGTCACATCTTAAGTTTCCGACACAGCTGCACTTATCTAACGAAATGAAGATATTAACAAAGCTGCATGCGGAAAGTAATAAAATGTTTCAGTTTCGAGGATATAAGAAAGAAAAATGTTCACCATAAATTAATAATTTTTAGTCCCTGTCTGCATCCTCTTGCTTTCAATCTTCTTATTTAATCATCTAAAGTGTTAAGAAACACAATAGTTTTTGATAGAGTAAACATGAAAAATTCAATGCCACGGTTCGGATTTGAAACACGTATCTCCTGGTTTCCGTCCAGTCGCTCTAACCCATTGAGCTACCATGGCCAACTTGCCGTCAAGACATTAAATTCTCCATTTGACTCATATATTTCCCCGGTAAACCACTATGAGTCAATTGGAGAATTTTATATCATGACGGCAAGTTGGCCATGATACGTCAATGGGTTAGAGCGACTGGACGGAAACCATGAGATCCGTGTTTCAAATCCCGGCCGTGGCATTGAATTTTTCATGTTTACTCTATCAAAAAATAATA
This sequence comes from Mantis religiosa, assembly GCA_030765055.1. Classification (NCBI taxonomy): domain Eukaryota; kingdom Metazoa; phylum Arthropoda; class Insecta; order Mantodea; family Mantidae; genus Mantis; species Mantis religiosa. The sequence goes on from CM060952.1 coordinate 163,845,371, forward strand.
AGAGTTAAATTATGAAGGCTGGGAATCAAGTACTTGCGATAGTAAGTCGCCACAAACGTCATATCTCAAATGCGAGAGCCCCTAGTGGTATACCAGGGAAATATACGAAACAAATGGAAAATTTATTGTCATGACGGAAGTTGGCCACGGTAGCTCAATGGGTAGGAGCGTCTGCACGGAAACCAGGAGATCCGTGTTTGAAATCCCGGCCGTGGCATTGAATTTTTCATGGTTAGTCTCTATCAAAAACCTTAGCCTACATACGGCTAAGGTGAAGAAATGATTAATTTCCACCAATTAACTAAAATAACTATTGTTCCTTTACTTTTTTCTCCTTATCTGCTCTTATTCAAGACTAGACTTATGCTATACTAGCGCGATGTGGTATATCAGTATTTTGGACCACCGTGCACAAGCGCTGCCTGTTAGACGTATAATTGGCTCTTCTTTCTGGACTTTTGGGACTTCGAGTACTTGTTTGTAGGTTCGATGTGTGTGTGTGTGTGTGTGTGTGTGTGTGTGTGTGTGTGTGTGTGTGTGTGTGTGTGTGTGTGTGTGTGGGTGGGTGGGTGGGTGGGTGTGTGGAAGTGTGGGTGTGTTCAGGAGACATTTGTAGAAAACTTTTATCCAATATTTCGCTAGGACAGAAAGGAAACGTGAGTAATGCTATGCTCTTTGTATGACCAGAACGGGAAAAATCAATAACGACCTTATTTTTGAGGAAACTACTTACAAATTCAAACCAATAACAAAGAACATCTCGGAAATAAATAATTAAAAAAGTATACCATACATTGTATCTTATTATGAAATATAACGTTTTAGTTTGTTCACGGTGGTAGTTTGTGTATTTTTTATTCATAATACCTGTTTTATAACATAAATGAATTCTTAAGTTATAAAAACTAGAAATTGATAGTGTTCTAAAAGATAGTTGTATATGCAGCTTTGTGAATCATAGGAACATTCTAGAAGCAGATAACCAACCAAATTAATAAATAAAGCCTCATGAACATATATGATTTTCTTAAAAAAAGAAGACAAAGAAAAGAAACTATAGAACTGAGCACATAACTGCACTTAACTGATTTTTATTACTAATCAGTTACATTCTAAAAATATCTGATCTGATACAACTTCATGTCTTGCTTTTTATACAAACATTTTATTTTTCGAAATGCATATATAAATACTAAAAGTATGATAGTATTTAATGAAACTATAGTTGTATCCTCGTATAATCGCAGATATTTGTATTTGTAACTCAAGGTAATATATGATCAATACTACATCCAACATTTACCTATATAATTTTAGGCTAATAACTTTACTTACTAATAGTGGTATATTTTCAGGTAGGTTTTTAGCTCAAAATACACGTGGCAACCTGAACCCAAATATATTTTATCCAAGAGTGCGGGCCGGTGGTTGTGATGGGTGAAGAGAGTGAGGAGTCCTTGTGATAACGAACATATAATATTACTCAAGAAACCGGTAACAAACGGAGAAATCAGTCATGGCTTTTACTCCCTTCAAATATTCATTATCTATGTTATCTAGAACTTACAATTTTATAGAGAACGAAGTGAGAATAGAAGTCAACAAGTCAGATATGTTTTTATTTGTTACATTTATACCCCGCCTTTAACTGCAATAGTTATATCAGCGGCCATTTTACTGTGGAACATATCGGTGTTAACTTGCATTCTTTGGGTTTTAATCATTACATCACGCACACATTCGCACCCTCATACATACTTCCAGACTCTGGGGAAGATGGGAAATTATCTTGGTTAGAGAAAAGTTCCTAACTCAGCCGACAATCGAACCCGGGACCCCTCGCATGGCAGGCAGGTGCTCTACCGACTGAGTTACGGGCCAACCAAGTCATATATTGAAGTGTGAAATCATGTAAGCAATCTGGATAGTCTATAGCGACATTTTGTTGCGCAAATGCGACCGAGCAGAGAACTTCAATTAGTTCTGTCATGTATTTCTGAGAATACTGATACAGAGAAAAAATGGATGCATATTGAGGTACCTATAATCAAATTATCTTCACTTGCATCCTTAAAATCCTGTATATGTATAATATACATAAGCTTCAATCGTATGCGAGGAAAGTTTGATAGGTGAAGTGTTTCATAAATGTTAGCAATGCTCATAATTTGAAAGTAGAAACAGTTGTGGAAATTTTCCTAAATATATGCATTTTAAGTCAATAAAAACACTAAAGGAATTGTTTCCTCATAGTTAAATAATCAATGTGCAAATTAAATTACCCTTAATTTTAAAAAAAACCGTATAATTTATAAAAGTAATTATGTGTTTTTGCCGAAACATATTTAATTTCATAAAGCTATGACTAAATGTAAGGACGTTCTTTTTTTAATATCCTACATTATAATTGACATTTCCTCTTAATGGAGCGACATCGAGATCACGGAAATGTCTACCAAAACTTTTTCTTAATGATCGAAATTATATTTGTTCGCAAACTGAAAACAAGGAGGAAATGCATACACCTTCGTATTAAGGCAGCAGGAGGTCGAGTGGGCAGGATGTTGATAAATGAGCAAGATACGCAGGACGTCTCTTTGGTAGTGCCTGTCTGTTTGCCCAAGTAATTAATGCAATTTGTTCTTCACACTGCGCTTTGCTGTCTCTTGCACCTCCCTAAGGCTCCGTCAAAGAAGAAGACAAGACTTTAGAAAAGCTTACCCGTCAAAAGGCCAACGGGCTATTTACTCAGAAAGATGAGCAGATGGAACGGGAAATTTCATTTAAAATTGGCAAAATTAGAAGAGGAAGAAATACGACGGAAGAAGAAGGCAGTCAGCCGAAACTTAATTCTGCTTCCTGAAACCAGCTTCTCTTTAGCTGCACACAAAGCACGCACAAGAAAAACCTACAGGGCTAACTTTCCTAACGAACGAATGCTTTAAGGGTTACCACAAAATATGAAATCCTTGCGCTTCCAGTTTAAAACTGAAAAAACTCTGGTGTAAGATAGTCTAATAGTTTTCTCTGTTTTCTATTGTTTATTTGAATATCTGTTGTGTAAATCAATCATAAATAAGTCCTCTTTCTAAGCAATTTGCAACGATAATGGCCTATTTTAGCAGATTTTGTTTCAATACACATTACGTAGAGGTTACAGAAGAGTACATAGTACATTAATTTTCTCTCCCTCTATTTCCTCTCCATTCTCAGTTCAGTTTACGTTTCATCTAATTGGTTCTTTGGGGTGACCCATATCGACAGTTGTTTCGAGTGCGGCTTGTGGGAAATTTGCTCCGCGGAGGGCGTATTTGGCTCCAACAGTAGAACCGGACTTCAGAGGAGATACAACCCGTAAATGGTAGGGACCCTGCCCTTTCCTATGTAGGGACTCCTGGATCGACCGCTCTGTCTCTATGCATCCCAACCTTTCCCCCAAAGGCGTCCCCATTAGGGATCAGAGGTACTGAAGTTTTCAAGTCAGTGTTGTCAAAGGCCCTCTTCCTACATATTAACTTATTTCACTTCACACAAGAAAAATACTGTAAACTGAACCGATATTCCACCACTTTTATTTGTCTGTCTTACATTATTTCAAGAGAAACAAAGGATTTCAACAAACAAAATTCTCTATTGCTAAAATGAAAGCATGTTACTAAATATACCACTTTCCCCGATGTCTGGGAATTAAAACCTTCTAAATAAGTCTCTATTTCTGTATTCTGGGGTCCAGTTCGTATGTGATCCGTTTATATGGCCAGAGATCCCTTACTCGAAAACTTGGTAGCCTTACTTTCACTTTAATAGTGAAATATGTTTATCAACTTAGAAGCGGCTATAAGCTACCTTGTCTCTGCTATGTGAACGGCAGAGATGTATCCATACATCAACCATAAGTGAACCGGGAAATATTTCTGCAGAGGAAATGGAATGGGGAAGAAATTATGTCGCTCTAAATTAATATAATCGTTTCAAGAATGAACCTTAATTTATTAAAACAACAGTGCCTTTCCTATTGTATTTCAGTCCTTAATTAGATTAACATTTATAGTTATCGCAATTAACTGTCCTTGCACATGAAGCAGTACACTCGCAGTGTGACAGAAATGACAGGGAAAATTACGGTTGTGCTGATTGCACGTTCTTTTGACGCGCTTCATTTGTTCTGTTTCCTGTTTTTCCCCGCGAGGGCGCGTGGTCGTCGCTTTGGCTGTCGTGCGGGGTGCCAACGAGAGGCGAGGCAAGGCAGTCGTGTCTGGGCTTTCTTGTCGTGCGGCGGTGAGTTATTCTTTGGTTTCGACTTAAGCCTCGTGGGATAGTACTTTATAGAATGGTTCTTTTGACCGTAAATTTGCCTGGGTCATACTTCCACAGCTTGTTAGAGGAGTAATTCTCGAAACAACAAATCTATCTACTGAATATTTGGGATTCAAATAGGCTTGAACTCCGCCCTATTTCTCGGTGTGGCGGATGTCGCACGGTGTCAAGCAATGGTAGTCTCAAAAGGTTGTTTGTAATTTGTGCTGCCTGTAAAGCGACAATTGTAATATTTGGTTATTAAATGCAATTAACCCAGACGTTTATGTTATACTTGACGAGGAAAGTGAAAGGCATACCTTTGCCAGAATTGGTTCTGTAGATTACCCCCAACCACATTGGTCCTTATTACTTGAATCCCTCCCCATTATAATTTTACCTCAGCCCCACGGTAGCAGAACGTGGTTTCGATCCACTAACCTCTGGGTTATAGGCCCAGCACGCTTCCTCACTGATTACACTACCAACCAGACGGCTATCTTGAGGAGACCTTGTTGCAAGCGTTCTCCACAGTTTTTGGCATTCCAGCGTCAGTGACCTTGGAGAAGGGTTGTGATTTTTACTGAGAGTATTTTCGCTGTAATTTTTCCCAGCTTTTATTACAGTGTTTTCTTCCGCCTAGAAAGTACAATATAGAACTATCCAATACATCAAGGTAAGTGTGGCGTATATATACGTTGTTAATAAAATATAGGTTTATAAGATATGTGATATACATAAACGTCTGTCTTGCCGTGTAATTTGGGCCGAAGGTAAAGTATAATTTGGTCCGAACAAAATTACACGGATTATGTAAGTTAGGTAATAAGTTTCAAATAAACAGTAACTATGAAATAGTGTTCTTAAGTTATTGTAGTACATGATCATTTTTATGATTATTTCTGTTGCGCACTATGTAAATTGTGTAACTTTTCAGATGACAACACGAGAGGCTCGCAAATGTAAGGGCTTCGGGTGTAGTCCTTACAGGAACGCCTCATAAAGAAACACTTGTGATGTCGTCTAATACATCTGGAGTAAAGGGCAAAGAGAAGATTAATTTTGGAACAGAGGGAACCAAAAGCTCTGAAAAGACCTGCTGTATAATATGCGAGGAATCTCGTGAGAAAGATTGGCTAAAGTGCGTTAAATGCAAAGGATGGACTCATGAAGAGTGTGCCGATAAAAATTATTCTCTGTTTTAGTTTTGTGACAGGTGCATTTTGGAGTAAGAAGTGAAGCTCACCTTAAATTGGGACAAAGAACATGCAAATAATAATAATAATGTGTATGTCACAGTAATGTTAGCAGTATACATAATGATTATTCAAGTGCTAAATCAACCTTTATAGTGCATTTTAATCAAATAAAGCTAATGTAAAAGCACATGAGTAAATTATAAATGTATTATGCAGCGGTCCAATTTGCACACCTTAACAGACCCAATTACACACCCCTGGTCCAAAATACACGCCATAGGAAAAATATTATAATTGCAATTTGCAAATTATGTTGCTGCGACCAAAATCTGAACATTCTAATGGTATAACTTCATCTTATAAATGCATTAAAGCAATTTGTGGACACTATTGAAGTATTACTGTACAGTTATTAACGCTTAAAGTTAAGTGGTCCAAATTAAACGGTCTTCCCCCAATTTCGGAATCTTGAGCTAATGCATATTTTAGACAAGATCTACGAAATAGCTCATTAGCTCAGCTATTCTGAAAAATTGCCTTTTCTTCAAAACTGGGCTACCTGGCGATCATGCTTCTCACGTTACGTAATAATTTTAATACATGAAATTTATTCACTGATGACTAATAATGGTTCTTCCATATCGCAATAATCATTAGTGACAATTCATTGATATTTTGAAATAATGGTTAGTGTACATTCTTACTGCCTATGGTGACACCAACGGTCGCTGGACCGGTCAAAGGTCTTAGCCCGCTTTTGTAGCGTAGATGGTAACCTTAAGTTCAACGGGTCCGAGTTCGAATATTGGGCAGGGTAAGTTACACGGACAAGGTTTTACCGTTCTTTTTTCTTATCCGAAAAAAATGAATGTGGGAGAACTCCAACATCTATGGACCCTGGGATCATTTGAGCAGTCTTTCATCCAATCTATTCATCGACCGATGTGGCAACGCTAGAGGACATTAATTAAAAAGCAGATGATACGGCTTGGTATATGCTTTTATATAAGGTTAAATTCAATTAATGGTTCGTTGTACAAGTGCTGAAGAAGGAGGCACCTTCCTGTGGTATGGGCGGTAGTACTTGGGAAAGAGATGCACCAGTGAATCCCTGTGCCCGGCCAAATTGCAAAGAACCAGCAACTGTGTACGAAGCCTACTGACCATATGAACTGAAATTATTGTTTAAAAAGAACAATTCTGAAGGAAACGCTTCAGACCTGATGTACCTACACACATTCACCAGTTACGAACAGTTAGGAATTTTCCCCCTCCCACAAAAAGATCCTAAAATATATCCTTTATGGCAGTTTGCACTTAGTGCCATATGCTGATAGCTAGAGAAAATATTTTTAGAAACCATTCGATGCTAAAGTAGGGATTTTTTTTGAGTCAGAAGCTGTAATGAAATGGAGAACAAAGTACCTAAGCCGTGTTTGACATGAGGTTTGAAAAGTAAAGTCGGATTGATGAATTAATTGGTGGAAATTAATCATTTCATCACACTAGCCGCACATAGGATAAAGCTTTGTATGGATAGAGTCAACATAAAAGCATCAATGCCATGGCCAGGATTTGAACCACGGATCTCCTGATTTCCGTCCAGTCGCTCTAACCCATTGAGCTACCATGGCCCGTACCATACAAAACCTTAGCCTATGTGCGGCTAGTGTGAAGAAATAATTAATTTCCACCAGTTAACTCAAATAATGTGTTTAACCGTGAAGCCTCGGATTTTACGATAGTAAGTCGCCACAAACGGTGCATCTCGGATACGAGAGCCCTAAGTGGTTTACCGGGAATAAGGTATATGAATCAACTGGAGAATTTAATGTCAGGACGGCACGTTGACTATGGTAGCTCAATGGGTTAGAGCGATTGGGCGGAAACCAAGAAATCTGTAGTTCAAATCCTGGACATGGCAAAGAATTTTTCATGTTGACTCTATCCATACAAACCGAATTGATAAGTTTGTGCTGTAATTTTGACTTAAACAGCGATCTTCCGTTTATCTCTTACACTACTAGACTAATATACTTGCATGAATTTAAGTTCCTAGCTACCTCGCAGTTTTGCGAGAAAGCTACAATTAATCTAGTGATTAATATCGTCATATCAGACAGAGGATCACATGAATCTCATATTGCCACCAGGAAATGACAATTCAATGCATATTTTGAAAGGAATTCCTGATTTATTTTGCGAAAATTGCAATCCCTGTAAGAATCTATAGGTAATGTCGGTTACTGGAAAAAAAAAAAAATGAGGGCGATGCCTCACATGTGACCTGGAGATGATCCCGCTGTGCTGAACTAATACATACTTTGCAGCTGACTGGGCGTGTTTTCACATCCTGGTGTCTAATGTTGAAAAATTGCCCCCTGTAAGCCTAATGGCACAGTAAGACGCTTATCGCCATCACCAGACCTTTCCTTGCAGTAATCACATCGGTTAGAGGAGAAATGGTTGCTCGAAGCAAAAATTCAATCACTCTGGATATTGCATGTGCAACCCGCACAACTGACACATTATATAAACTTTTTATTTTTATTTTGGAAATTATATTTGCAACGTATTATTTATTATAACTTTAATAGAAAACAGTACTGCGATTTTAATAGTTAAATGAATAATTTTCTGTTTTGTTTCTCGCACCTTATTAATGGTGTTGTATGAATTGCTGTGTTTTGCTTCCAGTTACCAGTTGTAGCAATTTTGTTGATTACACATTGTTTAAGTTAATATTATGCTAGAGAATATTTCTTTGTGTGTTTACTTTTATCCTGTTACATCCACTGATTCTTCTTTGGTACTTTAATATATTTAAATGATTGCGCAAGGTTAATGAATCTTTTAATATGGAATGTTTCCTTTCTTATTTAGTCTATATATGTCTTTTCATTTATCTCAACCATTTCCCTAACATTTCACTCCAAAGTATTGGTACATGATTTACGGATTGCGCGTAAAGGTAAGCAAAATGTCTTGCAGAGACCTTGTCTGGTAAACCTGACATTTAATTAGTGTGATATGTGGTAACGGGGATGGCAGAATACAAGAAATCATGTGCCAAACAGTGTTTGCAGTGTTTTCCGACTGGCACATCATAACAGGGCATCAACAAGACTCTCCAAACTGTACCGCTGGAGAAAGGGTTGGCATCCCTAGTTTTCCGCATTCCATTCTGAACCAGATGTTACTGAGGAAACGTTGAGTTCGACTGAAAAATTCAATGCCATAGCCGGGATTTGAACCACGGATCTTCTGGTTTCCGTCCAGCCGCACTACCATTGTGCTACTATGGCCAACGTGCCGATATGACATTAAATTCTCCAACTCAGCGTTTCCTCAATTTAGCCTACACACGGCCAGTGTGAAAGAATAATTAATTTCCATTAATTAACCTAATAGTGGTTAACTATAAAGCCCGGGCCTTAAAGTACTTACATGTAGTAAGTCGCCATTAAGGTAGTTGTCTCATGTGTTTATGAGAACTCCTAAGTGGTTTACCGGGAAAATACGAGTCAGTTGGAGAATTTAATGTCATATGGGCACGTTGGCCATAGTAGCACAATGGTAGTGCGGCTGGACAGAAACCAGAAGATCCGTGGTTCACATCCCGGCTATGGCATTGAATTTTTCAGTCGAACTCAACGTTTCCTCAATTTAGCCTACACACGGCCAGTGTGAAAGAATAATTAATTTCCAGATGTTACTGTTTCCAGCAGGTAGTCTTCGCCTGCCAGTTAGTTATAGTAGCCGCGTTCATTCCATCACACATGCCATCAAAGCTTTCACTTCTGACTACACCTCCTCACAGGTAAGCAATTATAAGGGCCCTCCACCCTTAAACATATGGGGTGGTCCTTCTCAATGCGTTCACCAAGTTAAAGTGCTGTTGCAAAATTTTTCTTGTGTCCTCAGAACTGTACTATCTTCTATTAGACTGTGCAAACGTGCTTCTTGCGTGTGTTAATTAAGCTTATATTTATAGAAGTTGCATAGTGTTTTACTTAGTGTAGTTTAATACATTTATTAGTGTTTAATAGTTATTGACGTATAGCACTTTCATAATTTAATTAAGATATACAGACCATAGGAATTGAACCTAACATGGATTTTCATTCACACTTGTGATATATACCTAACGGTATTTCTAGCCTTCTTCGAGTTCTAAAGTGTTTATGACATTTAATTATTATGTGCAATGTACGTGATTATTCATTTAAGTTGTGTTTAACAGAAGTTCCCCACCCCTAAAACATTACACTGCTTAAGTTTATTCCAACTTGTAAGATTATCAGACATCCTTGTAAAAAGCTTCCAGCATTTAAAAAGAGTAATAGAGTTTACTTACTAGTTTTGCTTTAATTCCTTAGTTCCCTTTATTTCAATAAACAAAGTTTCAACTTGTAATCTTTACTTATAAATTATTAACTACCAGAATTTCCAAAGTGCTTCTTTAATTTGCAAGTAAATATTCCTCGCAAATTCATACACACTGCTGCAATTTAACCCTTTTAAAATTGTAATGATGTTTTACTAAGCTTTCCTTGGTTATTATGCTAATAATACGCATGTAGTTCTTGTGGGTAATATAAGTACTATACCATAACAGCATATATAATGTATCGCTTTTCAGTTATGTTATAAAGCATTGTAACATTCTGTATTGTTATAGGATAGATTAATTAATTAAAATTTGTTTGAATATATCAATAAATAAACCAAATGACTAGTTCGTACAGTGATATCAGTTTGAAGTTTTTCCCTTCTAAATGTTATTTTAAACAAGGGCAATACTGGGTATTTTCAGCTATAAACCCGAGCCTAATATTCTTCACCCCTCCCCCCGGTAAGTGTAACCTAAGAGGTTTATGACATTTTGGTTAGGGGTGAGAACTGTTTTTCTTTACAAAGCTAACCGCCTGGGGATGCTTTAAGCGCAGTCACTATATTGTGCTGGTTAGTGTGGTGTACTGTGCTTGCGTTCTGAGAGTTTTTGAGGTGACAGCAATGTGTTCTACTGAGGAACATGCCTTTCTAGTGAAAGAAAGTGAAACGAAGTTTCGTTGCCAAGCTCCCTAATTCAAAACTACCGCAACAGAATGTTGTGCGTGATTTAATTAATTAATTTTGGGAAACAGTTCCATGCACGACGCTGCTAGGAGGGGTAGAGCCCTCTGCAAACAGAAGAAAAACTATCAGATATATCGGAAAGAATGCAAAGTGGCCCAACAATGTAATATTTCTTATGGTTCCACATACAAACCATACAAAAAAGAACTCGGTTTGTACCCATATAACATATCAGTCGTTCAATTAAAATCACAGATCACGGGAAAAGAGTGCGGTATAGTGAATGGATCCAAAGATTCATTTTGCAACACGGAATTGACGTGTTAGATACACTTTTTACTGATGAAGCTTGGTTCCACTTATCAGAATGTATAAATTCACAAAATACGCGAATATGGTCTACTGAAAATCCCAATGCTATTCACGAAACACATCTAAATTCAAAGAAAATTGGTGTTATGGTGAGCAATACCTTGCTCTCGGATTATTGGGCCAAATGTGTTAATGCCTCAGTTATTTCATATGTTTTTGCTCGGGTACTTTTTTCATTTATTTCACAGCCAAATGAAGAAGTTAACGGCTCATTTTTTAACAAGCTAACGCCACTCGTCGTACATCACACAAATCTATGGAACTGCTAATGGAACTTTTTGGGGAAAGGCTAATTTACTAAAGGACTGTGGACTCCGCGGTCTCCTGATCTTATCCCTCCCGATTATTTTCTTTGGGAAACAACTAAAGCTTCGGACTTCAAGGACAATTCTAAAGCAGTTAATGAGCTGAAAACTGCGATAGAAGGTTACATAACATTAAAGCAAAGAAATATTAATTAGAGTGTTTGAAAATAAATTAATAACGAGTGAATCTATGTCAAGAAAAGGAAAACATTTGCAACATCTTCTTTAAATAGGTTAATCGCGAGCCGACCGCTCGCTGCTTTGCAGACCGGGCTCACTAGGAGCGTGTTGCTGTGTTCCCGTTTTTGGCGCTTGTGGGCGCTGAGGTGCTGGAGCCGAGCTTTGCTCAAAAGTAGCTAGGTACCCGGAAGTGAGATCGACGTAAGCGGCTCCGGTGGCATGTGGTGAGTGGTCCTTTTCTACCATGGTATAATTTTGTATAGGTAAATGTACTTCTTGTTTCTGGCCTGGTGCCTGTGCTTATGAATTTAACTCCTGGTTAAGGAAGTGATAAAGAGATATACTTTCTAGCTGTTTCCCTGTTCAGTAGTTTACGTTTGCTCCATCCCCTCTGATGAAGATCGGCACAGATGCATATTATTTTTCTACATTATATTTAATGTATGTCATATTTGAACCTCACGGCATCCAGTGCTGTCACCAGAATTCCCAACTCTAGGGGGACCTTGGTTACACGAGCGGTGCGGAGCGACTTTTCGATAAGCCAATATAGCTGGCCTTCAGCACATCTGCTATGTGCTGGAAACGAGAAGTAGCGAGTAAAATCGACACTAAAGCTACAGATGAATTTGAAAACACATATTTAAATAAATTATAGCTGATCTAATATTGAAATGCTTTGACGTCTGACCAGTTACCCTTAAAACTTTTCGGATCAAATATTGTCTTCGTTGAATATTATGTCAAAGTCCTTATACATTTCAAATACAACATTTGTGGCAATTTTCTCTTAGTGTCATACGTTCACAGCTTGGTAAAATTTATGCAGAAGGCATACTAGCTCGAGGGAGGTGTAGTTGAACTAAAAAAATAAAAGCGGTGGAATAGGTGGCAAAACAACTCACAATAGGTTGACAAAACGATAAGCCTCTTTTCTAAAATTACTTGTGGTTGGAATATAACACAACCCCTATTTGCTTTAGATTACTAGAGAAACTAAAAATAAAGAAAAGCTATTATGTTTCGACTCTAGATACTGATGGATATGCTGAAGAAAATTTATTCGTCTTACGCGATAAGGCAAACAGTAACCTTTGCGTGAAACTAAGCTTTAAGTCAACCTCCTCCCTCCATGCAACGAATTGGATTTTAGCGTGATTTTAGGTATTACTTTCCGTGACTGATAGTAGATGTAGGCATTTTCTTTGCCGCAGTGGATACCAGTATCGGAACAACCTTCAGAAACCGTGCATTGCTATTTTTTGCACTCTTTCCCTTCAGCAGCTCTATAGGACCGACGTCAAACACTTCAAAGAGCGCCGAAAATACATTCCCTCTTTTGTTTAGAGCTTTCTCCCCTCTGCCGCTTTGTACCCGCTTTCCAAGAGGGTTTCGCTGGATTTTTTCCACTTGGGAAGCATGCAAACGTCTTCCCAAGAAAGCTCTTTGTGCTTCATCTTCTTTTTCGTTCCTCGTTTCATTGTTAATATGCACATTTTTATAAGCCACATTTCTAACAGTGGAGTCCAAGGGAATGTCTCCATGCAGAAACCGTGGCTGTTTATTCTTCTCTGAAAACTGCTGTAAACCGTGATAAACATCATTCTAACTCGAACGTTGCGTCTTTTTATTTCAGTTCTATTCTTGGATACGCAAAACTTTTACATTCTCTATCACGTGTTGTGGTAGGTAGAGAATATTGTATGTAGGCGAGGAAAGTACATCTGAAACAGATCTTGAAACTCCTTGATTAAAGGAATATATAATAAAGCCGCATTAAAAAAAATCACTACAGAATGAACGTGGATTAGGCAGTGACAGGAGCAACCTCACGCTAACGAAGGAATCACAGGTAAGTGACACAGCGTGTTGCATACTGTAGCCGTTTGTAAACATACCAGCATATTCCACGGTAACTAGGTACTATTAAAAATTTCTTTGACTTATGAAACCACAATAAAGAAGCTATTTCTTAGTTATTTGTTTATGGGTGTTTAACGTGTTTCAAAATTCAATGACGGCAAATAAGCTGGTGAACATATGCAACTTAAACCTTTTAGAGGAAAGTTAATGTTAGTGAGATTGAGTATGGAAGCATTAAATGATAAATGTAAAAGCGAGCAATTTCAAATGAAACAGGAAGTTTGTTCCTTGGATCAATTATTCATTTACTTATGTAATATGTTTAATGATTATTCATAAATTTAAGAACTATAACTAGTTATGTTAGCGATAGTAAAATTGTAGACTTTGATGTAAAATATTGTAACGAACCTGGGCAGATATACGTGAGAAACACTGCACTCAGGTGACAGTCTATGAAGGGCGGATGTCAGACAATAGAAGAAATGATAGCTACTTTACTGTACCGTTACATGTGTCAATAACATCTTAGTTTTTCCTTGTGACGCCATGCTGTGTGTATATAAGAGGGTAGCAACCCCAATTCACTCCTCAGTTGTTGCTCATTTGTTGCTCATTGCTCATTGCAGTCAAGTGTATTGTATACATCCTTCTGGTGTGTCCGACGACATGTCGCGTCCAGTAAAATATATTATAAAATGTCCGCCGAAAGTGCAGTTATGTAAGGGTGCCCGGGTTCCACAAATGCAAGGACAAATTAAAGCAGTTCAGAGATTATCGTTGGTTTGTGTTGTCTTAATCTTAACACACTGAGAACCCCGCCTCCCAAAAAAAAATCCATGCAGGAGAAGCAGCTAGAGCCAAGGGTAAAATAAGCAGCCGACGATGTGGAGACCGAGTCCCGACGTCGACCCAGGTACGTGCAGCCGTGAGGCGGAGAGACAGTATTGCCGCACAAAGAACTGCAAATAAAGTTAACCAAAACTGGATACCATATGCAATGAGATAAGCATTTTATTTCATTGTGTTTAATAATACGAAATAAATTATTTTGTAACTTAAAAGGAAGCTGTCGATTTTACAGTAATGGTTGAAAGCACTGTACAGTTAAGATCATAGCAAAATGAGCAACCTTGAAACTGTACGAGTTATTATAGACTATTTCACAAGTAACTGCTCTTCGACCCTTTACCTGAAAGCGAGTCTAGGTTCACTGATAAAGAAGTAACTAGCAATTCTTTTGTTTTCGTGACCGGTGCGTCCCAATAACAACTTTTGAGGTTCACATACCAGTGTTTGCTGCACTGCCTAATCACAAAATAATGTAATATTTAATGCTGCATAAAATTATACCTAAGATAAATTCGAGGATGTGTCACCGAAGTTCGGAATAGTTATATTATAAACTACGAAACGGCTATATACGCTCGAAATTACCTGTATGTATATAATATATATGTAGATATAATACGAGGCGTGTTAGTAAAATAAGGTCTCCAATTTTATTTAATATAGAAAACATGTTTATTATCAATGAATGTTACATTGATGGAAAGGCGGAACTTACAGCTAATTTTCAACGTAATCACCATTGCGATGAATGCACTTTGCACTTGCACTTGCACTTTTTGTATACCCTTGTCATAGCCCTCTCCCGCCAAGTTGCGCAGGTAGCGCAATTATCACTACACGAAACTTGCACTTGGTGGCGGAAGTGATAGGAAGCTCCATCGCAAACGGCTGCCCAGCCAAGACTAATGGTTGTAACGGGTTTGCCGTGGTGGGGATTTGAAGGGGTGAAACCAAGCTACACGCCAGTGTTGCCGGATCTCGCGTAATAGGGTTCCTCACGGTTCCAGTGCCTTAGAGACCTTATTTTACGGACACGCCTCGTATATTATGCATATGTAATTTATAACTAATATATTACGATTAAATTACTTTCACTGCCCACCATACTTAGTTTTTAAGTACCTACTACAAACTTTCCCTCATGTGTACATCCATATCATATTAACTGAAGAAAAAAGCTTTAAAAATGTAGCTTCATTACACACTTTTCTAAACTAGGCAGATGCAGAATCGTTAGCGTGATGTCCTTCTTTACTGAACTGGACATTTTATAATTTTTCCACGAGATCGCATGTAACAAGTGAATAGTGAAATATCCTAAAAGTATCGAAATATGAGTAATCACGGTGATCTCTGGTATTACCAAAAACATCTTTGAAATAAGTTGTGTGCTTTAAGGAAGAAAAGAGAAACACCTGGTATTAATGTCTCCTTTGTAGCAGATGTTATGTAACCTATCGCTATTTTCAGCTCATTAATTGTTTTTTTTTTAATTGCCTGGAAGTTTGAAGTTTTAGTTACTTCTCAAAGAAAATAATCGGGAAGGGTAAAATCAGGAAACCGCGGAGACCACAGTCCTTTAGTAATTAGTCCTTCCCCAAAAATATTACACAAACAGTTTTAGTTTTATACAAGATTTATCACATATATGCCGAATAGTTTAACTAGTTATAATTAAACACAAACAGTATTTCACGCACAGGTACTATAACCTCAAGCGTAGCCTCATTCGGTCTGCATAACATTATCGCGCTGATCAGACAGATGGCAGCAATTAAGTCCGTCTACGAGGTGCGCATCAATCTGCAAACTGCATTATGCAAAGACTGCGATAATGAGCAGGGAGTTATAGAGCAGTGGAATGAAATGGGTGGAAGGGAAACTGCAGCAACGAAGCTAAGCAGCTTCCTGGGAGGGGGGGGGGAGAGGGCAGCAAAGGAATACGTCGAGAGATTGCAATCACGAAAAAAGTTAATCACAAAATACTGAGAAAAAAATTATAACTAATCCACCGGAAAACAAAGTAAAATATTCGAAAATTCAGGAGAAGTTGTGTAAGATTCTCAGAGTGAGCGGCAAAAAATATTGCACGTTCATTAAGTTCAGTAATTTTGTAAACACCTTTGAATTGAAAATAATTGAGTGCATTGAAAGATTTGAGTAAATTATTAGGATAACTACTGTTTTATTATCTGCAGTTGTTTCCTGAATGCCAGTATTATGTTCCCATTCCTATTTCAACATTTTTATTTTTATCAAACGCTATATTTGTACCGTAGATCTGGATATCACAAAATGGTGCGATACAATCCAATCCGTTGGCCGTTGCTTCTATTGCACACATTGCGGTAAGAAATGACTTGGAATTTCTTATATTACTTTACAAAGACTAAGCAACATCCACTGCATACGTGCAATCCCTGTTTGTAACATTTGGGAGCACAGACCAACTCAAATATGATTCTTTTACTACTTCGCCTACCAAAGATTATCTTTTGTCATCTACTCGAGAATAATGGTTTGATTAGACTATACCTGTGTTCGAATCTTTATATCAGTGTTTCATCTTAGAACTTTCCAGACTCTGCTTCACACTTGTCTTGTTCTTTTTCATGAGTTTAGGTATCTTCTGCTCTTTGGTATTTCAATTCCTTCTTTTAGCCAATCAAGTCGTCGCAGGATAAATGTGCATGATGCGAAATCATTGCATTGTACGAGGGATGATGAATAAAGACAGACTGATTTTTGTCACAGATATTTATTACTGTAGTACATTGTTTACATTATCTTTTTCAAAATAGTCCCCTCATACTTCAACGCACATTTTATTCCGTCTCTGACAGTCCATGAACACGTGCTGCAGACCATTCTTTGTCAGATCCCTGAGAATCACCTCACTTTTCATGAGCACTACTTCAGAGATCTCAAATGACATACTCTAAACTTTGCCTTTAGTGATGGGAATAAAAAAATTGGGGCTATAAGGTGGATGTGGTACATAGGTAATGTTGAAGCGAGCCAGAAACTTCATGATTTGATTTGCGACGTGAGGCCGTGCATTGTAATGATGAAGTCGCCAACAGTCCGATAAAGCTCTGGTAGTGTAGCCAATACTGACATGTAGTACGCTACTGTAATAGTAGTGTGAGGAGGAACTGCATACTGATAAATCATTCCAGTCAAAAAAATGTGATCACTATCACTTTCCCTGTAGATGGAACAACTTCTGCCTTTTTAAGTTTTGGAGATCCTGGAGATTTCCACACTATGCAGACTTGTCTTCCTTCAGGATCATAATAATGCAACCAGGACTCATCACCTGTGATAACCGACTTAAAAAAATGCATCCCCTCCATCAGCAAAGAGACGCAGCACCCAACGGCTTGTCTCTATTCACCAGCCTTTAGTTCGGGGGTCATCAGACATGGCAACCGACGAGCTCAAATTCGGGTCATATTGAGCTGGTCGTGCATTGTAAACACACTGCCATATGAAATTCTCAACACTTCATTGAGATTACGTAATCTTATACGCCGATCCTCTCGGACAATCACAGCAGCTGTGTTGATGTTGACTTCAGTCACAGCAAAAGCCGAAACACCAGGCCCACCTTGCTTAACACTGACAAGTCGGCCTTCTTTGAAGTCCCTGAACCACCTAAACACTGTTGCACGAGGTAGTGCATCTTCACTGTAAGCTTGCTTCAGCTTTTCATATGTTTCGTTGGCTGTATGGTTTAAACGGAAACAGAATTTGATTGCCCTGTACTGTTCCTTTCACGTCAACCCCATTTTCTGGTATGCGAAAAGCACGAGGGATCTACAAAATGTAGCATTACTACCAACCTACCAATACTAGAGTGCGGCCGCCTACCGACATTATACATAAAAACCCGCTCTTTTCTAATATTTAGGTAACAGATTCGAATCTCTCACGAAAGCTACAGCCCTCTTTTT
Source organism: Mantis religiosa (assembly GCA_030765055.1). Taxonomy (NCBI): domain Eukaryota; kingdom Metazoa; phylum Arthropoda; class Insecta; order Mantodea; family Mantidae; genus Mantis; species Mantis religiosa. The sequence goes on from CM060952.1 coordinate 163,863,473, forward strand.
TGATCAGCCCTCCTATATTAGAACTGCAAATAAACAAAGTCTATTCAGCATGCTATTCAGAAGTTCACAGTATAATTTCTGAAACCCTTCGGACCTGAACAGGATTAAAGTTATTGTTAACATTCTAGAAATTTTGTATAATCACTGCAATTTTTTATAAATTTGAATTGTATATTTATAACTTTTATTTATTTAATATGCATTGACATTTGTATTTTGCCAAAAACCACATGTAGCATACAATTTTGATTGCTATCTCTGACCATCAAGAACAGATTAATTACTTTTTATTCTTAAATGCTATGGATAGCCTAAATTTCACTTTAATGACCCAAGATCTATATAATCCTGAATGTAAATTACCAATAATTTTGTAGCAGGAATCCTCCGTTGTTGTGCGTTTCGATGCCCCAAAGTTGCGGCAACATATATAGCAAGATTCGTGCTGGTATCTCATTTCTCGTCGGTGGTTTTACTTCTTCGATCTTACCTTCGTTCAAAATAATATGACTTGAAGAAGATGTTCCCAGAAGTTATCACGAAAATCCTTAATTATGCCTCGGCTAGCTTTTAATATTCTTCTATTATATTCTTACTCACGAGCAATGAAAACTCTAAGTTACAAGGGTGGTAACGAGTGAAGGAATCATTAAGATTTTTTATTTGAATTTCTATAAGAAATCAATATCTTGTTTACTTCTTTTAACACCAGATCCATTACAATTCTTATGGAAAAACTTTATACTGCGATCGGAATCAATCTAATACTTCAAATTGAACTAACACTTAACTATTTTCGAGCAATTTAAAAAGCGTCCGATCACTTCGGCGTTCTAAAGAGAAAGAAGAATTTTCTTTCGGTTTCTACACCAAGATTATTTAATACTTCGTTACTATCGCTACCCATATATTACTTTTATATGATTGGCCGATTTACTACTACGTCACTACATTACGTAATACAATTATTACTACGGCCAATCACAAAATTACATCTATTTTTACACAATTTTTTTCTTTTATAAATTTATAAATTTTTCAAACCCTTTTTAAATACAAATAAAATAACTGTTACGATTTTCAATAAAGGTACTCATTTCAGAGAGAAACTTTAAGGACTTATAAAATTCCCATTAAAGTAGGCGTGCTGACTCACTACCTTCAGTGAAGCATCACGATGTGGTAGAAGTATAAAAGACCAAAATAAAGCGTTGAAAGTGCTGACAGAGTGAACAAATGCAATCTCGGCCCACGTCTTAACCAACATCATTAAGTAAACAAGCGGAATAGTTTGCCTTCCTCGTTTTTTCCTTATTTTTGCCTTCATTAAAAGGAAGTTTGTTCCTGGAAAACCTTCTTTTTGTTCCGGATAATAATAGCTGACAATCGCACAATATAAAGAAGGGAGCGTTCTTGATGGATGGATGCAGCCTGGAAATGGAGTCAGGAAGTGCAAGGCCACCATTGCCCGCCTCTGTAGACTAGGTGGTAGTATGTCTGCCTCATGTTAAAGAGATCATGATTTCGAATCTCATTCAGGGTGAGCTATCTGGTTAAGATTTTCTTCCGGCGTTTTGTCATATCCTAAAGATAAATGTCGCTAACTCTAAGCTCTATGAACCATGGGCTCATTTGAGGATAACTTCACCTATTTCATTCATCGCCCGGTATGACAAGGTCGAAGGACATAAATTAATTTTAAAAAAATACGTTATTACGGTATCAAATTAAAATTCCGAAATGTACAGTATTAGTAGCTGAAAATTTATTTTGAAAGCATTACCCACTAAACTGAAAATTTAGCATTAACCTATATTAATTCCTTATACTTATGGTGACCTTCGTAAAGAAACCTAGCGGGATGTCTCAGGTGCATTCGTCTGTGGCCCGTATTCAAGAGGTCCGGGTTCAACTTCTGTGGCTGCCGTATCTGAACCTTGGGTCTTTTCGGGGTTTCCCTAGGTCGCCAGACGAATGCTGGGTAGGTTAATTACATCCTCCGTATTTCCTGTGCCTCCATTTCATCTCCATTATCATTTCAGCCATCTCTCATCTGGAGATCTCTTTCAGGGTAAATTGTCGACGGGTGTCTCGGCGTTGCATGGTACGATGATACGCTCCTGTTAAACACATCTTCCTTCAGTAGGACGGTTTCCGGACTGACCTGGTGGACCGTTTGCCGACCACGTGGGTGGGATGCCAGTTGTGAAGGCCTTTGGGGCTTCTCCCAACTGTTAAATAGTAGGACCCTGCCCCCTGCACTATCGTAACTCCTTGAATCGGCCGTCCTGTTTCCTCTCGCCTCATCCTTCCTCCCTTGGATGCCCCGCTTGCGGATTAGGTACAGTTAACCACAGTAAAGGTTTCTATGAAGAATCCCCTTGGTAGTAATTATTCTAATCCTATTTCGTGAAGAATATATTGCGTTCCTTCTAATAAAAAAAACTTTTTGGTTTAAAATCACAAGAAATATACATGAGTAATTCTTTTATATAAGTGATGCTTTACATTAATTTCTGAAATTACTGTGTAAACGTAAGAACCCGGCATTAGTTGCGTCGATAAGTGCATCTAATGTCATTTTAAAGTAAAACATATTATCTTGCCGTGCCTTATGTGGGGTAGTAGATCATGTCGCTTAACTGAGACACGTATATAAACATATTCCGGGCGGCTTTCAAAACTCTCACCTCTGTTACATCGCCGTTCCAGCCTCAGCCTATGGTCTTCATTGCTGCTCCACAAATCACTCGTTCGTCCGTTTATTATTTATGCCTGCCAAGTGTGGGGGGCCGCACTCACACGTCATCTGCATCGTCTTCAAGTTATTAAGAATCGCTTCATGCGCATCGCTACCTACGCTCCATGATTCATGTAATCAGCAGGTCCATCACGAACTAGGACTCTTACCTCTTGACGACTGCATTCACAGGATCGCCCGTCGGTTGTTTTCCACGCTGTAAGAAGTACCAGGAGATGTGCATTATAACATCGGCGTCCGCACGCGCCAGCCCTCACGCTTAAAGAGAAGACTACCACAGGACCTGCTTCTGAGTGATACATCTGATTCCAGTGATTCTAGTACTTGATGTGTGTCTTACATCTCCAATATTGGCTTAATTCCTCAGAGTGTATTATTGGAGTTCTAAGCTAGGGGGCGGCCTGTTAGCCTATCCCTGAGTGTTATTGTTCTTTAATTTGTTGTCCTCTAACCTTCTTTTCACTCTGATCTGTAAAGCATTGTACTGCTGATCAATTAATAAAAGAATTAAAAGAAAGTATATCAACATTGTGTATGACTCTTTAGGACAGATATTCCATTTATGAATACGTCTATATAATAGCGAAACAATGTGCTACAGCTCCTCTCTCAAGTCAAATACAGCTGTTTCCAATCACTCTGGCAAACTTATATGCGGTTCACATATATTCTTCCGCGTTGTACATTATTAACAAAGATGTGTCTCATAATGCGAGAGATCTCATCCATCAGTTCTGGTGACGTATGCAACGAGTAACGCCTTTTCATGAAATGATTATTCCTTCCAAGTGCTTAGATTTTTAAAGGTATTCAATATAAGAGCAAATTAAGCAAAAGGGACAGAAAGGTAATTATACAAGTGCGAGAAGACTTTATAATTCCGGAAACTTCAGAAAAACTTAACTCATTCCCTACCCTACATTGGCACAAAGAAATAATGCTTTGATGCTGAAATAGATCTTACTACTGGAAATGCAATTTATAGAACAAGGATAGAACTTTGATAGCAATTCCAGTAATTCTCAAATATCAGTAAAGCAAATAAATAAATATTGTACAGACAGTCTCGTGTCGGAGTGGTGTACTTATAGCTTCTCAATCGACAGATTCTGAGTTCGACTCTCGGCTTGGAGTGGGGGTTCTTTTATATGCTTTTTAATATGAGGGAAGCATTACTTATCCTCTGCAGAAACTTGGAAGTCTGAAAAAGACAACTTAATAGTAAAAAAGTATTGAAAGCCAAGAATAACGAAGACTACCATTAGGCGAATTGTTATACCATAGATTGTTCATCAAGTAAAAATCCTGAAAGACCACGGAAATTAAAAGGCATTCTCTTAAGTAATGAAAGCATAAAGGTGCGTATAGCATTAAAGGAAAAGTGGGAATTAAGGTGAAATTATTGTTGAAATTACGATTGATATCCATCATCATCATCATCATCATCATCATCATCATATTACTTTAATCATGCATTTTGACAAAAAGCTTAAGTGTCTATTTTTTTTGAAATGCAATATTCACTGTGTTTACTATAAATAGGCAATGCAGCAAAAAGGTTATTAACATTTTTAGAGAAATAAAAAGGTCATAAAGATTCTGTCAAGATTTGTGTTTAAATTATTGGCGAAAAAATATCTAAGAAGCCCATCACAGTTATGTTCTTAAAATTTGTTCTATTCTTACATACAAACCGAATACCTTATAAGTTGTGAAGCATTGTCTTATTTTAAGTGCACGGCATTATATGTTTTATCCATTTTTGAAACTGAAAGAGAATGACAATGAAAATTGCAGTGCTATAATATAGGTTTTAACCACGAAAATTCGGCTCTGAGTGAGGTGGCAGCATGCCAAACCACTAAATTCTCCAAATTGGATCACATTCTTTCTTGTAAGGCAAAGGCGTTCTCAATTCTATTCTGATATAGCACACCCAAACGGCAACTTATATTAGCTCAGTTGGTTTCAACAGCAGAGATCTACGCCAAAGCTTCATGATTAATATTTTGGCTATAAGATTGAACTGATTAGTGTCATTCTGCTAAGTATGTTTCGATTTCTATGTCATGCATAGAAGAGAAATTTAGATATTATGTTTTAACTATTATTAAGGCCTAATAAAATGTAATAATATTACAATTTTCAAAACATCGAATGTAAGTCAGGGAAATAGTGAGTGAGTGAAAGAGTGAGTGAGTAGAATTGGGATTTCATTACGGAAGGGATTCGCTACGTAGGCCACCATGCTGGGCGCATTGCTCCTATGCCCCCAAGTGGGAGCACCTCCGGGAGAAAGGATGAGGCGAAGGAGACAGCGGGTAGTCAACCCTAGGAGCCACGACAATACAGAGGGCAGAGCCCCTACAGTTTACTTGGATAGAGACTTCCCCCGACAGGCCAGGACAACGAGCTCGCTCCCCCACAACAGGACGGCGAGCCCAGCAGCCGAGCCCTAATGGTCCCAAGGCAGGTGATTCGAGCCCCAAAGGTCCCTGGTTGGCGATCAGGAAATGGTACCAGCAGAGGAATGGAGACCGGTAACCGAACTATCGGAGGAGGAAGTAGTTTTCCTCAGAGCATATCATCCTGCTGTGCACCGTGCAAAGGGAATTTGTTGGACTATTCGTAGTTAATTCTGATTTGTTACTTGGATCCTCTTGTACAAGGCATCCACGCCAACATCAGCTCCAAAATTATGTTCGTACGTTCACTTCCATGATTATTTTGAAGTATCAATCGAATTCTAAATAAGTCATGAGACACATGTGTTTCAAGGCGTGGTTCGGAATAAAGAAGTCAAATTCTATAATTGGTTATATTTATACGGATTCGAACTACAACTTAAAACGTTTTTGTTCTTGCAGCGGTATACATCACATTCGTCGTTACAACAAAAATCTCTTTCTCTTTATAACAAGATTATTAACTTATCGTAATGTAACAAAACTGAAGAACATATCTGTCTCTTAAAGATTATTGACTTCTCGTAACTATCGTTACTTCTACCTAATTTTGTGATTGGCCGATCCAATGGCACGTCACCACATTACGTCATATTACGTCATATAATTATTATTTCGGCCAATCACACGATTAAATACATTTTTACATATTTAAATTATTAAATATATTTACATAATTAATTTTTATAAATTTATAAACTTTTCATACTTCAAACATAACCCAAAAGTACTGTTACAACCGCCGAGACACCCGCCGAAACTTATACCCTGAAAGAGACCAGCAGATAAGAGAGGATATGAAATGATAGTGGGGATGAAATGGAGAGACAGGAAATTCGGAGGATGTAAATTAACCTACCCTACATTTGCCTAGCAAGCAGGGAAAACCCCGAAAAGAACCTATGGGTTAGGTAGGTTGACCACGGGAATCGAACCCGGGCCTCCCGAATGCGGGCCACAGACGAAACCGCGTGAGCCATCCTGCTGGTTGAGTGAGTGAGTGAGTGAGTGAGTGAGTGAGTGAGTGAGTGAGTGAGTGAGTGAGTGAGTGAGTGAGTGAGTGAGTGAGTGAGTGAGTGAGTGAGTGAGTGAGTGAGTGAGTGAGTGAGTGAGTGAGAGAGTGAGTGAGTGAGTGATTGGGTGGGTGAGTAGGAGAGCGCGTAATACTCATTGGCGAGAGGAAGATTGTAATTGAGACACTCAGAAGGAAGCAAAATAGACTATGCAATGCTTGACATATAAGGCAGGCTGAACCAGGCTGTTCTGAGAGTTTATAAATATAGGCGCTTTCTGTCGGGTCAATCTACAATCTCATTTAGCTATCAGAATCAACACACAAAATATATGATGACTCAGAACCTCAGCAACAAATTTTGTGGATTGATAGGTACAACGAGAGCAATATTCAGTCAAACAACCAATGCATTATGAGCCTTGGCTACTGAACGAAATATGAAATTCCAACACGACAGGGCTGCATCGCACTGTAAGAGAACTCGACAACAGAAAAATGCGGATAGCCTGAGGGCGAGTCTACTCTATGGCCAGCGCGGTCACTTAATCTGCTTGATTCTTTTTTTTGAGTATGTTAAAAAGTGTCGGTATGCTATCCAGTTGACATGAGCATATACGATCTTTTTGACTACATTAGTCTGACATCGCACATGCCCAATGGGACAGCGTTAGGAATTCACTGGAAATGAAGATGGATATTTCAAAGGCCTTCACAGACTTACTTCTTCATATAACTTGTATTGTATTGTATTGTCATTACAGCAATATTGTCATTAAGCTGTATATAACGTATAAATATTGTTCGCTTAATCAGATGGCAACTGAGGATATCAGCCAGTGCCAATTACAAGGTTTTGAACATACAGAAGTACTTGCTTAGCTTCTATGCGACACATATAGTTTTTACCGCCCATAGAGCCGCATTAAAAATGCTTCAAAATGAGTGTGGATTATGCGTGACAGAAACAAGAACGCGTGCCTCACGCTGTTGGAGTTCGCAGGTATAGGTCACACGCCGTGCCGCGTGCTGTAACTGTTCGTAAACATACCGGCATATTCCGCAGTAGCTTGCTACTATTAAGAATTTCTTGGCTTATGAAACCGCAATAAAGAAGCTATTGCTTATTTATTGCTTATGAGTGCTTAACGTGTTCCAAAATTCCGTTGTAGCAGTCCATGATGGCAAATAAGCTGATGGACATATGCAACTTTTACCTTTTAGAGGGAAGTTAATGTTAGCGAGGTTTAGGATGGAAGCATTAAAACATAAAGAGAACAGAAAATAACATCAAAGAATTGTAGATTAACTAACCAAAACTAAATGGCTTATACAATGAGACGAGAATTTTATTTCACTTGTTTGATAATACTAAATAAAGCATTTGTTACTTTACAGTAAGTGGTTGAAAGTATTGTACAATAAAGATCATAACAAACAAATATTATCATTGATGTAACAAATTTTACAATTCATATTCTTAATGAAACTAAATTAGTGGTGCGTTCGTTGAATTCCCTTCATCTCTTCCATCCACGAAAACCATATCCGTCATTTTGACGTTCGTATAGCGTTCAATTTTGCTTGGATTTGCTATCTAAGTACGCGCAAAATCCTCCCTGTTAGGAGGAATGTGTAGTTTTACACTGAAGGGCAACCTAGCAACTGTCCGAGTTATTAGTCGACTTTTTCACAAGTAACTACCCTATGCCCCATTACCTGAAAGATAGGCTAGGGTCACTGATAAAGAGAAAGGAGTAATGATTTTGTTTTCGTGGGCGTTGCCTCACAACAACAACTTTTGAGGTTCGCACACCAGTGGTTCCTGCCCTGCATGTAATGTTTAGTGCTCTGCAAAATTATACCTAACAGAACTTCGAAGCTGTGGCACCGAAATTCAGACTAGTTAAGTTATTAACTAGGTCATGGCTATAATCGTTGTGTATCATTTTGAAACAACCTGTATATAGTATTTAATATCCTCTTAAGACAATCATTGAAATGTGAACTAACATTTTAAAAACACTGTACTATGACCTCCAAGATTTTACATATTATTCATAGCTGGTATAATGCATTGCAACGTAGTTAAGGAAGTAAATCTGTGTTACTTTTTGTTAAAAAGTACCCAGGTTTTATTTACTGCAGAATTCACCGCAGAGTGTATTCGTACCATGCATCAACCGTGGTGCTGTTCACTTCCATTTTGCCAACGACGACGCCCCGCTTTCATTCTCCTGCTCTCACAACCACCCCTCCTGACTCTACACTGCACGTTTCTTAATCTCGGGGTTTTCCGGATCGTTTCACAATTCCAGAATCATTTTTAAGGCAGTGAAATTGGAGTAAACTTGGTAACGCAGTGGTGCGGCTAACTTCCCGTTGCAGCAAGCTTCTTGCTTAGTGTTTAGTTAAAGAAGATAGCGCAATCCGCCCAGGTCAACCCAGGGGATAGCGAATCCCTGTCGTTAAGGATATTTATGATCGAAATTTCATGAACATTTCATTCACCTCTTTCTCTTTTTTGTCTATAAAATGGTGTAAGCCTTCCTGATTCCAAAAAATGCTTAGATAGCATCCGCAAGCCATTTTGAAATGCTCTAATCGAGATTGAAAGTAACGTGAATGCTAGTGATAGATGTGAATTCTAATTCTTTATCCTTGTTTTACTGCTATTGAAAATTTCAGCAGTTTTAATTATTTAAAATGCTCCTTGCTACGAAATTTTAGTGTCAGACTAATTAAACTTGTTGCACACGTTCATACAGACACTGTGAACAGAAATTGTCCTGGGTTTTATTGTGAAATGTATTTTAAGCATACTTTACTTACTTCAAAACACAAACATTTCAAATTTTGGACAAAAAAGCCATATTCATAGGTTTAAAAAATTATGGAGATTAAAATTATTGAGACTCAGAGAAACCTAGGACAAATTCAAAAAAATTGGATGTATTGGGAACCTGTCTTTAAAATACTATACCAAGATTTAAGTTATTTTGTCGCAAGGGATTTGTTAGGTGACGTATCCAAAAATAAATTTAACCATATTTTCCGAAATACCACAGTGAAGTAGATAACATTGAGGCTGTATCATATATACACAAAGTTATTTCATGATTTTAAATTTTGCATTTACGCTTCCTGTCCTTATACCAGACAATTTCTTCCTCTTCTTCTTCACTCCAAGGTTTGGGCACATCGCCCGTTCCGGCTTCATAGATCTCTCCAGCGTTTCCTGGGTCGTCCTCTGTCTCTTCTTCCTTTTGGATTATAGTTTAATAATGCATTTGAATATCTTCCATTCTCCATTCATTATTTTCATTCCATTGTTGCCTTCGTTCTGATATTTTTTCAAGGATTGGTTCGATTTCTAATTCCTTTCATTCTTTTCTTATTTTGTCCAATATTGTACAACCTTTAACACTTCTTAAAAATTTCATTTCCGCAGTCTTTAGTTTATTTAAATCCTTTTGTGTTGGCACCCAGGTTTCGCTTCCATATAGTAAAGTTGGAATAGCCATTACCTTATACATTTTCATTTTTGTATCCTTTCTCACTCTATTTTTAAAAGTTCTTTGGATTGTCCCACATATTGCTCGGAATTTGTTTGTTTTTTCTTCTATAACAGCATTGTTTCTAAAACTTATGTTACATCCTAAATATTTAATACTCGATATTTGTTCTAAAATCTTATATCCTAAAACAATTTCTTATCTTACATTATAATTTCCTTTAAAAGGCATAATTTTTTCTTTTTCTTATGATATTTTAAAATTATACTTTTGTACTATATTATTTAGAATATACATTGATTTTTGCCGTTCATTTTCATTCCGATGAATAAATATTTGGTCATCTGCAAACAGCAGGGTATTAATATAAATATTTTCTTTTATTTCGATTCCTGGGTCTACTAAAATCTTCCATTCGTTTAGAATATCGTCCATATATATACTAAAAAGAGTAGGTGATAAGCTTCACCCTTGTCTTAGACCAGTATTGGTAGAAATTGGTTCCGTTAACCTATTCCCAGTATCAATTCTTATAGTCCTATTTGTGTATATGCCCTTTATTGCATTAATAATATGTGGTGGTTAACACCTACTTTCTAATATTTGCCACAGTTTTGATCTATTTAGTCTATCAAAAGGCTTTTCCAGGTCAATGAATGCGACGTGTGTTTCCAAATTCTTTTCCCTTCGTTGTTCAATTATTTGATTAAGGACAAATACGTTACCTGTACAGGATCGGCCTTTGCGGAATCCACTCTGCTCTTCTCCTATAAGGCATTCTGTAATAGTTTTCAGTCAATTATTTATTATTTTAGTATATATTTTGTAACTTGTGTTCATTAATCTTATCCCGTGTGTAATTTCCACAGTTTTTGCGATCTTCCTTTTTGAATATATTTTTAATTAGAACTATTGACCATGATTCAGGTATTCTACAGTTTTTCCAACAATTAGATCCATCCTGCTGAAGGCTTTGGAGTAGTAGACAATTTGTGAAGAGAATTATATGAACACAACTTTACTCTAGATATAAAGGTATAATCATCTAAGAAGTGTAGGAAAACCAAATGAAAATCTAGGGAGTTTGACTCAATTCGAATTCTAACATTAATCTAATGACTGTATTCTAGTCTTTATGTTTAACTTCCATCAATAAGATTGGGTTTTAAACTTTATATGACAGTAGGCTGCACTTACATTTTTGCTAACAAAATTTCGAAGGCATTCAGCTTCAATTTTGGTTCCTTGGCTGATAACGTCAATAAAATTATGGTGATGTGGATGTTCAAGAGTGTTTGGATATCTACAGGAAAACGCTTTTGTTAACATATGCTAAATTATGATCTTTAGAATCTCCATTTAAAGTTTTATTTTTCTATTTGCACAGTAAGGTATCAAATAGAGATATTCCGATTTTAATGGCTAAGCAATACTCTTTGTAAGTTTACTGCACAAACAAGGACGGTTTCAGGAGTAGTTAGATTGATTTCCGGTGTAGTGGTTCCCATTGTAGTTTGTGCAAGACGATGAGGAGTACATGCCTGAATGTGAAAGCCAGAATGGGGGATGAGGTAAAAGCCCTTATCTGTGAACCGTGCGGTCCAATTGCGAGGAAGCGGCATAGTTGCATATTGATAATCAGTATCGGCCGATCCATTCAGTTCTCAAAACGGATACAGTCATTGTCGTCGTCATCAAGCGTTGCTTTCGAGAGGTATGAGCAGCGGTTAGTCAATAATTCGTGATATTGTCTGTTTCCGACCAATGGAACACTCTCAAGGTAGTTCCGAAAACAATTAGTAGTACAGCGAGTTATAAGTCTTCTAATAGTTTCTACGTGTAAAATATATGTCCTTTGTAAATTATAAGTTTTTCTAGTTATTCCTTGAATAGCAAAGCCAGCAACTATGTTCAACGTAATTTATTTCCTGAGCCTTTAATTTATTTTATCAGTAGGGGAGATGCGCCCAGTACCACACACCTAATTTCTTTTCGTTCTAAATTTAAATAAAATGCAATGGAGAACAATTAGCGTGTTACTATTATCATTAAGCTAATAACATACAGAAACAGCATTAGTAATGAAAATTCATGAACGCGAGTCATGTTGACTTTTAATAACTAAAGTAAATATTAGTTATAACTGCGCATCTCAAAAAGTGTTTCCCAATACCGGACAGACGTAAATAAATACATTTTTCTAAATTTACGAAGAGGACCTGCATAACAAATCACAAGATAATTATTCCTATCATAATTATTGTATTTTCGAGATAAAAACAGAACGCGGTAACATGATAATTTATTTTTCAAAGCGTTCTCTAGAGATTATCACAACAAAATAGAAATGTCTTAGAACTTATGAAACATTTTTTAAACACAGTGATCACATCTATAAAAATCAATGTCCTCTTGCCCTGTACATTCAATATGTGTCTAACCCTTGCACGACACACTGAACCCAAACCTTGTCTGTGATTTCTAAGCAAATGATACTCTCTGTTAGAACACTTCAATCGACATTGGTTTTGGTTCCAAGATGTAATTTTCTTTTAGTCTTCTGAGGCTCTTCAGTATTTCCAGTTTCTGTTGGCACAGAGTTTGAGCTAGGTTCTCTATTTATAGTTTTATTAACGTCAGTCTTGCTTCCCTTTGCTATTGGTCTGTTCTTTTGTTTTTGTGCCTTTTCCTATAACATCAACTTATACTACTCCAAGGCTTATTGATCTTTCTATCACATTCTTTGTTGGTTGTTTTATACTTTCTTCTAACCATATTCCTTTCTTATTGGCCTCCAGGTCAACAGGAATGCTATAAACAAAAATTAATCTAATGTCAGTGCAAGTTCACGGGATAAAAATATACCTTCACGCACGATACTGGGAAAATCGCTATCGTACGGTACTGAGCAACTCACAAGTAGGTATATATAACGGAATAGCACGGCCCGATTCTTTTAAACCGACACTGTATTTTGTGTTTGTGTAGTCTACTTAATACCAAATAATATGAGTACAAATGCTTAATTAGTTCTTCACCGGACAAGGCAGCAGCAATGTCAGCAAGTTATTAACAGCACAGCTTCAGGTCACCACACGACTTCTCTGAACAATAACTTCTGATTCAACGATCAAAGAGGAGGGAAAACTTTCCGTGTTTGTCTAAATACACACCATGAGCTTCTAGTATCTAACGGCAACTACGAGATACTGACACCGTGCTGTACTGGTCACTGTGCGGTATTGGTCACGCTGCGGTACTGGGCACATCTCCCCTATACCCCTTTAATTTGTTTATTTTATAGTGTATGTTCAGACCACTATCGATAGTAGGGTTTCTTTCTTGTTATAACAAACGTTTAAGTATAATTCATTAAGTAACATTTTTAATAATGAGGAAAATTAAACGAATAGGACATTTTAGTTAATTGATGGAAATTAACCATTTCCTCACACTAGCCGTATAGAGGCTAATTTACTTTTTGACAGATAGAGTCAACATGAAAAATTCAATGCCACGGCAGGGATTTGAACCACGGATCTCCTGATTTCCGTCCAGTCGCTCTAATCCATTGAGCTACCATGGCCAACTTGTCATCATGACATTAAATTTTCTATTCGAATCGTAAACGACTAGGGGCTCTCGCATTCACATACACTAACCATATACAGGCTTATATGAAGAAATGATTAATTTCCATCAATTACCTAAAATAGTAAGAGCTAAATGATGAAGCCTTGGACTCAAGTACTTACGATAGTAAGTCGTCACAAACGGTGTATCTCCAATGCGAGAGCACCTAGTGGTCTACCGGGAAAATATACGAGTCAAATGGAGAATTTAATGCCATTTCGGCAAGTTGGCCATGGTAGCTCAGTAATGGGTTAGAGCGATTGGACGGAAACCAGGAGATCTGTGGTTGAAATCCCAGCCGTGGCTTTGGATTTTTCATGTTGACTCTACCTATCAACTTTTTCTCGGGATCCGTATCCTCGACAGGCTAGTGAATCAACATGTAAGAAGTACTGTATATAGAATTTACTGCAAGTGCTGCTTAGATACTCGCTTTGAAATACGGGTTTTCGAGTGTATGTTACTCTGATTCCCCAGGCCGTGGTTCTAAACCCAGTGGACGTTAGAATCCTTAGGACTGTTTCCTTTGGAAGGGAAGTAAAACCATTTATCAAGTGTATCAGATTTATAGGATATAAAAATCGTCAACGCCTGATAGAAGGTTCATTACTTATCATGCTCCTTATAGAAGGAGGCACTGAGAGCTATACGGTCAGGGTGAGTTACCTGGATAAAGTTTTTCCGGGGCTTTCCCCTTATCCTAAAAAGACGAATGTCGGGTAACTATAAGCTCCATGGACCCTGGATTCATTTTGAGCATCATTTAAAGCAACTAATTCACCGTCCGATATGACTTAACGCTGGAGGACGTAAATTACACACAAACACAGAAAAAAACAGAGAACTATAGCAGATAAACACCATCTATAAATACAAGATTGGTCAAATGAAACATTAATCCTAAACAAACTTCTAAGTAGTTGAACCAATCTTCAATGGAAGGAAACACGTGGAATATAGCATAGCCAACATTATCAAATTTCAAGAAAGAGAGAAAAACAGTACCCTAAACAATTCGTTAACAAAGTCTGAGATGAGATGAGACGAGAGGGGCCGGTTTTATCTGCCCAAAAATATATAATCTCATTTAATTTGTTTTTAAATCGCTATTTATATTACAAAGCTTTCGTACAAATTAAAGAATAAAGGAATAGGAAAAGCAGTCCTAAATGATCTGTGCTGAAATGTAACATTATTGCTGAAATGCCTTTAGCTTATTAGAATAGCTCTAAAGGTGTCTCAGGGACACGGAGAAACTCCATACCTCATTGAGGCCACATACGGCGTTAGAAAACGAGGGGAGAAATAAATTGGTTTCATTCAGCATCGAGTAGTAATTTGGTTCAAAGGGACGAACACAAGCCAACTTCCCCACCCATTGCGTGTTTCCAGGTCCTGAACGTTTGATAGGAAATCCAGTTACAACGCAAAAAGCGCCAGAAATGATGAAGAAATTATATGTGGCCATTAAAACGTGAAATTTCACTTCTATGACTCATCTAGCCGAAATGTTTTCACACGGAATGAAAATTAAACAGTAATTGGTCCATCTCGTTTCAAGGCTGCTTGTGGAATTAAAAATTCATACGAAAAAGCACTGAACCTATGTCCAAATAACTCGGAATTTGATTGCGCTTGGGCATTATTTTTGCAAGCTGAATATGTGCACTCTATGTATACAACAGTATCCAATCACGTTACGTGGTACACCTTTTAATAATGCTACATCCCTTCCCTCAATAAAACTTTAAAGAAAAGATTAACTTGAAAATTACTGGAGGAGAGAAATGCTTCTCTCTTAATCTGGAGGGTCAGAGCTCGGAACTTGGGGCGAGTAGCCTACATTAGACCAGATTCTCTTTTAGTTTTCTTATCCTCATTGACAATGTTAATGGATTCCGAACTATCGATCACTATATTCACTTCATTCCTTAGCTTTGCACATCTGAGTTGTTAAAACAACGTGAAAACTGGTGTCAGAACTCGAACTCTCGAATAGAATGAGCAGCATATTTATAGTTTTTAGTGAAAAGAATCTTTCTGTAACGAAATTTAACACATCCTATTCGTGATGAAAAAGCTCTAAAAACTTCCTGCCTGCTCTAAAATTCTCTCTGCTTTTTAGAGCAAAGGATACACTTCTCTGAGAGGGCATATGTCCTGCAAGTTAAGTCTATCGGACAATGAATGAAATGAGTGAAATGATGTTCAAATGGGTCCAGGGTCCATAGCGGTTAAAGTTACACGACATTCGTCTTTCAGATAAGGGAAAACCCCGGAAAAACCTTATCCAGGTAACTCACTCTAGCCGAGATTCGAACTCGGGATCTATTGAACGTCAGGCAGACATGCTACCACCTACGCTACCGAGGCGGGTTCACCCATTGCAGTTATGACTGCTAGAAAAGTCACTTAGACGAGGATAAAGTGAAAAAAATATCTACTCATAAATGTAAATTTTATACAAATGTCTATATTTCGAGTAACGAGTTAGCGTTTTGAAGAAATGGAGGGACACTTAAATATATAATAAATGCAAGTAAAACACATAACTACTTCTTAAGGTTCTATTTAACAAGTACTAAGCAGATTAGGCAATAACTTTATCATAATGAATTGTAAGAAGCAGCTGCAAATCATGTTTGAATATTTTCTTAGCTTCTGCTGGTGGTATTGTGCTCTTGAACTGTTATAATTAACCTGATTATATTAAAAAAGCAGCGTGAACCTAAACTAAGACAACCATTGTTCACAGGCCATCCTTAATATTCAAAGGACACCAGAAATAACTACTGAAATAAAGTTTTTTTTTTTTTAATTTTCAGGTAATAATTAGTCCTTTGTTTTCGATCAGAAGTCTCCTGATAGAAGTGAATATTAGGTTATATACTGAGAAGTAACTGACCGCATTTCATGAATTGGATTTAAATAACCTAATGATAAGCGAAACGCCTGTCGCTACGAAAAACTATGTCCATAAGTATATACAATAGTTACAATCGAGTTACTAAACAATATGAATAGGAAGCTATTAAATTACTTGAGTGAAATATACAAAACTGAATTTTAAATAACACTCTATTACTAATTGGATATTTTAAACTTCGAGCATCTGTTCTTTCTTTGGCGAAAACTCACGATAGAATTTTTGTAACTGATAAATGAAGGTCAAACAAATTTTCTTAAATTAATAAAGGGTTTTTAGTTAGAGTTCAGTGACAGTTGGTCGCATTTTATGCAAGGGAGTTGGTGGACCTGTTTTAAAAAGAAAGACAATAGAGGATCGTTGTAAAGAAACATGAAGCATGTCAATGGTAGCTGCAATTAGTTATTTTGTAATATGTTTTAGTGTTGAAACTAGTAATAGACTTAGCCAACGTTCTTCATACTGATGTATGCAAAGTGTTTAGCAAATGATAAGTATGATGGTATACCAGCTTTGAGAAATTAAATGAAATACATCAATATAAACGTCAAACATTTTCTTCTCCTGACAATTGGCCGATTCTTTTGCAATACAGTACATTTAGGTTGTGAGCTTTAATTTGACAGGCACAATTTACACCACGACGGAACAGTTCATGTTTTTTTTCAGCATTTTTCAAATATACTGCAACTTTATAAATTGGTTTACTAGCTTATCAACAGGCTTTGTAGAAGTGGAGGAAATTACCTTAATATATGATGTAAACAGCACATCCAGCTTATATGCACCTTTCTTTAAGTGTGCTTCTAAACTCAAAGTTCTATTCAGATTTTAGCCGACTTTGAAACTTAGGGTATTGAGGATAATGTTCCTAAGTTTGATGGAATATATGAGAAACCAATAACCATTCTCAGGTGTTACATTTAACAAATACGGTACCAAAGAATATCGATTTGGTGAATTATTAGCACCAATTTCTCATTTACTGTAATCTCGTGATAATCACGGAATATAAACCTGAAATAAGACTTCTCAGAAAATGTAGATTTTTAAGTAACATATGCATTGTCACCTAATTATTGGAAGGCCGACCAGCTACCAGCTGGGAGGGCGGCAGGAGGGATTTGGCCCACGTCTACCCATTTATCTTGTAGCGCTACGAGGGGATGGTTGGAAAAACATCACTAGCCATCTCTTTCCCCTCCCCTTGACGTCTGGAAATATCGGGATAATTGTCCGGGACACGAACCTTTCAGAAACGGCGATTTTCCTATATAAGGCCTGCAGTGGGCAAGTCAGTTCAGATCTTGGCGAGCAGCCTTGACGGGCGCCGAGTGAGTGAACGGACCGGAATACTGTGTACGTGCATCAGAGGAGTTGTACGTAATTGTGAGTGTAGAGTGGACCTGTGACAGACAAACTGGTGAATTGTAATTGTGTGCGCTAAGTAATTCTGTGTAATCGGCAAGTGTTCCAACTGTGATTCGGTGGAAATAAAGAACATTTTGAGTTTGTACAATTGGACTTTTAATTTCACGAACCCACAAAGTCACAGTATTTACTTATCAAAAATTAAAGTTCACAAATTTGACTTAAATATATTTTAAATATGTCAAGTAGTTGTTCTCATTTATTCATAATCATTTCGATATAGCAGCATCGGATTATATACATATTTAATATATGAAAAGAATAAGTGTGATATAGAACGACGTTAGTTGCAAAGTTCTTCCAAACAAAATAACGGTAGGATTATAATATTACATTATAAAAGGCAATAAACTATGATTGCTGAATCGCATTATGAGGATAATAAACTGCAGATTAAAAAAGAAAAGCTTAAGGTAACGGTTGCAGTCCACACTTTATTTCACAGCTTTCGAGTATGTTTTAGTTCTTCTAGTGGCATTACACTATTCCCAAATTATTTTAATCTCATTATATAAAATATCTTGAACTACTTACAATGAAATAATTTTAAGATACTATTTCAAATGATCTATCTTGTTACCAAGTATGTAATAAAAATGAAATTATTAAAGTTATATAATAAATGTTGGACACAAATAAGAATTTCTGAAGAATGGAAAATAGGAAAATTGGTATCAATTTTAAAAATATTATAGAACTAATCTGAAAATTATAGAGGGATAACCATACTCTGCAGTCTATAAGAATAGTAGAAACACTTTTAATGGAAAAACACACAGAATTTAGGAAAGGGCGAATTTGTATGCATAATGCTTCTCCCTCAAACAAATAATTGAAAAGCCGACAAGAATTTAAATAAGAAACGCACATTCTCTTTATAGATTACAAAAAACACCTTCTAAAAATATATAGATTAAAATTATGGGGAATCCTAGAGAAAAAAGGAATATCAAAACATTTAATAAATACAATACAGAATGTATATGCAGAAACAAAAATCACAATACATAACCGAGAACCAATAGTGATTTAAAAAGGTGTAAGCAAGGTTGTCCAATGTCAACCATTCTCTTTATTTTATATATAGACAACATGCCCAAATCATGGAAGAAACAAACGGCAGGGGGAATTGACCTAGTGACAAGGACAGTAAAAACAATGGTTTTCACAGATGATATAATATTAATAGCAAAAAGCGAGAATTATCTTCAATAAGTTTTATAGAATAGGAAAAACGCATTCATTAGAAATATCTATAAGCAAAACGAAAACTATGTCATTTAGAGATGTTCATCAAGTTCGGTCTGAAATAGTTCTAAAAAATAAAACTATCGAAAAATGTCAAAATTTAATTTCTTCAGGTGTGAAGTATCATACGTATCGGAAACACACATGGATAAACAATTAAATAATTAAATAAAAATAACTCTAAAAAGAAAGAAAAGATTAAATAATTAAATTGTATAAAGCAATGTCTGACCCAATTCTAACGTATGGTTCAGGAACATATACAATGACGGCACAACAAAATATAAGTATACAAACAGCAGAAATGAAAATTCCTTGGAAGCATAGCTGGATAAAATAAAAAAATTATGAAATACAACAATTAAAAATAGCAGAATTTAATAAAACAATAATAGAATACAGAACTAAATGGAAGTATCATTTCAATAGAATGGATGAAAATAAAATATCTAAAATCGTATACAATTAGCAACTGCAAGGACGAAGACATCTAGGAAGACCGAGGAAGAGATGGAAGGAGCAAGACTCTGGAGCCGGAACTGCCTAAATGACCTACACTGTGTTGGAGAAGAAGAAGCAGAAGAAGAAGAAGAAGAAGAAGAAGAAGAAGAAGAAGAAGAAGAAAAAGAAGAAGAAGAAGACGAAGAAGAAGAAGAAGAAGAAGAAGAAGAAGAATAGGAAGAATGTAATAAGATATTCCAAAGCAAGCGTCACTCAAAATAACATTACTTCCTAGAGAGAGTCAACATGAAAAATTTAATGCCATAGCCGGGATTTGAACCACGGATCTACTAGTTTCCGCCCAGTCACTCTAACCCATTGAGCTACCATGATCAACGTGCCGTCATGACACTAAATTCTCCATTTGACTCATATATTTCCCCGGTAGACCACTAGGAGCTCTCGCATCTGAGATACACCGTTTATGGTGACTTATTATCGTAAGTGTTTGAGTCCCAGGCTTCATCATTTAACTCCTATTATTTTAGTTAATTGATGGAAATTAATTATTTCGTCATAGTAGCTGTATATAGGCTAAGGATTTTGATAGAGTAAACATGAAAAATTCATTGCCATGGCCGAGATTTGAACCACAGATCTCCTGGTTTCCCTCCAGTCGCTCTAATCCATTGAGCTACCATGGCCAACTTGCCGTCATGACACTAAATTCTCCATTTGACGCATATATTTCCCCGGAAGGCCACTAGGGGTATCGAATCCGAGATACACCGTTTGTGGCGACTTACTATCGTAAAAAAGAAGATCCGTGGTTCAAATCCCTGCCATGGCATTGAATTTTTCATGTTGACTCTATCAAAAACTTAGGCTATATGCGGCTAGTGCGAAGAAATGATTAATTTCCATCAATTAACTAAAACATTACTTCCTGTTGCAGCAATTACAAAATGATAAATGTTTCATACACAAGTATGTCTCAGGTATTAACGTATACTTTTTTTTAAATTTACGTCCTCCAACGTTAAGTCATATTGAACGATGAATGATATTGGTGAAATGATACTGAAATGAGTCCGGGGTCCATGGAGCTTAGAGCTACTGACATTCGTCTTTAAGGATAAGGGAAAACCCCGGGAAAACCTTATGCAGGTAACTCACCCTCAGTGAGATTCGAACTCGGGACCTCTTGACCGTGAGGCAGACACGCTACCATACACTCTACTGAGGCGGGCAACTTATAAAATGCATAGTAAAATAGAATGTGCTGCATGATTTACCTTTTATTACAGAAGAAAAATCACAATAAATGTTGCAGCATTTTTCCATGGTTGTATTTAATAATAACTTTCTACAATAATGCAATATTTTACATGTTAATATAGTTTTAGAAGCCGCCTTCTCTCACTGCTTTTGCTAGTACTAAGATTATTACACTAAAGTCCCTACTATAATATATAGGCAATTCTGAAATAAGAACTTGTATATAATTTATACTTAACTCGTGTTTATCTACCTGGAGAAATATAGTTATTGCCTTATTTCTAACTAAGAGAAGCTCGCAGATTATAGCTCGCAAATGATAACATCTCAATGCTATTTCGGGTATCATTTTGTGGTATGGTAACATATTCTCTTGCCTGTTTCAAATGGCTGTACTTTATATGGTTATGACTTTCCTGAATTCTAATCTTAGCTTCCTTATCTTCCGCAGTTTCACATAGTATCGGATGTAATTATCTTGTCTGTGGTTTTATTTGGATTCCTCCAGATATTCCCCCGTGTATCGTTGTTTATTGCACATAGAATGCAACGTTAAATTTCTGGCATTCAGGTTTTGTTTTTGTTATTTGCGACCTTCATATGAACAGATATTGCATTATGCAATACATTTCCCTTCAGATAGTCTTTCTATCATATGTTAAACTCATAGATAATTATATTTGAAAGTTATGGGTTAGAAATAAATAAGTACGCTTATTTTCTCCACACACCGTAGATTAAACCTTCAAGAAGGGCTTCAGTCTTTCCGAATGCAAAACTATTCTATTTCATCTTTGGTTCCACCATATTTTAAGCCAATTTATTTATTCATTAGGTATAGATACTCACCATTTTAGTTATGACAACTTTGTTTATCTTTTCTTTTTTGAGAATGTTAAGTCCCTTTATTGTTTACATTCCATTTGAATAAGAAAATATTGATTTCTAAACGCTCTGATTTTGGCTCATCTGACATCCTGAAAGTTCAGATTTAAGAGGAGCGAAAATAGGAGAGAAATTTGATTTATAAAATGTAACTCGTATTCCTCGAGATTTTTAATGAAGAGTATAAATGAAATAATTTAATTTATGTTTATACTTATCTTTTGAAAATAGACATAGTTACAAGAATGAATTCTGCCAAAAATAACACTTAACAGTATCATCAAATTAATATGTATCAGTACTCTAATGTAGAAATATATCGCGACTTTATATAAATTTACTCGATTTTTACTGTCACTTAACGATCTGGTTCAGATTTCCTTGAGCCTTCGTCTAGCTTACTGTGTATGTTCATTAACGTTAACTAGTTCCATTGCTCAACCTGTCAAAAAATCACTTCACAGTCTACACGAAATAGGCTTGAAGCAATCTCTGCACTCCTCGGAAACGTAGATGGTAGCGTGTCTGCCTCACGTTCAACACGTCCCTAGCTCGAATCTCGGTGAGGTAAGTTATCTGCATAACACTTCTTCCAGGAGTTTCCTTTATCCTGAAAAACGAATATCGGGTAACTCTAAGCACTATGGACCCTGGCTCATTTGAGCATCATTTCACCCATTTCATTCATCGTCCAAGATGAGTTAACGTTGGAGAAGATAAATCTAAAAAGACCCTTCTTCATACCATTGAGGCGTTTTGTGAGTACAGAGTATTTACCAATTTACAATTGCTCTCTTCCGGTTTAGGTGTTACTATACGTGCAGAGTATCAAATAAAACGGAATTCACGCGAAATGACGATTTTAATCGATACAAGATCTATGTCTGTATATAAGCGACACTGTGTATAATTATTTCTGGTAGCTTGTTAGGAAAACGCACTCCATGTCATTTGATATATTTGTTAGACGCAGTAAGGAACCAATTTACAAAAGCTTTCTTACGGCTAGGTAATTACTATATAATATTAGAAAATAGCAAGGATACGGAAAACTTGTGGAATTACGTTTTTATACAACCAACACCGGTTGTATTTAAGCTACATCCTAACATCTGTTGCCATAGGGTCAGTCGTAAAATGTACGTGGTGTTAAGGAAGTCGGGAATTCCTGGTTCAAACCCCAGTACGTAATGATACGGATATTCCAAAATTTTTACTTAGCAAGATGCGGTAAAGAATTAAATTAGATTTTCTCTTGCAGGTACGTAATTACATGATTTCGAACAGAATTCCAGGAGGTTGAATAATATTAATAGTAACTAAACACTAGTAACACAACTTCACTTATCTTATTTATATCCTGGGACCGGTTTCAAAGCAAACATCTGCTTTATCCTCAACCACTCAGCTTGACACTCACCCACTAACTGACTGACTGACTGACTGACCTTGACCACTACCGGAGTTGAAGAATAGCTCCTTATCTAACTGCCATCTACCGGGGACAACACAAACTTATTGATGATGTCTATAGGAGGGATATCAAAATTCATTACGCGATCCTTATTTTTCAAAATAAATATCTTCTCCCAAACCATTAAATCTATCTGTTCCTTCAGTTGTTTCAATAATTTAACTTCTGGATTTACTTCATGATTATATGACCAAAAATGATCAGCACTGCCGATTCCTCGGTCTGTCTATATTTAATATTTCTAAAATGTTCTTTCGCTCTGGTTTCTAAATTACGCTTGGTTCTGCCAATATAGATCTTATCGCATTCTAAACAGTTAACTTGATAAATAACAGATTTTTTGTTGTCTGAAATTTTGTCTTTTTTAGAAAACTGTAGCAAATTCTTTATACTGTAATTATTATGAGGTGCTAGTATTCTCTGAAAATTTTTTGGAACTTTTTATTTGCCCATGGATGATAAGTAAATTTTTTGAAAAAAAAAAAAGATTATATTTTCAAAAAATTTACTTATCATCCATGGGCAAATAAAAAGTTCCAAAAAATTTTCAAAGAAGTGGGTATAATACTAGCACCTCATAATAATTACAGTATAAAGAATTTGCTACAGTTTTCTAAAAAAGACAAAATTTCAGACAACAAAAAATCTGTTATTTATCAAGT
Source organism: Mantis religiosa (assembly GCA_030765055.1). Taxonomy (NCBI): domain Eukaryota; kingdom Metazoa; phylum Arthropoda; class Insecta; order Mantodea; family Mantidae; genus Mantis; species Mantis religiosa. The sequence continues at coordinate 163,887,204 of CM060952.1, forward strand.
TAACTGTTTAGAAAGCGATAAGATCTATATTGGCAGAACCAAGCGTAATTTAGAAACCAGAGCGAAAGAACATTTTAGAAATATTAAATATAGACAGACCGAGGAATCGGCAGTGGCTGATCATTTTTGGTCATATAATCATGAAGTAAATCCAGAAGTTAAATTATTGAAACAATTGAAGGAACAGATAGATTTAATGGTTTGGGAGAAGATATTTATTTTGAAAAATAAGGATCGCGTAATGAATTTTGATATCCCTCCTATAGACATCATCAATAAGTTTGTGTTGTCCCCGGTAGATGGCAGTTAGATAAGGAGCTATTCTTCAACTCCGGTAGTGGTCAAGGTCAGTCAGTCAGTCAGTCAGTCAGTCAGTCAGTCAGTCAGTCAGTTAGTGGGTGAGTGTCAAGCTGAGTGGCTGAGGATAAAGCAGATGTTTGCTTTGAAACCGGTCCAGGGATATAAATAAGATAAGTGAAGTTGTGTTACTAGTGTTTAGTTATTATTAATAACCTAGTTTACTTCACTGTCAGCAGCTTCAGTTTTTTACATAAAGGTTGAATAATAATTTAAAGGAGCAATCCCTAAATGCAACAAGCTAGCAATTTTGAAATAAAAATAGTTTATTATAAATCCAGTATCACTCATAGTTTAAATTATTTCTAAATGAATGGAGTGACTTAATTTATCAATAAATATCTTGGAAATTAATTTTTCTTTCACACTAGCCGTGTGTAGACTAAAGTATGGAAAGATTGAGTCAGACTGAAAAATTCAATGCCATAGCCGGGATTTGAACCATGGATCCTCTGGTTGCCGTCCAGCTGCTCTATCCCTTGAGCTACTATGGCCAATGTGCCGAGGCCGCCTCGGTAGCGTAGATGGTAACACGTCTGCCTCACGTTCAAGAGGTCCCGAGTTCGAATCTCGGTCAGGGTGAGTTAGCTGGATAAGGTATTTTCCAGGGTTTTCCCTTATCCTGATAGACGAATGTCAGGTAACTCTAAGCTCCATGGACCCTGGACACATTTGAGCATCATTTCACCCATTTCATTCACTGTTCGATATGACTTAAAATTGGAGGACGTAAAATTACGAAAAAATTACATTACATTCTCCAACTGACTCGTGCTTTTTCCGGTAAACCATTTAGGAGTTCTCATAAACACATTAGACAACTACCTTAATGGCCACTTTAATTGTGTAGGTACTTTTAGGTCTGGGCTTTTTATAGTTAACCACTAAAAGGTCAATTAATGGAAATTAATTGTTCTTTCACACTAGCCCTGTGTAGGTTAATGTATGGAATAAATATATTTTTTAATTTGGATTAAGCACCATTCTATTGCAGATGTAGCTTTACTTTTCAACAGATGAGAACGTGTTAACTTCTTGTTACATTATGAATTAGCTTACTGTTATGAACAGATGAACTGTACACAGTGTTTACGGATTGGCTCTATGTCTCCTGGCAGTCTGTTCAAACTCATGTAGTTAAGTAGCCGCAAGACAAAAACCATAGTTTGAGAAATATTACGTCTTGCAAAGTATAATCGTTCGAATAGAAAGCTTCAATACATAATGGGGTTCGAACCAAGAATTGTAAGCTCACTTGACATGGGTGACCATTTTACCACTGAGCTACTAAAACTGATGTTAGACAGTGTCGCTTATATAAAAATATATATTATTTCTATTAAAATTGTCATAGAATGTGTTTCCAGTTTCCTTTCCTTTTCTCCAGCTGTAGTATTACATTGGCTGCAAGAGAACAGTTGTAAAGTGGTACGTTACTGTGTCTAGCAAATTAAAATATATGGAATATTAAGTACATTGACATGTTTGAATCACGTACCCTCTTTTCGCTTGACACACGCGTGTTGGTACGGTATGCCTTATGTACAAGCATACATATTGTGACTTTGTTGGTTCGTGAAATTTAAAGTCCAAATACACAAACTCAAAATGTTCTTTATTTCCACCGAATTACAGTTGGAACACTTGCCGATTACACAGAATTACGTAGCGTACACAATCAAAATTCACCAGTTCGTCTGTCACAGGTCCACTCTGCACTCGCAATTACGCACAACTCCTCCGATGCACGTTCACAGTCTTCCGGTCCGTTTACTCACTCGGCGCTCCTCACGGCTGCTCGCCAAGAACAAACTGACTCGCCAACTGCAGGCCTTATATAGGGAAGATCACCGTTTTTGGAAGTCTCGCGAAGTCTCCCGAAGGTTCCAGGCGTCAGGGGAGGGGAAAGAGACAATACAGGGCCCGTGCCGCTCTTCTAATCATCCCCCTTAGTTAGTGACACGAGAAAAATGGGTAGGCGTGGGCTGAATGCTTCAAGTCTGGCCCTACCCTGCTCCAAGCTGGCCGTGCCTTCCGATAATTGGGTGACAATATTGATTGTCTTAAAATATAATTCCCTGTGTTTTCCATTTTGTTGCATGTTCTCCAACGTCAAGTAGCTCAGCTAATAGATTTGATTCAGGTGCTTAAGCAACGCTACACTGAAAATTCCAACTTCTATAATAATAAACAAATCGTTATGAAAATTTAGCCACATAATTATTATTAGAGTATAATTTTAAACTTGCTGGAATATTTTGTAGCATTTGTTGTAAAATATTTCCCATATGTTAGCTCCCAAAAATGTTAAAATATTAACTATTTTATTCCTTAGCACCATATAATTTTCCAAACACGAGCTTTAACAAAATAAGGGGAATGTAAAGTTTCTTACTTACATATTATGGACCTATCCTGTAAGTTTCATCGAGTTAAATGAAAAACTTTGCTGCATGAGGCATTTTGTATACTGAAAAGTGTTAGAAAACAGTTTATCAGAAAATAAAGTTTAAAGTAATGATTGTTACTTTTAATGATTGTCAAAGGTCTCTTTAAATTGTTACGTAATGGTATAAACTGGTGCAAATGACAAAAAAATACCATTCCATCTATTACTACACACAATAGGCTACCAAGAATTCCAAAAAAAGAAAGTTGCATAATTTTCAACATTTTTGGCGAATTTTCAGTGTAGCCCTGCATTATTGTGTCTCGAACTTCAAATTTGACTCACAAACTGTTTCAGTCATTTTTAAAACTTAACTATCGTCAAAATTAAAACGTACTTCTATGGAAGAACTGAAGTGGCAACCTTTTAACTAGGTCTATGTGTATGAAGAATTTAAATTATGGGTATTAATTAGTTTTGAACTCGTTTTCACGCATTTCCCTAATTTTCGTGTTTATAAATATGTTTATAAGCATTTCCGTTATATCATAATTAAATTATCAATATCCATTTAAAAAAAGAGAAACATGTGATTTCTTAGAAACAGCCGATTTCAGTACAGAAAGGATCCAGAGCCAAAGATACAGTTGTGGTCCCAATATTGGATAAAGAGAACAAGAAATGTAGGGTGCCATATTTCGAACGCTCTCCAAGAAAATATATTTTAAACTTCTTTCATTTTATAACAAATGGGACTGCACTGATAGCCTGAGGGTTAGAATGGGCTGTTTGTTCCTTGCTGGGGTCATCTATTCCGGCAGAAGCTTTAGTGCTTAAACCACACAAAACAACTGAATTTTATTCCATCGTCTGCAATTTATCATGCTTAATGCGATTTTCAAAGTATGATATCAAAGTAAATCTGTGATTATAAACTCTCTTATGACATCAGTTTATATAATTTATTCAAATATGCACACAAATAACATACAGCATTGATTAATATTTAAGAAAATGGTACAGATGAATGAATCCTTTCCTAGAGTCCATGTCGTGTTCTCAAGAAAGCTGACCCAATGAAAGCTTAAAATGTCTGAAATGCAAATAAAAGAAACTAATTTTGCAATTCAATCCTGATTAAACTAGTTAGGAGCATGCAGCTACCTTGAGAATATAATCCACCCTAATATAAATCTTAGCAAAATTATATTTAATGTACAGCGTTAACATTAATAATAGAGAAACTGAAAAGGTCAAATTTCTAAATTATTGGATGAATAGTAAACAGAAAAGAAATGAGAGGAAGGGGTTAATGAAAAAAAAAAAAATATATGTCGGGAATCTGCGGCATATTTTCATGGAAAATACTATAGTAAAGCCTAACAGAGCATAGTAAAACCAATATGTTGTGGAGCACTACTAGATATAGACATATAAATTACATTTGTGCAATATCTCTCTGGCTAAAAATCCGTTTACACTTTTTTAATTATATCCTTTGGGAAACAGATAAATCAAAGTATATTTCACATGTGTTAAATAATGTGTACATTATTATTATCATTATCATTATTAGTATTATTGTCATAAAACGCGTAAGTATTGTCGCGAGACATTGTTGCGACGGGGTGGGGGGCGGCACGTGCGAAAGAGACAGATAGTGGAGCGCGGGTATAGAACAGAGACAGAAAGAGACAAATAGATATCTCGAAGTCTCGTCTTTCTCTTGCCGTATCGATTGTTACGGAGCATTCCACTAATTTCTAGAAACAGTTACTGGAGATATAAAAGTTCCAAGGCTGTAAACGCAGTTGTTCAGTTGTTAATGGAGGTGTGAGCTGAAAGTGGAGAACTGATAATCGTGTAGTGATTTGAAAGTGAATTCTTTTGTTTGCTTATGTGTGGTGAAGCAACCAGAGTCTACCTTGTGTATGACACGTCACTTGTAGAACCTGTAAGGGGTGTACAAAACGTCTTCCTACTGAAATAAAGAGCATTTTGAATTTCTGCAAACTGGACCTTTTATTTTATGAACCCACAAAGTCACAGTATTAAGCAGACAAAAAGAACCGTCAAGAGAAAACATCGCTCTAGAATGGCGCGTTGTCAAAATTAGTCAGTATTTAGTTATTCCATCTTTTCCTATGCATAGTAAAAATGCTATTTTTCATTTAAAACTCTTATTTTTAACTTTAGAACTGCCTTCTCTACTCGTTAAGTATATCATATAAAAAGTTCTTCCATAGATTTCACATGTAGAAATGAATGCTTTTAAATTAATACGATTTCATGGCACAAATTAAGGGTATGTTGGGCACTACTGGCGTACAGAAAACAAGTGGAGGTGATAGATGAGAGTCTATATAAGCCGGGACAACTAATAACTTTCAGTAGGGCAGAATAAATACAAAAAAGCTTGATGTTGATACTTGCTTTTTACGTCGTGATTGACTTACATTAGAGTGTTTTGTTTGTATCGTTAACTCTACCTTATTTAATATAGAGAGAACAGTAATGCACTGTTCGATAGTCATGGTTGTTTTGTCAAGTGTTTATACCTATAAATATTTTAGTGGTGCTGTGATTATCTTTCCTGATATATTTATATTGCTTTATTATTTATGTATTGGTTTCTGTGGACCATTATGACTGATAAGAATAGAAGTACTCACATTTTTATTACACCAAACAGATCTATTGGTTCATTACTTCGTTCAACCAACATCATAAGGAAAGCTGCTCCCTTAGTGGCACATAAACGTATTCACTTTACACGTAACTTGTCGTCATAAAATTGAGCTGTTAAGGCAGCAGAGAATACGACGTCTTGATATCTGCTAGTCATCATCTTTTGCAAGTCGAGGCAAAAGGAGCTGACAGGGCGGACAATGCATCAAGTGGGGGATCTGCAAACGTCACCACTCTTTCCTCCCCTTCCTCGTGGCAGGCTTTTGTTTGCAACCCTTCTAACTTTATCGCTAGCTTCTCTAAATCTATAAACGAAAAATAGCACGCCTGCACGAAGCCATGTCTATGATAGTGCTAAGATACCATCGTGCTTAATATTAAAAAGCGCAATTTACTTTTAAGGTTTCACATATTCTTTGGTGATTTACAAACGTAGAGAAATTTACAGCGGAAAAAAACATTTATATACAAAATAGGTACTACAAGTAGAGCTACATTCTTTGTATATTAAGATTTTATCTCGTATCGTTTTCTAGTTATACAAAAAGAATTCAAACAAAGAAATGTTCCTAATAATCTAACAGATTATCAAAATACATAAAATCATTTGAATATTCCATACATTTGCGAAGTACACAGTTTTAGAGTCATGTAAATATCTTAAGCACATAGTATACTGAACCAAAATTCTTCACAACTAATTTTTAGAAAATAAAATTAAAATGCTTCCCTTGTTAAAGAAAATTTAAATTGCGTATTCTTTGATAAATCTTTCAGTATCATAACGATATTCTAAAGTAGACCAATTTAAAATACTTTCCCTTCTCAAAATATTTTAAACTATATATAAAAATATATAATTACATATAAACTATAAAATAAGTGACCAATTGTCACCTATCTTCTTTAACATATGTATTCATACAGGAAAAGCTACGATATACTTTATAGTGAAGGGAATGGCAAAATACTGACTCGGAAGGCAATTTACAAGTCCGTACTTACGTTATATACGTAATACTGTAAAGGTAACTGTATTCTGTAACTTAAACGTTTCGTAAGATAAAACAAAACAATGCATTTTAGAGGAATAAACCACAAAAGAAAGAAAATCTGTATAATCAATAAAATTGTGATGAACAAAGTGATTTCCATCATCTTGGGTACATTGTTTCGTATATAACAAAATGTATAATATGATTTTAAAATATATGGTGCATTAAAATTGTATTTATTGTATTTATAAAAAGTATAATAATGTAACAATGCGAAATTTATAAAATGACGTCTGTTCCAACAGTAACCCTCTCGATATCATAATTTTGCATGTTGCAGACTCTTGGTTAAAGGACCATAGAAGATGGTTGGAGTTCAAATTATAAATTATATAGTAAATAAATAAAGAAGAAAATGACAGGATTGATAAAAATAATGGAGAAGATCGAACATCACCAATAATAAAAAATTATAAATTAAAAACATAAGTGTAGGGAATCATGGCGAACGAATACGCAGATCACTTTTGCTAAAGACCCAACAAATCACAAGCCCTGGCCGTGTGGATGGGAAGACTGCCATGTACCGGCCACGAGAAGAGTATACTTTTTACATTAAGCGTCCTGATGCAAACGGAAGTGTCTATTGTTGGTGTAGAATATAATGGAATGCAGTTATTCTAAAGTCACGCGAAGCACCTCTAGCACGCGGAGCTTGGGATGGGAGATTTTCGTTTAAATTTTCTTGTAGTATTCTTGGAAACTGAACATAAATTCCAAGTTTGATATTTATAACATTTTTCATTTTGAGTTATACAGTTCGCAGGCTCTTCGACATACCAGATACCCTTTTATAAATAAAGTACGCATATTTGTATATGAGTGAAATGTCAGTATTATGAGTGAACATCTACGAGGGCTGTTCAATAAAGAATGACCATAATATTTTACGGTCATAATTTTTCGCACTAAAATTCAATCTTATTTTATTCTGTTAGCTTAATGTGAAACAAACACGCCGTAGTAGTTTTATTGTTGGTACTCCTGGTTCCCGCCTGTGAGAACCAGGCAATTTCAGAAACGTAGTCACTGCTGATAAAACTTGGCTACATTATTTTGATACTGAGAGCAAACAGCAAAGCTCAGTGTGGAAATCTCCTTCATCACCAACCCCGAAAAAGCAAAAGTAGTTGCTTCTGCTGGGAAAGTTATAGTCATTTCATTCTTTGATATTCATGGAATGGTTTATCAGCATGTTGTACCTGCACACACTGGACAATACTACAGGGATGTCCTGAAAACATTGCAAGTCCATATCAGGCTCAAAAGACCACATTTCCGTGAAGCAGGCTGGATGCTGCACCACGATAATGCGCGGCCGCATATTGCCAATGTTGTTGCTGAATATCTTGCAAAAATCAACGTGAAGTGCATCCCTCACCCTCCCTATAGTCCGGGTTTAGCCCCATGTGACTCTTTTATATTCCCTAACTTGAAGAAAATCCTTCATGGGAGGCAGTATCCATCATCAGAAGCAGTGGTGAAGGCTGCGGAGGCTATTTTGAAGGATCTTTCAAAAATGGTTTCCAGCATGTCTCTGAGCCTGGCAGAAAGCCTGGGACAAGTGCATCGCATTCAGGGGAAAGACCATCAAAATTATGAGGATGACTAAAGGTATGTTATCAAAAAAATTGTGATAATTCTCTATTGAACAGCGCTCGTATATTCAGTAACATATCGAATTTTTGGGTGGAATGCAATACCTTCTATGCTCATGTTAGAGAACTTACTAACATATTTCAACGAAAAACGAATAATACTCTATTAATTTCACCAATCATGGAAAAATTAATGACAGTCCTTCTGTTCTACAACTATTAAACAACAGAAACGGCTTTAGGAATCCATGAACAGATGCGTAGAAAGGCGAAAGCAAGCCGCTTACTGCTGTAAATGGTGATGAGTGCCCTTCTTTAAAGACCATTAAACAGAAATCAAACGTCTCAAACTTGAAGTTAGTCTGTCTTACTTAAGCAGAGAAAGTTTCAACTCTAGCCCCGCGGGTAGGTAATTAAAACCGTGAACTTCGTAAGCACTAAATAACAGCAAATAAAAGCAGACGTTCTAAAAGCCAGTGCGAGCGAAGAGATGGGATTTACTCGCAAAATTACTCCATTTGCGTTATCAGATTTCAGATCTAACACTGTAAGCTTTAAAAGTTTGCTCCAAAGAACGTGAAAGTAGCACAGAATGCGACTCCAAATGGCCACATTCATTTAAAGCACTCACTTTCTAACAGCTTTGTTACAGGATCGAGCTTGGCTAAGGTGTTGCTACTACCTCAGCTCCTATTTTTACATTCTCTTCCACGTACCTAGTAGCCAGAAGAGCTATTGTACTGCAACCGGTAATTCGTTCTGAGGTTCCACTGCAAGAATACGTTTCGGGGTCCCCTGAATACTAAAAGGAAGTTTTAACAGAAGTGCCAGCGTATGCGAGTGAACAGCATAAGTTCAAAACGAAAAGTCTACTAAATACCAAACTTACCATTCATTTTAAGAGCTGTTTGCCTTGTGATTGCTTTGATACTCCATTTATTTGCTGCAACCATTAACAATTTTTTATTTGGGAGGAGTGTAAGTTTTCGAAATGTCGAAACCTTATATGGATATCTGTAAAATGGTTATTCAATAAAGAATATTGATGTACATTGTTGCTTAAGATCAAAGTATGTTTTGAAGCCATTATCTGTTTCGCCCCAAAACAAAATTATTTGTGGGTTTTGTGATGTTGGATATTTAAGGGGGAAAGTTTTAAAATGCTACTATATTGTGTGAAAGTATAGCTGTAATAAGAAGAAAGACAAGAAATGTATAGTTGGTGATGATAAATTAATGTACTCATATAAAGAGGAAGGTTTTGAGATCTGTGCAAGGATGACGTCTTCGGAAATAATTGTGAATAACTGTATTACTTTTATTTATAGATTCTGTTTGTGGATTAAATTATCAGGAAAGAAGAACAAGTATTATTATTCAAATAATTTGTAAATAACAATCGATCCGATACGAATCAAGGATAAAGTTTCGTGTGCGCTGTCTGAACTGAAGCTGGCGAAATAAAGTTACATTTGCTATTAAACTATTATATATTTACAAATAATCGCAACAAGGTGCAAAGGGAACTAAATTATCAATCAAAATTAAAGATTTAAAGGAGAATTGATTATTTAAAATAAGCAATCCAATCATGACTTATAGTAGTAAGTAACTTAAAATTATGTTACAAACTGACGACCCAACTCGGTGCAAATACAAAAGGAAAAATATATAAAGCACATTTAAATATATTACAGTGTTTATTAAGACTTCGTCTGTGTCTAACAGTTTACAGCTACTCAGAATTATTTAGAGACTATTTCTGAAAAATTCCAGACATACATTTCAATTGTTATGAGAATGTCTTAAAGTACTGTATCCTTAAACTATTCTGATCAAATTCATTAAAGCCTTATTTGAGACAATAAAAAACTTAATTAAGTTATCCATGGAATGGTGAAGTTTACACAGTGGGAATTTCTAAACAAGAAAACATACCTGCTGTGAACATGAAAAGGAGTGTCTTATTTCGTCAGGTTCATGACATACAAGTTGTCCATTTGATTGAGTTCCTTTTAATGTATGTTGCTAATGATACCTATTTCAGATAAGGATGCAAAATTCTTGTGATTGGTGTAAGGGATGAATTTAAATACGGTGGACAAGGGAATCGATATACTGCAATACAAGATAATTTGAAGGGAACCAATGTAACCAATTAGTTTGTTTCAGCTTTAAATCCGTAGCATTGCTATGTTATGTCCATTCCAGTAGCTCGACTAAAAGCATTATTGTAAAAATTGTAGCTGTTATGCTGATAGGTAACTATGGTACCAAAAATTACACTATGCAGTTAATAATAATTGTTTTTATTGGAGGAGCTAGCTGAAGCTTTGCTTAATATATTGTAATACACATTTGCTCTGATGAAATCACAGTAAACCTGAATTCTGTATGAAAGTTTATAATAGTAAACAAAACGAATAGAATTTATGGGAAAGCCATTGATTTATTGTGGACTTTCAGGAATCTGGGAGCTTTTAGAGACTATATTTGACTAACTAGTAGTTTAGGAAAGACTGTAGCATATATAATGCTTTACCAGTGAAGCTTAATCAACATGGCTATTGTTACTTGCTTCGAGCCTATTGAATGCAAAGAAGATATCAAGTAAGGTAGCACCAGTGCACGATGAGCTACTTACACTTTTGAGGTTGCGTGTTCGATCCCCATATGCATTACCACTTTAACAAAATAAATAAAAAAGAAAAAGAAATCCACGTTTGTTATGCATTGCAAAGTATCAAACATAATTGGAACAGCTTTACCACCATCTCATATTCACAGATCATATAAACCAATGTAGGGATACATATACCTTCTCTTTAAGCAGCGAAACAGCTGAAATATTGTTTATGTAAATGATTATAGAATACCTTCCTTATGTGTTCAACAATCACAAGGACATACCGATACCGCTCCATTAGAGAGGAACAATATTTATGGCGATTCTTCACTGTCGATGGAGCAGCAGTACATTTTCCTCGCCAGGAAATTTGAAATTGAATTTTATTATGGATGCTCTTTAACTGCTGTGGTTTTCTGCATCACATTCTATGCTGGAGTGAAAGAACCGCTTAATTTTGCTCAGAGGCCTCTGTGTCAGGATTCAGAATCATAACTGTCATAAATATACGATTATGGAGCACCGCCTTGCATCCCTTCCAAAGGAAACCAGGAACTTGTAACTTCGAAAAATAATACACTTCCCTTTGAGAGCTTGAACCTGCGACCTTGGTAACAATGTTAGTCTGCGGGGAACGACTCCTCGCCAGGGAAGAGAAGAGCATGTGTTAGACAAGCTAGGTTATATTTTAAACGAGCAGTGGTAGACACACACACACACACACACACACACACACACACACACACACACACACACACGTTAAGCTAATTAAAATAAGTATATTTTGAGGGCTTTCATTGTTAATTGTCTATTGGTTTGTTTCTTTAATTATTTTATATTACTTTTAATGCGTTAGCTATGAGGCAATTGTTGCCATCAAATAAATTCACTCTAACATTCATTCATATAACAAAGTCTTCAGAAATATCATTACGCTCTGCCTGACAATCATTATATAAGTACTGAAAGGATCTAATTTCTAATCTGAGCATTGAAATTCTTTCTTTAAAAATCGGATTGTGGTTTCACAATGAAAAAATCTTTAACTGCACCATTAGTCAGTCATAGTAGATTTTTTTGAAATCAAAGGCAGCGCGCCAATTTTGTGGTCATGTAACTGTGCTGAATTATGGATTTCCGATAGCGGTCTACAAAGGCGAACTTATTGGTTAGAAAACCGCCTAAGGCAGTTCTCTACTGAGGCATTAAATATTAAAAATCACAAGAATATAAAACCAGTCTCTCAAAGCGCTCAACCTATTGCACGTCGAACTTGAAATGAACACAAAATTGCCTGCAGCTGTGTTGGGTATACCGGTGAAATCAAGCTGCAATTCTTTCAGCACATAATACTGTGAAGGTAGAAATGTTTTGCACCTATAAACTTGGAAGAGTATTTAAACGATATAAACCTTAATTTAGAAGTGCATGATATATCGTTTTAATTCTACTTCAAGAAAAGCAGACTGCCGTTTTATATGCTGTATTAAACTAGAAATGGCTGAAGTCATGGTTGCCAATTTTCTGAATGAGCTTGAAAATGTGCATGGTCGTAAAAGACGAAATGCAGGAAATTCGCAGAAATAAGAAAATCTCAGATTGCAACAAAATGTAGGCTCATAAAGCCGTGTACAGTAATATATACCAACGTAAAGTCTTAGAAATCCTAGAGTTTAAACATTATCTTCCTTGGTTTAATTATATTTGGCAGATTTCATAAAGTAAGCTCCCGAATAAATACTTTGCACACAATAAAGCGAGGGTAAAACGACTAGGGAAGTAAATGAGGATATTTTTAAAAGCAACATATTCCTAATCAATGCTTATGTTTTAAGAACACGCATGGCAACGCCCTAAAATTAGCGGATCATATAAATTTACGGTTATCTGCCCTTTTTCTCCAATTTCAGGTCACATATGTCTAGGACATATTGGTCACTGGGGGAAGATTTCAAAAAGAAAGAGGTAAGGTAGACAGAGAGAGGGGCGGAAATATGACTGTTTACTTATACCAAAATCAAATAACTGATACAATATTTTAAATAAATTTGATGGCACTGCAAGGAGTTCATTCCATCTGTCAAAGAAAGAATGACAAAACAAATTAATTAAAATTTCGCTCTCACAGCAATGATTACTGATAACGGATTAAAAAAAAAATCATACCTGAACAGATTTAGAATAATGTAAATGCGTACAGGAACAGCAAACAGTAGAACATCTGATACATCGGTGCTGCAAACTTAAACAATAAAGAGAACCATCGAATTCAATGAACCATAAGTTCAATTAACACCATCCTTTACAGATAATATTATTGGAAATATTACTGGAAGATGCCCAAATAATCAGTTTACTAACTTTAAGGGACTTTAAACACAAGGAAGTCGAACAACAGGGATTGGTTTTATTTTAAAACCCCAACTATACTGTTTAATTAGCTGCATATTTGGGTTTAAATCGGAGCACTAAAACAGCTTTGAATCTGTAATAGTCTCAAGAAGTTTGTCCTATTATAAATTATTCTTAATAATTGTCAATATTTAATAGGATGTAACATACATAACTTGTTTCCTCTCTAATTATCCAGCTTGCACTTGTCCAACCCGGATTGACATGAACTAGGTATATTTCCTCGCAAAATAATGATGATGATGATGATAATAATCATCATAACAACAATAAAAATAATAGTAATAATAATAATAATAATAATAATAATAATAATAATAATAATAATAATAATAATAATAATAATAATAATAATAATAATAATAATAATAATAATAACAATAATAATAATAATAACAATAATAATAATAAATAATAATAATAATAAATAATAATAATAATAATAATAATAATAATAATAATAATAATAATAATAATAACAACAACAACAACAACAACAACAACAACAATAATAATAATAATAATAATAATAATAATAATAATAATAATAATAATAATAATAATAATAATAATAATAATAATAATAATAATAATAATCTTATTGCATAAATAGAATAATGAACACTAAACTTATTTCTACACTTTGGGAGTAAGTTTCCTACTCATTTTAACTTTCCCGTAAATTCATAAAAGTAACTGTATATTTGACATAAATTAATAGAGCATTGGATATGTTTAAGCTTAAAGGCAACAGCTCTCATTTTTTAGACATGTCTTAGGCTCAGAAACGACTTGTAATCCAATAACTCAGCTAAATGGCTATGAATATCTCATATTTCACCACATTAACTACAGTTTAAATTTTCTTTATCAAACATTACAAACGTCGTTTTTATGCCGTCAAAACATACAGTTGTGTTGCATTTTAATAATTCTATTGTAAAGTTTAATGGCAACTGCTTTTATTCCCAAAGGAATATGGTATTATTGTTAACTATTAGGATTATAATTTTGATAAACTAAATTTCATATTTATACATATGAAAGTCTTTTAACCGAAAAATTTATAAGGCTATTTGAACACAAGTTTCAAACTGATAATTAAACTATAATAACAAACATGTAGCTAATGGTGAAAGCTATACCATTTAAGACAACGGTTTCTTTTGATGCTAAGCAATCAATAAACATAAAATCACTGGTTTCTAATGCAGTATTTAAGCACTCTAATAAGGCACATACTTGAAGGTTATATATGTCAGGTATCTTACCTGATGTTGATAAGATATACTCATTGCAAAACGTTTATGGCTCACCTACCTGAAACAATAAGAAATAAGGCAGATATAATATAAGTTATTATTTTAATTATATAAGTTGCAGACTACAAGAGGCTTATAGTCATTGATTAAAATTATTTGTGACAAATGATGCACACTTGATTTAAGTATTGATTCTCTCTTGTATATGTTGTCATATTTTTTGAAATTCCACCCTAATTGATGTCAATTTTATAAATTTAATATGCAAATTTTGAAATGCTGAAGTTATCTGGAGAAAAAGCTATGATCTTTTTTAGACAAAATGCACAAATATTGTGTGAAAAATAAAAAGTGAAAAAGATTACGTTTGAACGATTGTACAGATATTTTGAATAAATTTATTTAGTTCCAATGTTTTCTGTGTCGTGAAAGAATCTGGTGATATTAAAGTCTACTTAGAAGAAAGTTTCTTATACATTTCAATGTGCTTCATAAAGTTAAGGAATATTTTAGCTTTTGGGCAACCAAATTCAATAAATATGAAAGTCTAATCTGGCAATGCTGTAGTGGAGACACGAACAGCATAACGAACGGAATGACTCAGGCGGTTTCGTCCGTGGTGCGCTTCCGGGAGGCCCACTTTCGATTCTCGTAGCCTGCCTGACTCGTGGGCTTTTATGGGGGTTTTCCCCAGTCGTCAGGCAAATGCTGGGTGGATTAACTACATCCCCCAAATTTCCTGTCCCTCAATTTCACCTCCATTATCATTTCACATTGACTCTCATCTAGTTGTCTCTTTCGGGGCAGAAGTGTCGGTGAGTGGCTCGGCGCTCTCGTGACTCCTTGGGTCAGCCGCCGTCTGTCTCCCTTCACCTCATCGTTTCTCCCGGGGATATCCCACTTGAGGCTTACGTACAATAAACCACAGGTTTCGATGCCGAAGAGTAATTCTAATCCTAATCATACGAATAGCACAATCATAAAGCATTATTAGAGAAAAAGACCATTTACACACTTGACTAGGTTCTCCATGTTTACGTTTAGCAAATGAAATTCAAATTTAGATTCAATTAAATTAATACAGTTCCTGCATTTGTATTTCTGTATGGCAAGTACAATAATGTTGTACCGTAAGCAATACTACTACTATGGCTAGACCGTCATCGTGATTTACATATCCAGGGTTCGGATTGAAATTACATTAAGGATTCGTCTTATATTTGTTGCGTTGTAGACAGCGCAATGATCATCATGGCTGACAGACAATGAAAAAGTGTGTTCATTAGATCTTCTACACTTTGGGCACTTTTTTCGATTTTGGATCATTAATTTATTTTATTTTTATATGCATCTTTATTTATCACTAATCTTGCATTTGCAAGATGTTTCAGGTAAACTAAAGGTTGGTGCAGCTAAGATTATGATGCAGCTGAGTAGAGTGCCCTTAGCTTAAGGTGTTAAGGTGTATAATTTACGAATTATATGTCCGAATGTGGGAAGGTGCAGTTAATAAAAAAAGTATACGCAATTCTAAAATGTAAGGGATAAGAGGTTCTTGGAATTTCCGGATGTAAAGCAACAATCGCGTTTCAGATACTAATTAGCATTTTGTGAATTGGCAATATGTGTAGGAAGTTGGTGGCATGTTATGCTTTATAGGCGGATCTTAGAGTTACTAGATCACTCGTTTTTACCTAGGGCTACCCGTTTTTGAGACCTTTCTCCGACCCCGCGTTCAGTTTTCGAATTTTTTGCGAAACCACCGGTTTTTTTAGTTTTCTTTTAAACTAAAGGAAATTATTTGTAAATGTGATGATGGAAATTTAGCTAACGTCATTGAAAATGACATGTACACCTTTAAAACTGTTAGTTATAATTACATTAATAAGTGGATGAGCGAATACAGTGGTATGTCTGTATTTCAATAGTTAACTATGGAGAAAGAATCAAAGTGGCAAGCGGTGGAAAACTGTTATTTTTAGAAGTGTTAACATAGTTATTGATGACTATACTTTTTGATGAAATAAGTGCTTACCACAAAATGTACTCTGCAACATTGGTAGGGAAAAGCATTAACGAGAAATGGTACGAATACATGAGTAATATTATTGAGTGTATAGAACTGTTGGAAGGAGTACTGTACTATTTTGCCATGCCTGCATATAATGCAGCTGTAGAGAGAATATTTTCTCTGCTAAATTGTTCAGTGGACAGATGAGCAAAATTAGCTCACTGCCGAAAATGTAAAATTAATGTTGACCATAATGTACAACTTGAAAAAGGTAACTTGTGCTCAATATGACAGGATATCTGTAAAAAGGATTTCCTGAAAAAAGAGCCAAATGAAAATAAAATGTATGTGAAATAAATGCTAACTGAATTCCCTCAGCTTTTTGACATCATGATATGGGATCCCTAGCGGGACTTCATGTTAATAAGTGACCGTATATTGCTGATATTTGAGTCTTTTCCTTCGTGATTTTACAACCTTAGAGAAGCATCTACTGTGACTGAACACCTGGTTATTTCAACTTAAAATTTCTGCTGCTAACGGACAATTTTCATTATTAGAACAGAAGTTATTTTTAAGTGGTGATGTCCAGATGTGTCAGAAGTTAAGAGTTATAATTCAACAGTTACCATAGGAGTGACAGGATTCAGAAAGTTTCATTCTTCAACCTGAACAGTCGGCAGCTCGCTTCAGGTATGTCATTGTTCGTTTGCATTAAATGTATCAACCCATAACTGGTGTTGTTTATTGTACCAGCCCACGCATGCCAAGAGACAAAAGACTACCGAAATAGTGTGTTTGCTGTAACGTACAGCATCTGACAGTGCCACTGTTACAATAAATCACCTAATTAATATATCTGCAGCTTCCATCTGTATTTGTGATCTCTTTTTTACAGCCATTCCATTATTCTGGACTCTGAACTAGACTTACAGTTATTCAGTGTTAAAAACAATTGTGATTGTTAAATATGTAGCTATAGTGTAATCCAAACTCAGGAAATATAATATTTTCTCGAAATTAATCACTGAGTGCTCTGTCAGGAAGTGTCTTAGGAAGTGGTAGTCAAAATGTTACAAAACATGTTACTTAATGTGCATTTAAAACACTTAAAGAAGAAAATAAATTTAGTATAAGCAGCTATCAGAGTACTTTCTACGTTAGCTGCATCAATGAATTTAGCATTTGAATGAAAATTTCTTAAAGAACATTAAAACTCGCTCTTGTGGCGTTCTTCCTAAAGTATTTATGTTGAAAACATTTCCATCCTTTTATCAATATATAACCTACCAGATTTTAAACCCTCTAATGAAGAATTAATGGAAGTAAACATAGAACCAATTCTTAGGTTAACTAACAAGTAACGACAGTAACAAATAAACTGGAACATTACTTACAATATTAATTTTTTGGACCTTTAAGATTTCATTACAGATACGTAATCGAAAGAAGAGAACAAACCTTAAGGCAAGCAGCCTAACAAAATGTTGCAGCCGGAAACACATAGGAAGCGAAGCCGTTACAGCTTCAGTGCTACTTGCACTTCTTTTATTTTGTAGACGCTAAAGAGGGGCTATGTACATGACCTACTTGGTAGTTAAAACCTGTTCCTTAGTGCACAACTTCCATTACTGCATTTACCTACTATAGTTGTTGCTCATGATATAACAATTTCTCAAAATTGACTGAAGTATCTGTGTGTCCACTATTCGTAATTGCTTCTGGATTCTTTACCTTGGATAGGTAGCAGAGATATACTACTACCAGCATGAACAAGTTTACGTAATTGTTATTTGTTTGACAAAAATAAGAAATACTACATCAGGAAATCGGTTCACCTATTAGATTAGTATTACATAAGAACACGAAAAGCTATGAAATATGCAAAACAAAAATGATAGGTCAGTTACGAAAATATTTAGTGTATAGGAGGGAAGGAAAGAGTGGAAGGAATGGTATTACCTGGTGTGCCATATTTAAATTAAGGTGACCGTAGTTATAAACTCCAAAAAAAAAAAAAAAACGGCACACGCACACGTGTACATGATTGCACGCATAAATTAAGAAGGAGAATACACCATTGTTGTAGCTGACATTAATGATAGGATAAAAGGTAATATACGAGGGCTGTTCAATAAAGAATCATCATGTTTACAGTCATAATTTCTGGCATTAAAGCTCATACTTAATATATTCCGTTACCTATATGTGAAACGAATACGCCGTAGAAGTTTCAATGTTGGTACTCCTGGTTCCTGCCTGTGAGAACAGGGCAAGTTCAGACATGTTCAGTATCGCCTACCTCTGTAATGGTGGTAAAACGCAGTTAAAGTTGATGTTAGAGGAAGATACGGAGCTTTTTATACGTAATCACTGCTGATGACACTTAGCTACATCATTTTGATTCTGAGGGCATACAGCAAATCTCAGTGTGGAAATCTCCTTCATCACCAAACCCCCCAAAAAGCTAAAGTGGTTGCTTCTGCTGGGAAAGTTATGGTCAACTCTTTCTTTGATATTCATGGAATGGTTTATCAGCATGTGGTACCCGCACACACATGAGTAACTGCACAATACTACAGCGATATCCTGAAAACATTGCAGGTCCATATCAGGTGCAAAAGACCACATTTCCCTGAAGCAGGCTGGATGCTACACCACGATAATGCGCGGTGGCATATCGCCAATGTTGTTACTGAATATCTTGCAAAAATCAACGTGAAGTGCATCCCTCACACTTCCTATAGTCCGGATTAAGCCTCATGTGACTCTTTTCTATTCCCTAACTTGAAGAAACGACTTGGTGGGGTGGCATTATCCATCATCAGAAGCAGTGGTGAAGGCTGCGGAGGCGGTTGTGAAGGATCTCTCAGAAAATGGTTTCCAGCATGTCTTTAAAGACTGACAGAAACGCTGAGACAAGTGCATCGCATTCAAGGGAGACTGTTTTGAGAAGGACCATCAAAATTATGAAGAGGAAAGGTACGTTTTTTCGTTGTTGTTGTTGTTGTTGTTGTTGTAATTTCAGTCCTCCAACGTTAGGTCATATCGGACGATGAATGAAATGGGTGAAGTGATGCTGAAATGAGCCCAGGGTCCATAGAGCTTAGAGTGACCTGACATTCGTCTTTCAGGATAAGGGAAAACCCCGGAAAAAACCTTATCCAGGTAACTCACCGTGACCGAGATTCGAACTCGGGATCTCTTGAACGTGAGGCAGATATGCTACTACCATGCTACCGAGGCGGGCGAGTAAAGGTACGTTGTCACAAAAAAAAAAAAAAAAAAAAAGATAATTTTTTATTGAACAGTCCTTGTATAACATCATCCAGCGTTGGCTCCCGTTGAAATTAACCATATACGGCCACAAGTTCAAAACAGCAACGGAAATAAAGTTGAGAAAATTGTGTACAACAAAACACTCACAACTTCACTCTTTGGTTTCCTGTTTCTTCTTAAGGTAAATCAGCAACCCTACAATATTTATATCTTTATGATGAAACTATTCATGTTGTGTAAGACCAATAGCATCGAATAGTATTCCAAAACGGGTAAACTTTTAAGAAAGTTGTCCATAAAAATAAAACCATTCCGATATTTGTTCATAAGTAAATTTAGAAATGTTTTCAAATTGATAAACGCCTAACTTTAAACCACAAGTTCAAAGAAGGTCATATATCTGACACGGTATATTTATTTAAAAGAGAATCCATGACCTACAACGACGAATTTAGGTTATACCTTTGGTTACACCGTAGTAAAATCCCTTATTAACATATTTAATCTTACACTTTCATCAGAATACACCGCAGCTGAAGATTCAATCCATCTACGTCAAGAACTATTCCGAGCTGAATATTTTAACAATTCTATCCATTGAAATGCAGCCGTTATAGAGCAGTTATATATTACAGAGCAGTATCTGGTTAACTTAAACTGACCGAATAAGATGACCTGCCAAGCTAAAAGGGCAACAGTGTACGAACATTCGTTCCGGAGCGCCTTAGTTCGGTTCCCATCGACTGTATTCGCTGACTTTGCGTTTCCATGGTTATTACTGAACGTTAAGTGCGTGCTGGGCTAGTTTCTCATCTAGTTCGATTTGCTCTACATTATTTCCCTATACTTATTAACTGAGTGGAGCAAAACATGGACTATCAGTTTCAACTTTTTCAGCAGTTCCCTTATGTAACTGTTTCCAACTTAGAAAATTTGAGCATTTGGAATCAGTATTAGAAAGAAAATCACATATCCAACAATTGAAAATGAGAAAAAGTAGAAGAGAAAGGGACTGTAGTCGATATCGTAAGTTCAAGAAAATCGCTCTCTCGTGTTACAACTACTTATAACAATAACGAGTGGCCCTTTTCACCCTTCAGACGACATAATTATAAAATTATTACGAGTGTTTGTCGGTAATACTTAAAACAAACATATCGACGAGTATAAACATTGAGAATTGAAAGGTTAATTCAGAAGGTACCAAATTTATAGACACAGATGGTAGTAACTTACAACGAAAATTTATATAGTTTCATTTGTTAGAATTATCTAGAATGATGGAACATCCAGGGCTGGATAGAGTTATTTAGTAATGCCATGAGATCGGAGGGCCACCAGTCGCGACTTTCAAAACGAAGCGAATATATTTAAATTTTGATAAAAAATCGATTTTGAAGTCATAAAACTATGCACATTGACCAAGTTTAAGATTACCATTACTGACTGGCACCATGGGATATTTCTTTAGCTACTGAATGCGGGTATAAATTAACCCTATTTTTTTTTAACTATAATAACCAGAAAACGGCGGTACGTAAAATATACGACAGATTAGGACTTAACTTGTATATTTACCTCTGGTTCTGACAGATCTTTAAAGCTGTGTACTGTGCTGAATGTATATAGATCAACCAGAGCTGGAGAGAGCCTAATTTACACATAAATTACCCATAAGACGAGTGAATGCCGCAAACATCATGGAGACATTTAGAGATTCAGCAACTTTGGGGTAAATATCCTATGTCAATAAGATCCACATTGGCTGTAACTTGTCACAGCATTAATAACTTGTTGGAGACATATCTCAACAGCGCAGCTGTAATCCTGTTGCCCAGATTGAAGCATCTTGAAACGCATTGCTCAAAGCTCCAGCTACTGTCATTGAAGATTTTGTCAGGATTTTTAAGCACGGCTGAAAACTTTCAGATTCTATATAAGAATACGTCATATATACGAGAAATAGTCTTAGTAAATGCAATTCTGTAATATTCATATAATTTATATATGTTCTTATTCACACATTAGGTATGAAATTGTGAAAATGAATTCAATTGTTTAATTAAATCTCCAGAATTATTTTGAGGCAATATTACGAGGGCTGTTCAATAAAGATCATAATTTTTACGGTCAATTTTGCGCACTGTTAGCTCAATGTGAAGCAAACACGCCATAGTACTATCGCCTACCGCTGCAATGGAGGTAACACGCAGTTAGAGGAAGATCCTGAGTTTCTTTCAAACGTAATCACTGCTGATGAAACTTGGCTACATCATTTTTATATTGAGAGCAAACAGCAAAGCTCAGTGTGCAAATCTCCCTCATCATCAACCCCCAAAAAGTCAACAGTGGTTGCTTCTGCTGGGAAAGTTATGGTCATCTCTTTGATATTCATGGAATGGTTTATCAGCATGTTTTACCTGCACACACAGGGATGTCCTGAAAACATTGAAAGACCATACAAGGCCAAAAGAACACATTTCCGTGATGCAGGCTGGAAGCTGCACCACGATAATGCATATTCCCAATGTTGTTGCTAAATATCTTGCAAAATTCAACGTGACGTGCATCCCTCACCCTCCTTATTGTCCGGATTTAACCCCATGTGACTTTTTTCTATTTCCAAACTTGAAGAAACGCTTTCGTGGGAGGCATTATCTACCATCAGAAGCAGTGGTGAAGGCTGCGGAGGCAATTTTGAAGGATCTCTCAAAAAGCGGTTTCCAGCATGTCTTTGAAGATTGGCAGAAACGCTGGGACAAGGGCATCGCATTTAGGGGAGTCTATTTTGAGAAGGACCATCAAAATTATTAGGACGAGTAAAGCGACGTTGTCAAAAAAGTCATCATACTTTATTGAACAGCCTTCGGATATATGCGCACACGATGTTTTCCACTGGCCTCATATTCTCCACTCACTTTCTACAAACATTTTATACAATATCTTTTTCTTGTATTTGCCTATTGCTAATTAAATTAAGTATTTCGAGAAGTAATTTATCTTACATTAAGCTTTAGGTACAGGAGACCTAGCGGGATGTTTAAGGCGGTTTCGTCTGAGTCCCGCATTCGTAAGATCAAGGTTAGTTTCCCGTAGCCAACCGACCTGACACATGGATTCTTCTACTTTTTCTCATTTTCATTTTTTGGGTAAGTGAATTTCTGTCTAATACGGACTCCAAATTCTTAAAATTTCTACGTTAGAATCAGTGACATAAGGGAATTGGAAGTGATAGTCCACGTTTTACTCCGATCAGTTACTTGGTATAGGGAAATAATGTAGAGGAAAACGCCAGGAGTATGCTGGATAGAGTAATTATATTTCCCAATTTTCTTGTCCCTCCATTTTATCTCTATTATCATTTCATATTATCCTCCATCTGGTGGTTTCTTTCAGGGAAAAGTTGTCGACGGATGTCACGAAGCTGCATCACAGATGATATGCCCTTGGTAAACTCCTCCTCCCGTAGGACAGTCCTTGGTCTCCGAACCCGGTCTGGTTGGACCATTTCCGGACCATAGAAGAGTGGGCTGCCAGTTGTACCGGCCTGCCGGGGAGGTTGCAAATGGTAAAGTGTAGTGACTCTGCCCTCTGAACTGGCATGGGATTGGGATATCATTACGGAGGGGATTCAGTACCTAGGCCACCATGCTGGGCCAATTGTCCCTATACCCCCAAGTGGAGCCACCCCTGGGAGGAAGGATGAGGTGAAGGAGACAGAGGGCGGCCGACCCAAGGAGCCACGATAGTACGGAGGGCAGGATCCCTAGATTTTAATTCGATAGAGACTTCCTCCGACAGGACAGCAACGAACGGGACGGTAACGAGCCCAGCAGCCCTGCCCTAATGTCCCAGGTAGTAAATCCGAGCCACAAAGGTGCCTGTCTGGCGGACTCGAAAGGGTCCTTGCAGAGGAGCAACCGACCTACCGGAGGAGGAAGTAGTTTTCCTCAGAGCATATCATCCTGCCATGCACCACCGAGACACCCGCCGACACTTCTACCCTGAAAGAGACCATCAGATGAGAGATCATAATGGAGATGAAATGGAGGGACAGGAAATTCTGGGGATATAATTAAGCCACCCAGCATTCGCCTAGCAACCCGGGAAAACCCCTGAAAAGACCCATGGGTCATGTAGGTGGACCTCGGGAATCGAACCTTGGTCTGCCAAATGCGGGGCACAGAGGAAACCGCCTGAGCCATCCCGCTCGGTCCCGTACTGGCATGGCTCCTTGTGCCGCCCTGTCTCCTTTCACCTCACCCATCCTCCCAGTGGTACCCACTTAGGGTTACAACAGACCAAGTTTGGAACACCGTGTCGAATTCCCTCCCAGTTCAGTCTAGGTAGAGGAGAATTAAGTGATGGCCAAGCCTTTGAAATTTAGGTCACTCAATTTTTACATTTAACTCTTAGCTTGACTAACAACGGAAAAGTAAATTTTGACTTTTACTTAAAGTATACAGGAAGTACTTTAAAATTAAAAAAAAAAAAAAAAAAAAAAAAAAAAATTGGACAAATGTCGAAATGTCTTAGTCTAATCGTGCATTTTAACTGGAGTCAAATATACTCAATTATCTTAGTTAATTCATGGATATTAATCATTTCTGCATATTATATGGGCTAAGGTCTTTGATAGATAGAGTCAGCATGAAAAAGTCAATGCCATGGCCAGGATTTGAACCAGGGATCTCCTGATTTCCGTCCAGTCGCTCTAACCCATTGAGCTACCGTGGCCAACTTGCCGTCCTGACATTAAATTCTCCATTTGAGTCATACATTTTCCTGGTAGACCACTATGAGCTCTCGCATCCGAGATACACCGTTTGTGGCGAGTTTCTATCGTAAGTACTTGAGTCCCAAGCTTCATCATTTAACTCTTCAGTTAATATTTTAGTTAACTTATGGAAATTAATCATTTCTTCATACTAGTCGTATATAGGCTAAGGTCTTTGATAGATAGAGTCAACATGAAAAATTCATATTGAATGCCATGGATTTGAATTTTTCATGTTGACTCTATTTATCAAAGACCTTAGCGTATATACGGCTAGTACGAAGAAATGATTAATTCCCATCAAACGATGGGAGTTAAACGATGAAGCCTGGGACTCAAGTACTTAGGATAGTAAGTCGCCATAATGGTGTATCTCGGATGCGAGAGCCCCTAGTGGTTTACCGGGAAAATATATGAGTCAAATGGAGAACTTAATGTCAGCACGGCACGATGGACATGGTAGCTCAATGAGTTATAGCGACTGGACGGAAACCAGGAGATCCGTGGTTCAAATACTGGTCATGGCATTGAAGTTTTCATGTTGACTCTGTTTAGCCAATTATCTTTTATAGTCAAATATCTTACGCTTTACAAATTCAAATTTCACATAATTAAGTTCGAATTAAGATCATTTAACTATTAATGCAGAAAATTCCGTATATTGAATTTGCCTCAATTTTAAGCAAAGGCTTCCATACATAACATTGTTTGGGAATAGGAACGTTCTTGGCTGACTCTCGTAAAATAATGAATTTAAACAAGAAGTCCTTTAGGTAATCCGACATTTCTGCTTGAGCTGTGGTGTTTACAGGCACGCGGGTTTGAAGGCTGCGAAATGTATTTTCGGAAAATATCGATTTTCATTAAATTGAAATAAAATACATTACCTAACTACTATAACTATATATTAGAGAAAGTCTAAGAACATCTAGGAACAGCCATAACATTAATCCAATCCACGAAAGCAGCATTGGAGAATTTAAAGTAGAGGAGTGGTGCACGGTAATGGGATTCTCATTAAGAAATGTTATCTTAAGGCATATGATACGAGGCGGACAAGATTTTAATATTCCGAGTTCATGAAAGAGGTTCTAGGAAATTAAGTTCTGTACATGCTAAGGGCAGAGAGGTAAACACAGTTAATATCATGAATATAAAGAGAGAATCGTAAAAGCCAGTACCTTCTTTTAATTCGTACGGCGCATATCGTACCAAAACAGTGCTGGGAATATGGCGAAACCTAATACTGTAATATAATGTGTAATGGAATTCCGATCCATGCGCTGCACTATTTTCATGTCTGCCATGCATTCCAAATTTCTTACACTTCTAGGTATAACGACATGAAGTGCAAAATCAAGAGATCCAAATAGTAATGGAATTATTTTTAAAAATAATCTCAGGTTCTGCATTAACATATGAACTTTCATTACACATTTCGTTGTAGTTACAATAACAAAGCAGCATACTATAGTTGGTCAGATTTTAACGGGGATCGCTCTCTCATGTCTTTGAAATCCCATACCCTTTCCTTAATCACGAGAATAAGCAAGCAGCAACTTTACATTTAAGACAGTAGTAGATATGTGTAACATTAATACTTTTACAAAATATGATTTCAAATGTTCAACCTTTTACCTCACTCATATTAATGTAGATTAAACATTTGTAGAAATTATTATCAGATGAAGTAAATTCCGGGCTTGTAGGCCGTGGTCTACTGGGCTCTTTCTTCTTCTTCCCAGACGTTTCGTCTGCGACTACGGCAGACATCTTCAGTGGCGGCGATGAGACTCAGCCAACGACAAAGAACCAGACCGGCAGCAGTAATGTAGTGTAGTTCAAAAATAAGGAAAATAAAATGATACAAAAAGGTAATAATGTTTAAAGAAAGGGTAAAAATAACTGTAATACAGGGAAAAAAAGAAAAGAATTACTATAGTTAAATCAGTGTAAATGTAAAAGATTATGTATGTAAAATAAATTTAAATAAAGTGTATAATATCCTCCCATGTACATTCCTCTCCCCTCCACTCCTAGGTTTATTTTTCAGGACCATCGGCGGATGTCGAAGAGATTATAAGACTCAGCGCCCTCTCCAGCTGAAGCCTCAATTAAGGTACGGTACCACAGATTAATTACACTTAGCATGACACCTAAACCTTGCTCCTCTGCATGAGCATGAATAACCACCACTACCCATAGGTCCCTGGCCAGGGCCTGGGTCATGGCCAGTACCTATTTCCCCACTCTGCTCATATGCTCTCTTGAATGCGGGCGTCTTTTTAGTAATCACCCACTAACATCCGGGTTGCTTCGGCGGTACCACACACCACCTACCACTTGTCCTACCCATCACTTTAGTGTAGCTTAGTGCATGGTAGGGGAGGCGACGTAGATACCTTTCGGATGATCGTCACCGGGTGTGGCGGAGGCGGGGCCACACCTAAAAAAAACAGCACAGTCGCTGCTGAAATACCCACTAGAGTACTACGACCTTGCCACTGCCACTGAAGATGTCTGCCAGAGTCGCAGACGAAACGTCTGGGAAGAAGAAGTAAGAGCCCAGTACGCTACGGCCTGCAAGCCCGGAATTTACTTCAACTAGTGACACCGGCCGTGAAAGCCTTAGAACCTTGATGATATTATCAGATGGATAGAGTCAACGTGAAAATTTCAATGCCATGGCCGGGATTTGAACCATGGATCTCCTGGTTTCGGTCCAGTCGCTCTAACCCATTGAGCTACCATGGTCAGCGTGCCGTCCTGACATTAAATTCTCCATTTGACTCGTATATATCCCCGGTAGACCACTAGGGGCTCTCGCATCCGAGATATACCGTTTGTCGCGACTTACTATCGTAAGTACTTGAGTCCCAGGTTTAATGATGATTTAAATTAAATCGCATTTGAATGCGTCTTTATATAAATAGGAACGGAATAAGCAAACACCCTGTTAAAATATATTGTCTTTCTTGAATGAAGATTTAAATTAAATCACATTTAAATGCGTCTTTATATAAATAGGAGCGGAATAAGCGAACACCCTGTTAAAATAAATTGTCTTTCTTGACAGGTTGGCTTTACTGACAGATAATATGTAAAAAAGGAGTTTATTTCCTTGCCTGGACGTTTTTGCTGAAGCGCCCCCTGGCGGTAGTAATGGAGAAATTCTAATTTGGAGATATTTGGAAACCATTTAATTCGCACAGGTCTGATATTGCATAAAACACCTCAGCACAGCAAATCGGGTTAAAGTGGTGTGAACATACCATCACTTTGCCTCCGTGTGCGCATTTCTCATTCGTTAAACCTGATGATGAAATCTATTTTCCCTGGCATATATCCCCCATCCGCACGACAATCACCGCCGTAAACATTTCACCGTTATAAAACTGCGGTAATAAAATCTAGCCCCCTGCTTTCCTTCAATGTAAAAACATTCTGTGGCACAAAAACTATTCAACGAGAAGTATACAGCAGTTCTGCGGTTATCGCATTGAAATATCACAAATATAATTGACTCTTAAAACAACAGGATTTATTTTATGTCATCTGTAAAATACGAAATGTCTTTCTCTATTTGGGGTAGATTAGTTTAGGTTAGTTTAGCTTATCAAAACCTCCACCATTACTAAAATTTATTCCTGGCATCTCAGAATGCAAATTCATACACCTGCGTAAATTCTCTTATAATGTTTGGCCTAAAACTGGTTCGCAATCAGGCTACTGCGCTTGGCTTAAACCTACAGTTTTTTCTAATTCTTATTTGGACATGATATACTATGGGAAGTCTAGAATTAGAATGTATCAATTATATAGTTAGCTTGGACATTTCGATAATTGCTGTAACTACCTGTATTTTTAAGATCACAAACATCACTATGTACCTGGTTCATCAGTTTTATTTTGTTAGTTGTGCTAAAGCAATTCCGGTAATTAAGAAAATTCTGCAACCAATTCAAAAAAAAGTATTAGAAGTTGATAGTCAACCTCTACAACTACTGTTAATTAGGAAAAATTGATTACCCATATAGAAAACCCGATTTAACAGTTCCAAAGTTGCGAAACAATAAAAACGACGTTCTGCAATTCACATGATTTTGCTGAGTGATCTCTGGCTACAAAGTGTACTACCACAATATAAAAAATTGGATATAAGGTATTGGAAAACACTCCATTTGCAATTACAGTATTTGCAGTTTGGAAAAGCTACTCCCTAGAGAATGTGAACATGACGTAATATATGATACCGAAATTAAGGGTTGCAATGTATAAAGAATCGTAATGGATTTCGAAGGAGTCTTGTGTTTGTTACGACACGAACAGGTGCAGTTGGTTGAGTTGTTATAAAAAGGAATGTAGGAAACAGTGTCCTTAGCAGATTTCTAAAGGGTAGCACTTGACGTTGTTGAATGAGGTATTCTTCGGACCCTTCTTAATGGCATGACAAAATAGTCACAAAGGGAATCTTTGGTTGAATAATGGGCTTCCAGAAAGTGAAAGCTATACACCCACGCGCATCTGTGGAGGACAGTTCGTGGCTGGGAGCCGATTAGGGCAGTCCACTGCTTCTGCCTTGGTCGAGGGCAGACCAGAGGTGGTGAGAGAAGATATTTGTCGGTTCATATGTACGTGAAGAACGAATTAAGTTTATCGAGTAATAAGCATCCCACCTTCAGTCTCTCTGAACAGTGATATATTGGTAACCCTTGGTCGGCAACTTCAAGTTCGATAATCTGATAAAAAGAAGCAGTCAATAAATAAGTTTGAAACGGGCATTGCAGTGTCATTAAAACTATCCTTCTCATACGTATCCACGCATACCCGGAGATAAACCTCATTGCTTTACCCTGAGCTAAACATCATTTGCTTCAAACCGTCACCCCAAGTGGAACTCCTTGCTCCCAATACATTGTTGCTTCATATAGCAATATCTCGAATTCAGTGTTGCA
The DNA here is from genome assembly GCA_030765055.1 of Mantis religiosa. NCBI lineage: Eukaryota > Metazoa > Arthropoda > Insecta > Mantodea > Mantidae > Mantis > Mantis religiosa. The sequence continues at coordinate 163,916,613 of CM060952.1, forward strand.
ATATTCTAAACTTTTATTACACTGGAAAAATATCAGGGAATTGAAATGTAGCTTACTTTTTGCAATCATTAAGTAACTTTTAAAGTAACTTATAAAAGTAATGTGTAATTTCTTTTTACAACATTTCATTTCATAACAAATACTGCACTAGCATATGTAATCAAATACTCAAAACCTTTAACTACATTTGTTATAATTCTATCGGTCTGTGCACTAATGTATCTGGATGCCAAAATAATATAATGAGCCTTATCAATTTATTGCCCTTGTATTTACGTTGTAATCATTACATTAATGAACCGATACCTTATTTTAACTGAAAAGATAAGTTTGTCGATGGTGAAACATTATGTGAACTTTCCAAAGAGCTTAAATTTGTAATCATGGTGTTCAGAGTCATAATTCATTCTATAGTTTAAAGGTTTATGAGTATGTGATGATGGTGTAGCGGTTATGATGTTAAATAAATAGAGGAATAAGTAAATGAGAAAACGGTTAATGATTTAATTAGAAAACTTTATTTAAAAACTTATTTTAACATTCCGACCAAGGATTCCTCAACCACAAAAGCTTACTTATGGGCCATCCGACATTTCCAGAACTTGGACTGCTGGATGGGGCGGGAGAGGGTAAGAATATCAAAAGATTTTCCCATATTTCACATTATTTTGTGTGAATATCAGGGAGTTTAACAAAAACATTATTTTTCCCTAGTGTATATGACTGAGGAAAATGTGAAACTCTTGTACCAAATTTTGCTTTTACACAATTTTTAAGTGGACATGGTAAATTTGGTAAATACTTATCACGCTTTCACTTAACATCCAACCCCGAGTGCATGTGTGGTGAAGAATTTCAAACTGTGGTTCATCTCCTTTTCTGTTGTCCCATTATCTGGAGAGAAAGACAAGAATTAATATTCAAGCTAGACTCTCTAGGAACTGATTTTTCTGCTCCGCTACATCTTTGCTAATGAAGCCACAACAGTATAAGTACTTCATGATGTTTATAAACTCAGGGTTTAAATGTCTCAAATAATTTAAATTAATATGCATCAGATTAAAACATATTTTCTTCCTTCTAGTATTTAAAATATTTTTGTTAAAATTGTATATTTTTATGTATCAACTCTAACCCTAATATATCACTGTGTAAATTAGGGTTCAATAAATCTGGATAAAAAAATATCAGGGAGTTTAACCTTCGTGTTTGGAAGAGTCGCGAGGGTACAAAATTAGAGCTATAAACCGTAAAACAAAGAAATAACAATCTAGATCATTATACAATAGTTACCCTAACATGGAGGTAATAAATAAATACTAAGTGATTGGAGTTAAATTTACTCGTGCAATATCAGGTAAATTGCAGGCTTGAATATAACTTTGCATGAAATAGGAGCTACTTTTTCATTTAATATTTATAACATATTTCTACTACTGTGTAAAATTATACTTTATTAGCAAATAACACTTTAGCATTACTGAATGTAATCTCAAGATTCATTTCTTATATGGACTCTCAATATTCTGGTACAATAAGTTAAATAGAATGGATCTGAATGTAGTTGAAAGCAGTATGACATTAAGATCTCCAATGCAGACGTCTCGGTATCAACCAAATGACGGAAGAGATCATGGTGGGCTCAAAAGGTGAGTGAGGGAACATATCTTATACCCTGACAATGAATGTAGGTCCCATACACCCGCCTCGGTAACCTATATGGTAGCGTGTCTGCCTCACCGCCCCCCCCCCCCCAGGGGCCTACTGCGATAGGTACGGGAATTGGCGATCCCGAGTTCCCGAGCCACCCTGCCACCCTCGATGTGCTTACCTCCTATCGTTCATCTCGTCGTGAGGAGATGAGATTGACTCGGTTACGCATTGGTCACTGTTTTTTACGCATTGTTTTCTGTTTTGAAGGGAGCCTGCTCCATTCTGTCCGTTTTGAATTGCGTTATCTGTCCGACACGTGCTGCTATGGTTTTTGCCCTTGCACACCTTAGGAAGTCTCTGTAGCTGCCGGCCAGCTTTGCAGGAATGCTAGAGGATGACAAAGTAGTGGAGAAGGTTTTTAGCTTCTTTTCTACGTTAGACTTTAGAATTTAGTGAGGGGAATTTTTGGTAGGTTGGATTTATATTTCTTTTTATTAATTCTACTTTTGTTTGTTTGTGGTCATGTACATGTATCTTTCGTAAGTTTATTTACACCAGTATAGAATTTTAGCAAGATTTAAATCTGGCTTTTGCCATAACTAGTTATTTTTAAAGGGTGCTGATGACAACTGTAGTTGAGGGCCCTTATACACATCATCATCATCATCATCATCATCATCATCATCATCATCATCATCATCATCATCATCATCATCATCATCGTGTCTGCCTCACGTTCAAGGGGTACCGAGTTCGAATCTCGGTTAGGGTGAGTTACCTGGATAAGGTTTCTTCCGGTGTTTTCCCTTATCCTGATAGACGAATGTCGGGTAACTCTAAGCTCCCTGGACCCCAGGCTCATTCGAGTATCATTTCAACCATTCATTCATCGTCCGATATGACTTAACGTTGGGGGACGTAAATTACACAAAAATGGTCCCAAACAAAGAACTCGTTTGATAACGACTTGATTGTAAAATAGCAAGTAAGCAATATGAATCCGTTTCAGAAATACAATAGATTTGTAATATATTATCGATACGCCAGTTTAAGAGGCCTTTAGCACCCTTAAGACTTAAACAAACTGCAGATTTTGCAAAGGTTTATTCTGTAGCGCAGTGAAATTGAAGCTAGCATAAAAATGTCCAAAGAAATGACAAACTTCATATTACAGAAGCTATCTTGTTCGTAGGTTCCATAAAGGGAAACAAAAATTCTGGCTCCGCACACATTGGTAGCTCTTCTTTTGTTAAGCCCTTTAATACTACATGAAAGCAAAATGTATAGTTACAAAACAAGAAAATATACATATTAGCACCGTTTATGGTGCAGTTTTACATAGTTAACTTAAAGAGTATATGTTCAAAGGTTCGAAAATTCAATACACTCACAATATTATAACAAGAAATTAACTTACAAAATAGTGCTTCGGCTTTAATGGAACATATTGCATACCTTCATGATTACTCCATATTCAATTTCAATCAATATGATGGTTATTATTGTAAGGTATAATAAAGTTATCTACGTAGTTTTTAACATATGTATACTTTTAGCATACAATTACTATATTTAAAAAAATTGTTTTTTATTGTATTTCATATTTGTGGCAAGGGCAGACAATTCAGACATGAAAAGGACAGCTAATCGCTACTTTTGTGGCCTTAATTCAAAGGACTGCACTTCAAGCCACAAAATAAACCTCTTATCTTTCTCATTTTACCTTGATAAATGTAGACTCCATGGAAGGCTGAGATATCCTTCCAATGTACTTCCGAAATCTGACTTAAAATAAAATTTTTTCTCCTTATTATACTGTTTTAATGTATTTGTGTCACTGATTCTCGTTGCCGATTCCATTTATGAGGTCACACCTTAAAATCGAATTAATTTAAACTTCCATATCTTTGTGGTTTGTGAAATAATAGAATGCTGTTCATTTTAGTTCTGCCAATATGGTTTCACAATCATTTTCCTCTTAGACTGTGCTTCAGTCTGAATAGGATCTATTAAGATTGCAGCTGAGTGCTGGCAATTTCGAAGTGGGAGTGATCCTTAACATATCTTTTTGCAACGAAAATTTATGCAATAAGGCTTAATTGTGGTAGTATGTCATTTAGGGTTAAACTTAACCACTGGTGCGACAGCCCTAAGAGGGTCAAGGTCTACCAACCCGACTGTCGGCCTCACGCCCACCTACCAATGGCAGAAGTGCGTGATAATCCAACCGGTGCGGTGAGGAGATGTGGTGAGCATCTCGGCATTCCCCAGCCGGAACGTTGGTTTTCGTGACCAGAGCAGCTTACCTATCATAAGCTCCTCACTTTCCTCACGATGGTGAGTGGGCACCGCTCCTACACCCGGGACAGAAAATCCGCATCACATGGGTGGGATCGAACCAGGGCCGCTTTCCGTGACCAGGGACCAGAGTATGGTGCCTTAGCCCACTACGCCACGGCGCAGGAGGCCTTTAGGATTACTTCAATTATAAGTACAGTAAATCATTACACGTTATCTACCACCCTGTGGTAAATAGGGTAAAATTTATTACGCATTTACACAAAACATTCCAAAGGAAATTCACGTGTTCTGTATTTAAAATAGAATAAACAGTCTCACAAAAACATCTTTATATGCATGTGTATAACAAACGCATAACTACGAAATAAAAAAAAATGGGCTAAAACGCAAATTTAGAATTTATACTGAATATGTCATATTACCCTTTACATGAAATAATATTTATAGCCTTTTGTTTTCTCAGAAAGATTCTAGCGATTTTCAAATACCAAATCTGTAAGATATTTAATAGACAAATGAAAGTCTATTTGAATTTTATAGTAGCAGCATCTGAAGTCCTCTTCATTTTTTTTTTAATTTGCGTCCTCCAACGTTAAGTCATATCGGACGGTGAGTGAATTGCGTGAAGTGATGCTCAAATGAGTCCAGGATCCATGGAGCTTAGAGTTACCCGACATTCGTCTTGAAGGATAAGGGAAAACCCCGGAAAAAACATTATTCAAATAACTCACCCTGACCGAGATTCGAACTCGGGACCTCTTGAAAGTGAGGCAGACACGCTACCATCTACGCTACTGAGGCGGGCATCTTCGGGTTGTCTACGGATTTTCCTATCATTCATTCCACAAACTGCTTCATAATATCCTTCCCTTTCCTTTACTTTACGTCATTTCGTATTACTTTTTCAATCTTATACCAGCTATCGAGCTTATCACCCATGCAGGATATCTCTCTACATCTCACTTCAAACTCGCAGGTATAACTTTTGCATACGAGGGGGTTAAATTTGATAGAGAGAGGGAGAGAGAAATTGGTTTGTTGTAAGAAACCTTTTCCTCTTTGTAAGATTTAGAATTTTGTACATTAGCTTCTGCTAGCAATTGTGATTTTTAAGCGTACTTAATGAGTTCAAGATAGCAGAACCTTAAAGTTCTAGGTTTCTTACTGAATGATTTGATCAGAACCAATCGCCTTAGCTACTCTGTGTTATAGTCAGCTAATTGCTTTACCCTTTAGGCACAACTTTCCTTACTTGTGACAAAATTTATTGAAAAAATTTAGTTCTTCCTTCTTGCATTACGCATTGATTTTTTAACATACGGAATGATTTATTTTAATTCTCTGCTATGTTAACGTCAATAATTTTGGTACCACAATACAGAAGGGTAGCAAGGATAACAGCTCAGCTATAAACGCAGCAGGAAAACAAAGCACTGGAGTTCAATGTATCAGCTTTAAGCTCTGTCTAGCAGCAGTGAGCGTTTACAAATCAAGTAAAGTGATAGTCCAGGCATGAGTGCGTTTAGTGCCGTGAAAGGAGACAGTTTTCCCTCAGGCACAATTGAGAAGCACCCAAACTTTTGCGAGAGAGCGAGAGATACACACGTACTTCTACTTCCTCTTTCTGTTGAGACCTCCCCACAGGGATGGTTTATGAGTTTCATCAATGTACGTATGTTACATCCAGCAGAGGTACAAAAACATCACATACAGCCTTTCTCTCGAGTGTGTGCTTGTTAGTTGTGACACGCTCTAGTTTTCCTATGTTTCTATTATATTCCGTATTGCAGATCATCGCTGCTGATGGGTATTGTTTTGACGCGCTTTGTTTTGCAACAATGCAGATGTGAGCGCAGAAGAACAATACCGTGTCCCCTTCCTCGCAGCATCTGCTCTCAACGTCACAACGACGTTAAATTTCAACAATGTACCTTCTGAAGGCTTCCTGCCACGTAAAATGCCTGAAGAGAAAGTCTCAACGTTATCAAATGAAAAGCCAAGGGCTTTAATTTCTGGTTTTCCAGGTGTTTCTGGAATTCATTATATTCTGATATCACTGGAGATGTAAACCAAATACATAAAACTCTAGAAAATATAGGGACACAAAACTTTTATAATTTAGCGAAGCGCATGCTAACAATGGCTATTCCAAAGCTGAACGGGAAGTTGTGATTTTAACAACTGAGGAGGTCTTTTTTTTTTAAAGAAAAGTTACTGTCCGCATTTTATTAAATTTTACAGGAGGGAGCAATAACGGTTGTCAACACAAATCACTCTTTTTCAATGGAAAAAGTACAAAACCGTAAAATTGTCTAACTAAATTTGGATACAAAATGTATAAGTAGTGATTTTTTTCGTTGCTAAACAATTTTGAAAATGAGATATGAAAAATTAACTTGTAAAAAAGTTAAGAAGCAACAAAAGAGAACTGCCTAGCAACACTCAGATAGATAACTCGCTACAATGGGTACAAAACCGCCAAGCATATTCAAATATTACTATGTGTTTTAGGAGAATGAAATGCCGCCAACGCTCTCAACAATGTAAACTCATGCGAATGTTTTTGCAACAATTGTTTTGCAACAATGCAATTCCTGTAACAATTAGTTTGATATGATATTTGATTACCTGTTTCTTCTTTTCTTCCCTGAAATAACTGACGGAAGTTGATGGCTATCACTGCAAATTAGAATTCTGAAATACTTACTGACTCTATCATTGTTTTTAAAGACCGAACATATTTTCTCCAGTGTTCAAGGGGTAGGTTCTCTGTTGTTGTAATTTACGTTAAGTCATATCGGACGATGAACGAAATGGGTGAAATGATGCTCAAATAAGTTCGTGGTCCATGGAGCTTAGAGTTATAGGCATTATTATACACGTATAATGACTATATTCAACGTATACCTTTTCTTGTATTATTCTTATTTAAAATTTTAAGTCATTCAGAACACTTCAAATGTGTTGCGTGACATCTTATTTGAAACCACAAGATTCAATTTTTTGTCATGTTGTATGAATGAAATGATGTCATGACGGCAGGTGGTGTTTATATTCAATATATTATGTATTGCATGCTCATATATTTATATGTGTTTTTTATCAATTATTAATTAAAAAGTAAAACAAAGTATAACTACTTGTATAGTCTCATGGCATCGTATTGCTACAACCTATAAAACCCCTCCTTGCACTCCTTTCTAAAGTATGTTTTATAACTTGTTGTGGTCGTTAATAACAGATATTAATTCTCAGATACAGCCATGGACGAGACAAGCAACTCCGAGACACCTAAGGAAAAAGTTCCACCAATTTGCTTGCGCAACATTGGTAACTATCAACTTCTATTACAAGATCTAAAAAATAATGTTACCTCTGAATTTCACACAGAGCTTCGCGGGTCTATCCTTAAGGTTCATCCCTCTACTTCTGACGATTTCCGTAAACTTACTACATACTTCAGCTCCATACAACAGGAATACTACACTTACAGAAATCCGACAGATAAGCTTTTCTCGGTAATTATCCGAGACATCCCTCCTTCGCTCACTGATAAGGAAATCTATGACGAACTGTGCTTACAGAACTACCCAGTGCGGAAGGTCACTCGACTTATGAATCGGTCGAAACAACCCATTCCTCTCTGTGCGGTGGAATTGTTAAACAGCGATGATGGTAAAGCCATACTCAACCTAACTCGCCTGTTCTACAGTGTTGTTAAGGTGGAACATCGCCGTCGTAACACTGACATACCGCAATGCACCCGCTGTCAGAATTACGGTCACACAAAGAACTATTGTCAGCTGACCCCGAGGTGTGTTCGCTGTCTAGAAAATCATCACTTCTCACAGTGCACTAAACCGAGAGACACTCCAGCTCAGTGTGTTCATTGTCATGAAAACCATCCAGCTAACTACCGAGGTTGTCGGCATTATTTAGAACTGAAATTCAGAACACAAAATAGCAACACAAGGCAACAGCCTAGGAATTCTCATCGCTCCCGTCCCCTACAACAATCAGACAATCCTGCACAGCAACCATTACAACCCCCAGCTGCATCACCAGTACCTTCAACTTCTTCACCAGCAACTTATGCCAGTGTAACTTCTGCTTCCTCGACGAGGCGTACTACTGCACAACAAGATCCCTCTGACTCTTCATCTCTCTCGGCTCTGCTAATTAGCCTGTTCACTCAACTTCTAAATTCTTTATCCACGTTCCTCACTCCTCTCTTACCGCAATTTACACAATGTTTCCAAAACGCTCTTCTAACTACTTTCCGCAATGGTGGCGTGTAATAGGCCATCTCTTTCATCACTCACTCTCCTGAACTGGAACGCTAATGGCATACGCACTAAACGTGCCTCCTTCGCTGCCTTTCTCAGCTTGCACAGTATAGATGCTGCCTGTATCACCGAGACTCATCTTCTCCCGAATGAACGTTTCTCCGTTCCAGGCTACAGGATTTATAGATTTGATGGGAATGCACCTACCGCCTCTGGGGGAGTAGCTGTGCTAGTTAAACGTTCTCTGACTCATCATGAAATATTCCTACCTGTGATTCCCGGTTTTGAGGTAGTGGGCGTTAAACTCTCGCTTCGCGATAGCAACGATCTCGTTCTAATGAGTGCTTACAAGCCCCCAAATAGTAAGCTTAATACTCACTATTTCTCTTTCCTTTTCCCAGCAGAAAGCTGCACTCTCTTGCTAGGGGATTTGAACTCGAAGCACACTTCTTGGGGCTGTAGAGTCACAAACCCGAATGGACGGCGTCTGTTTGACACTATTAATGCCACTGGTCTTCACATACTGGCTCCCACAGAACCGACTTACTATTCTGGCAACCCACAGGTAGCTCCTGACATTTTGGACATTGGGGTACATCGCAATATACGATTACCTGCATCGATTTCTGCACTGCCAGCGCTCGATTCCGATCACTGTCCAGTGTTGGTCACATTTAACCTCACTCCTGATATTTTGCCACAAATCCCGCGACTCATCGATGGTTTTGTCAACTGGGACATCTTTCGCACACACCTGGATGCTGCACTCCACACCTCTTATCAACTGGGTAATGCGGATGCCATTGACACTGCCGTTCACCGTTTTACCTCTACGCTCTCTTCCAGTGTACGATCCTCTACTGTCCGCAGTCCTCAACCTCGCCATTTCCCCTCCTTGCCTATCCATATTACTCAACTCATCCAAGAGAAACATCGCATCCGTCGATTGTGGCAACGTCAGCGTCTACCCTGGCTGCGCCAAAGATTAAATAGTCTCATTCGACAAGTACGGACCGCACTAGAGCAACACCGATTTCAGGAGTACCAGCGACAATTAGCCACTATCCGTCCCGGAGATCATACCTTATGGAACATCACTAAGAGGATTCTCCGAGAGCCGACAGTGATTCCACCTCTTCAGGTTGATGGGACCCTTTTGAGTGACTCTGCTGCCAAGTGTGACGCTCTAGCTACTCACTACGAGCGTACATTCACGCCTAACATCTGTATTGACTCTAATATTCCCTCTTCCGTGGACAGGGAACTCCTTGAGTACCAACTTCGTCCTACAGCGCACAACAGAATTTCGTTCACTACTCCACGTGAATTGTCCCGCTTTATTCATCGTCTTCCCGTTAAAAAGTCTCCCGGTCATGACCTTATCCCTAACGTTGTGCTGAAGAATTTGACAAACAAAGCCCTAGCTTATTTATCATCAATCTTCTATGCTGCTCTGCGCATTGGTCATTTTCCATCTACATGGAAACATGCGGAAATTATAGTCTTCCACAAGCCCAACAAGCCAAAAAATCTTCCCTCAAGTTACAGACCAATCAGCTTATTACCTACACTTTCTAAGCTTTTTGAAAAGATTATTCATCAACGTATTTCTCATTTTTTGATCCATAATCAGATAATTCCGTCTTTTCAGTTTGGCTTTCGCCCGAAGCATGCTACCACTCACCAATTGCTCAGAATCACGCAGTCTATTATTCAAGGTTTCGAAAACAGGCAATACACCGTAGCAGCATTCCTAGATATCGCCCAGGCATTCGACAAGGTGTGGCACAGTGGACTACTACTTAAAGCATATCGCATTGGTCTCCCTTATTATCTGATACAAATCATAGCAAGTTTTCTCACCAATAGAACCTTTGTGGTGCGCATTGCTGGTTTCACATCCACCCGACGGCCTATTTTAGCAGGTGTACCTCAAGGTTCAGTACTTGCACCACTCCTCTTTAATATATTCACTTATGATCTTCCTGATATAGCTCCAGTTTGTACGGCGTTATACGCAGATGATACTGCTCTCTATTATTCTCACGCCAATATTCTTCATGCCATTCAGAAACTGCAAATTGCCCTAGATCAATTAGCTCATTGGTTCTCTCACTGGCGCATTTCCCTCAATACTAACAAGACAGAGGTTAAGATCTTCTCTTTACGACCTTATAGGGATCCTCCTTCACTACGGCTGCTGGGGGAACCGCTCTCATGGTTACCAAGCAATGTGCCAGTGAAATACCTTGGGGTGTTACTGGACACCCGACTTACTTGGAACGCCCACATCTGTCGGTCTGTTACGCTTGCGTTTGCCCGGCTATCAAAACTGTACCCTCTACTCAACAGGCGCACTTCACTTGGTTATGAATCCTCCCTGCTTCTTTACACATCTCTAGTCCGTCCTATTTTTACCTATGCAGCTCCAGTCTGGGGTGGCACCTGTAAGACTAATCTCCGCCGACTGCAGGTACTACAAAACAGGGTGCTTCGTACAGTTACAAACGCTCCATGGTTCATCCGAAACCAGCAGCTTCATCATGAGTTTGGTCTTTTACCCGTTCACCAATACATCCGACGCCTGGCACGTCCATTCTTTTACCATCTCCAGGAGGTCCCTGGAGCTGTTACGTACCGTCTCGGCTGTCGCACTCGCCAGCCAACTCGCCTGAAGCGCAGACTGCCCCAAGATCTTCTCCTGAGTGACGTCTCCAGCACAGACTCAGACACGTGATTACTACCATAAGACTTTAAGTTCTCAATTTGTGTTACAGTTATCCTCCATATTTAGTTAGAGGAGTCGTTCATGGCTACCTCCATTGTTATGTGTCCTGTTCCTATGTATCTTATAACAAACATCTGTAAAGCATAATTGCTGATCGATGGATAAAATAAAAAAAAAAGAATTCTCAGATACGCTTTAAAAGGTGTAACATTGAAAACATAAAATATTAGAAAATTACTGTTACGTTAAAGACTTACATAAAAATGAAACACTAACTCCAATAAGTATAACTTATATTACAAATGCAAATAATTATTAAGTAACCTTAAGAGCTGGTTTATTATTTATAGCATCATTAAGTGATTTGATTCTCACTCTTTAACTCAACTCTGTTAGTCAAGGCCTTCGGGACTGCACACAAAGTCATAAGTAACCATAAAAAGTGTTCCCTTTTAATGCTTCCTGTGGTTAAATTATACTATCAGCGCTAAACTTCAACTTCAACGCACAAGAATTCTAGCAGCAAATTCCTGACCTTTGCAAGCGTCTGGAACTTGCGCGAAAGCAAGAGAGGAAAAGCCGTATTATATTAGGATAATATTAGCTACTAACCGACCCCTGAGCCACTGCTACTGCTTTTACACAAATTCTTGCTACATCAAAGTTATCACCTAATTACATTTACTTTCTTGCAGGAAAGCACAGAGTGGTTGAAATGCTGCTGTATGAGGCAAAGGATGCCCATTTCGATTCTGGAGCATTGAATTCCTACTGAAAGAAACTGAATGTTCTTCGAGGTACTTAATGCTCATTTGGAAGGCTAACCTTTGTTGGCATGAAAACAGCATTAAGTTGCCTATTGTAAATAAGACAACAGTGGTCGAGGAAAGGGAAAGCTGTACTTTGTTACATTCTTCCTTTGAAAATCATTTTAATGAGAATTGTTTGACCTGTTTGTCTTTTGTGAAATATCTGAATGTCATAACAGGCCATCTCTGTAGTAGGCAGATGAAGTATTACACCATACTCAAATAGTTTATTTAACTGTCATGTCCATTAAACCATAAGAAAAATAATACACAAAAGATCTTGCGTACCATATGCCTAATATTTGAGATCATCTTGAAGGTTCATCAGGAACTTGAATCTAACGAGATGACTTAATACGCCGATGGCCATATTCCTGTGGTTTCTCAAGCGTTAAGAGCATGATTATAGAAGGCATAGATTTCGTGTTTCGAATTCTGTGCAATTCTATTTTTCGAGGCTGCAATATGCTATTGAGGTAAGTTTTCCACGACAGCAATTTTATTGGTCAATCTGAAACCATTTGTGAATTTAATTGTCCAGTTTCTCATGCTGGTGTATAAGCTGCTTTTACAGAGCCGAATCAATGAAACATTCACTGGTAGAACTAGAAATCTTACCATGGACCTCCTTATTTCCATCCTGATGCTCTTCCGCCAATGCGTGAATTCATATTAATTTATCTTCTCTGGTTTACAGATCCTGCTATACCTTCCATAAGATATGAATATTTCTGATATGCTTAAATGTAGACTTCCAGGCTCACAGTTAAGCCATTATGACCTAGTTTATGTCCTAGTCGATGTCCTAGTTTTACCACTATCACGATCTTTGCGGATTTCTCTTCCTCTATCCCTTATGCTTTGAGAAACAGAAGCTCTAGAACAGATAGAGTACCCAGGAAGGGTGACGAGCCCGCTGCCTGATATGAGAGCCACTGAACCAAATGACACAATGACAGTGAATTGTATGAAAGGAAAGATGGTAATGGAGCAATTGATACAATGGTGGTAGGGAAACCAGAGATCCCGGACAAAACCCGCTCCTGTGCCGTGTTGTCCACCACGCATCTCACATGCGGTCACCTGGGATCGAACCCGGGCAGCCTTGGTGAGATTGGCCCCTAATTTTTTAAATACTGTCACCGATTGCATTATTTCGTTGAAGCCGCGCAATGCCGGAGCTACGCGTAGGCAGAGATAGATAGTGGCGCGCAGTGCTAAATGCTTGCAGAGATTGAGAGAAACAGAGAAAGAGACAGTGATAGCTCCATTGTTCTCTCGCTACACCGCGAAAGGCCGTGAGAAGTCGGCGCGTTTCTAAAACAACGGCTAGGATATAAAAGCCGAAAAAGAGTCGAGTTGCTGGAACCACTTTCGTCAGGCTCCAGACGCTACAGATCAGGGCACTCCGAATCATATACGGTACAGACTGGAGATCTCCTGCCCATATCCTTAATGAACATTCCAACATCCAGTACATTGTCGACGTCATCCGCGAGAGGGCACGATCAATGGACGACAAAATTCAAAACCACAGCAACTCCTTGGTGAACACCCTGGGCAGGTATGACCAGAGGGAACAGAGACGCTTGCCATCTTACAAATTCCCAAAAGATGTCACGGAGCCCCTTGGTTAACCCAAGAAAAATTCCCCATATGACCCATATTACGCCTGATGGCTCAAGCGATATGCAACCTATAACCAAAACGGAGTAAAAACATAAAATACTTTCTCCCAAAACAGCGAAACGCCATAAAGAAGCTGCCTTCTGAGATTATTCAAGGGCTTCCCAACCAAAATTCGCTAAAACTCACTACCTACCCCTAGCAGAACAAAACATATCACACTAGACTCATTTCGCAGGTTAAGCCGCAAAGCGGCTAGGTACTGCTGCACAACACACCCGGACGGGTAAAGCGCCGCCCGACTAGGACTACCTCTGGGCATCTGGAGGTGCTGGACAGTTGCAGTTGTGCAGTGTGTGAGTTGTGGGGACATTTAAACTGTGCCGCGGTTGTTAATTGAGAGTGCAGCTGTGTGGATTTGTGAAGCGCACCGCAAGTGAATTCTTTTGTTTTTTTTTTGCGTGTGGTGAAGCAACGAGAGACCTTGGAGATTGCGTTTGTTAATGCTGCGTCATTCTGCTGATGTCAGAGTTGTACAAAGTGTGTTTTTACTTTTAATAAAGAGCATTTTAAATTTTGCAAACAAGACTAAGTTCTAGGAACCCACAAATTCACAATATATAACCATAAAAATACCTTAGCTTTTAACAAGTAAACGTTTTTACTTTACCATTCGGTAAAGAAGGTTTTGCATTCCACTAAAAAATATGAATATCAATATTTTACTGTGAATAAAAGTTTTGAGGTCCCTGAATTAAAAAGCAGAAAAATGTCTGTGGATAAAACTAAAAAACGGAAAGTGGGTTAAAATTAATATTAAGTTCAGCACCTCTAGATTGCAATACGAAGATTTCTGAGAAAATGCCCCCGACCTGAACTACACTGCATATGGAACATTTTTCAAAAATACTTGAGTTTAAAAAAATGGTTAATGATTCGAATTAAAACATGCCAAGTTTATTACAACTTCTTTATAAATAAATTTTATATCTTGAATTTTCTTAGAATATCTTGGAAAGCCCTCTTCATTCTGAGTGACCTTTGCATAAATTGGCAAGCTGTACAGGTCACTCAAAATCACACTGCATAAAATATACCAATTTGGTAAAAACTCAAATTCATGCAAAATCATTTCTAAATATTCCTTGTTTTATGCTAGTATCTTCCAATACCTATACATTTCTATAAAGGGGAGCGACAAGCAAAGAAATTTGGAACGTCAATCGCATTACACAGCGAAAGTCCCCTAAAATATTTGTAACTTAAAGCATAACGTATTCCCACATCTCCAGTGCATCATTAAGAAATAACAGAACTTTTATAGACGTTTTTTTTTTCTTTTTCAAAGAAACACACAAGAATGAGTAAAGAAAGACAATACAAAGCTTTTTTTCTCTTCCATTTCGTATTTTATCACTGCAGTGTGAAACAGTTATTTTATGTTGTCCCCAAAGAGTTTCAAATATTGTATTATGTGAGGTTATGTAGAGTGAGTCACGCACAGAGAAGCTATGTAAGTGGAAATGACGTCACAAAAGTGTGGAATAACAAACTTATTTGTGATTGGTGTGACGCGTATATCGTAAAACGTGGACCAATCAAATATAGAAGATTTTACGTTGCCATGGAGGATATTCAATATTCCTCTAGGGGGGGTCGAACTATTAGCGAAATGCTAATGTGTAGAAGAAGAGGAACTGGGGATTCTTCTCCTAACAGTCGCCGTGAACGGATGTAAGGTTCTCTTCTTAAACGCCGTTGTGTGCGGAAGAGTATAAGTTTGTTCTCGTAACCATCATCGATTATAACTAGATAATCTTTACATTAAATATCATCGCTAGAAGACACACAATTTAATTATTATACACGGTAGTAAAGAAAACGTATAAAACTTTTGATTCTTGCACGCATCCAGATAAACGCGTCACATCAAGTGAATCTTGTGTAAGAATAGTGTTATAAATGTTGTATCATACATCTTGTTCGAACTGGTGTTAATTGAAGTAAGGAAATAAAAGTTTCTACATTATTTAATACAGAGGAAAATGATTACTCATTTTACGTAAAATTTCCTTCCGCCGTACCACCCCTGTAAAAGAAGATATCTAGCTCAACCGACTGAAGCCACGCCGAGGTAAGCTGGGACTTCAAGAATCATCAATTCCAACCCCGTTCCAAATGATCACCTCAACGAGGGGCATAATTCGCCATCCTTCTATACGATTCGACATAAATCCAGTTCCAAAATGGCGCCCAACTGTATGGCTCGAATAGGCAGAAGGAGGATTACACCACAGGAGAATAAATAGTGTAATGGACAGGTAACTTCGAATCAAGAAAGAAGAAAGAAGAAAAGTGAGTACGGAAAATCTTAATAGATAATTAATAGAAAAAGTGACAAAATTATAATTTTCATTTTTTTTATGTTATTAAGAAAGGGAAAAATATTACCTAAAATGGAAGGTAAAAAATTAACAGACAATAAGAATAAAAATGTTGGGGAAGGAGTGGAAAGACTAGTTAGTGATAAGAGAGCAGAAATACAAGAAGTCAGGGAAGTAGTGGAAGGAATGAGTAGTGATGATGCAGGAACAAGTAGAACAGAAATTATGCAGAGTAAAGGTAATGAAATGATAATAGACAGGTTAGAGAAAATGATGAGTAATTTTGATGCTAAAATGGATAGTTTTAGACAGGAAATAAGACAGGAAATAAAACAGAATTCAGAAAAGGCAGATCAAAATTTAAGGCAGGAAATGAGTAATTTAAATGCTAAGGTAGATCAAAATTCAGAAAAGGCAGATCAAAATTTAAGGCAGGAAATGAGTAATTTAAATGCTAAGGTAGATCAAAATTCAGAAAAGGTAGATCAAAATTCAGAGAAGTTAGAAGCTAGGATAGATCAAGGTTTAGGTAACCTAAGAAATGAAATTGAGAAAGGAAGAGAAGAGTGTAGAGAAGGCATAAAATCTTTAAAACAGAAAATAGAATCTCATGATGGAGAAATGTCTAAGTTAAAAGAGATGTTTCAGGAAATGAAAATAAGTCAGGAAAATGTAGTAAAAGATATAAGAAGTGAATTGGCTAAGGAGTCAGAAATCCTTAAGCAACAACAAGTAGAATTTGTAGAAAAACAAAAAGTAGAAATAGGGGAATTAGAGAATAGAATAAGACAAGAAATAGATGCAGTCTTATTAGATAATTCACGGAAATACCATGAGGAAAATATTGAAATACAGAATAATTTTGTAAGAGAGGTAAATAGTATCAGAAATGATGTTAAACTAATTGCTACTGAGGTGCAAACACAACAAGATGAACTAAAAGTTAAATATGATGAAGTCAGTAAGTTGAATAGTGAAATGATTACAAGAATAGATTTGGCACAGGAAAGTTTTGAGAGAGAGAAAGAAAACATTAGCAAGCTGAATCAAGTTGTGGTTGCATTACAGGCAAGCAAAATTTCTGAGAATCAGAGGGTAATAAAATCTAAGAATATTACATGTATTGACTCACCTGGTAATTCAGGTAATATTGTACAAAACTTAGAGAATTATTTGGAGAGTGACGATACAGAATCTTTGTCACCTGATTGTGAAGTAAATGGTAATGGACAAATACAAAACATGCACACACATACACAGTTACACAGTCAAGGTAACACAAATTGTACAAATTATTTGTTGCATGACATAAGTCCACCTACTTTCGAAGAAGAATCGGGAGACAATCCCAAAATATTTCTAAAGGAATTAGAAGAATATTTTAAAATTAAAAAGATTCCAAATGAATTTAGGATGATGATTGTTAAAAGGTGTTTGAAGAAAAATGCTTTAGAATGGCTGAGGTTAACACTAGCATCACATGAAACGTATAGTATGTTTAGGAATGTGTTTATAAATAGGTTCTGGGGTCCAGAAAGACAGAGAAGAATTAAAGTCGAACTGGCCACTGGTAAATTTGAGTTCAAGAAGGGTGTGTCCATGACAGAATATTTCCTAAAACTTGCTAACAAAAGTAAACTTGTGAATCCAGATATGTCAGAAACCGAGATCGTGAATATGCTAATACGACATTATCCACCGCACATTAGAAACCACCTAATTGTGGCTAAGCCCGTCGACTTTACTGATATGATTGAGTTATTATCAGAATTTGAGGCTCATAACCTTAATTCTGATTCTACTCATAGTCAAGTTGATCCTGACAAGACTCATATAGAACAAAAGCAAGTAAATAGACAGGAAGTAAGACCAATATTCAGGGAAAATCACAACCATACTAACCAAAACCAAAATAGTTTTAACCAAAATTGGGGCGGGGCACGTTCAAGAGACAACTATGAACGAAGAGAGTACAACCCCAGAAAGACATATGAATCGGTAGTGCCAGGTATAGGAAGGAGAATTCCAAATACTCCTAGGAGGAATTATAATAATGACCAACCTGTGGGAAATGTGAGGAGTAATCAGGTGAATCAACTGAGGTTTTACAGGGGAAATAACTTAAGAACGGGTTATCAAAGTAGAGGAAGAGGAACTAGCATCGAAGACTCTTCATTAAGAGATTTTGGGGGTTCTAGGTTTGAAAGGGCAGACAATAACCTAGAAAGGACACCGACTCAGGGAATAGAAGGAGAAATAAATAACGGTAGTACCAACCCAACTGCTAGTGTAACTACCGACCGCACTAATGCGGAAAACTGAGTACCAAATCATTTTGTGCCTTGGAAAGTGGTTCGGTAAAAATGACACAGGGCAAAATCAAAATTCAAAATTTACCAGAAGATAAGCTCACTCTCTCCAGAAGTAAAGATCGGGAATTAGTAAATCCACCTCAGATTAACCTTCGTATAGGCGATAGCGAATATAAAGTATTGATAGACACAGGAGCTAGTTCATCAGTAATAAGTGAGAACTTATTCAAGGAATTACTATCCAAGTTTAGGATTGAATATTTAAACGTGTGTAATGTATACTGTAGCACAGCTATTGGGAAAAAGAAAGATAAAGTTAAATATCAAGCGTTAATTCCTGCGCGAATAGATGATTGGAATTTCAATTTTATCGTATTGGCAATACCAAACTTAGCTCGTGATATTATTATTGGCAATGATGTATTGTATGGTTGGCAAAGTGTGATAGATTTCGAAAAACATGAAATGAAGGTCAAAGGAGATAATGAAGTAATAAAAATAAATTTGTTAGAAGAAATTATATTAAAAGAGGATGAGAAGGATAGTATAAATAATGATAGGTTTTTTGTAGAAAATATAATATTATACGAAGAAGATATAATTAATAATGAAGAAGATGATAGTGGTAAAGAGAATTTACTTTTAAATAATAAAGAAAATGAGACGTTTGACCTTGGAGATCATTGTTGCCAAATAAACACATTAAATACCGACACCGAGCGAAAACAAGAAGAGGAAGAAATGATATTCCAAAGAACTTTGAAAGAAAAGTTAGGGAAAACATACAATTTAAATCACGCGCAAAGAGAACAGTTGAGGTTATGTATACTAAAGAACAGGAACGTTTTTAGTACGAAACCTGGATTGTGTAATAAGTACATACATACATTTAAGGTGAACGACATTGCTCCTTATACTCATAAAAGTAGATCTGTGCCTATCGCTATTAGACAACAAGCATCTGAAGTAATAAACGATATGCTAGAAAATGGAAATAAAATTTTAAAAGATTGGATACCAAAGTATGGGCCAATAAAGGCAATATTATCAGACAACGCAACGGTTCACCGGAGTAAATTGTTTACTTCAGAGATGAAGAACAATAATATTAAGATGTATTACTCTTCAGCATATTTTCCCCAAGGAAATCCTTGCGAGAGAGTGATGCGTGATTTAGGCTTGTATTTCAGAATTCTGTGTCATTCTAACCACCGAGGCTGGTACAAATACTGCCATATTATTGAGAAAATCATTAACAATACCCCAAACTCTACTACCAAATTTTCACCAATCGAATTAATGACTGGACTACAACCTGAACCTCTAGTAATAAAAGCACCAACAACCTTAAAAGTAGATGAAATGGAATTGAATGAAGAAGAAAAGTGTGCTGAAGCATTTCGAAGAATAAAAGAAAAAGCAGAGAAAAGATTATCAAAGATACAAAGAAAAGGAGCGAAATGGAATCCTGAAATAAATGATAAAGTTCTCGTAAAGACATTTAATATCTCCAGTTCTAAAATCAAATCCTATTGGAGAATGAATTTGTTATATAAAGGTCCATATAAAATAGTAAGAAAATTTGGGGATCATACGTACGAATTAAGAGACGATGATAATAAAATGATAGGAAAATATCACAAAACACTTTTAAAACCATTCAAAAGCCTTGACACTCACAAGAATAAATGATTTAAAAAAAATAATAATATGTTTATGAATTACTGAAAAATGTTTTGTTTATTATTATTGTGTTCGAATAATTTCTGATTTTATATTGTTATTTTAAATTGTATTGATTGTTCATTGTTGTAATAATGTTTAATTATTGGGGCATTCTTCAGAATATATGGAACAATATTATTGGGAGATTTAAGTTAATTTTCCATATATTCTGAAGAGGGGCATCTGAAACAGTTATTTTATGTTGTCCCCAAAGAGTTTCAAATATTGTATTATGTGAGGTTATGTAGAGTGAGTCACGCACAGAGAAGCTATGTAAGTGGAAATGACGTCACAAAAGTGTGGAATAACAAACTTATTTGTGATTGGTGTGACGCGTATATCGTAAAACGTGGACCAATCAAATATAGAAGATTTTACGTTGCCATGGAGGATATTCAATATTCCTCTAGGGGGGTCGAACTATTAGCGAAATGCTAATGTGTAGAAGAAGAGGAACTGGGGATTCTTCTCCTAACAGTCGCCGTGAACGGATGTAAGGTTCTCTTCTTAAACGCCGTTGTGTGCGGAAGAGTATAAGTTTGTTCTCGTAACCATCATCGATTATAACTAGATAATCTTTACATTAAATATCATCGCTAGAAGACACGCAATTTAATTATTATACACGGTAGTAAAGAAAACGTATAAAACTTTTGATTCTTGCACGCATCCAGATAAACGCGTCACATCAAGTGAATCTTGTGTAAGAATAGTGTTATAAATGTTGTATCATACATCTTGTTCGAACTGGTGTTAATTGAAGTAAGGAAATAAAAGTTTCTACATTATTTAATACAGAGGAAAATGATTACTCATTTTACGTAAAATTTCCTTCCGCCGTACCACCCCTGTAAAAGAAGATATCTAGCTCAACCGACTGAAGCCACGCCGAGGTAAGCTGGGACTTCAAGAATCATCAATTCCAACCCCGTTCCAAATGATCACCTCAACGAGGGGCATAATTCGCCATCCTTCTATACGATTCGACATAAATCCAGTTCCAAGTGTATAGAGAGAGCATAAGCAATCAGAGAAATCTACACAAAGGTCCAATTGTTAATGACTATTGCTTCCTTGCGCACAAAGATGAGGCAACACTATGTTCCAGATGTTTGCTGTTGACATGCATTTGTGTCTGATTATTCGGAAGTAAAGGACAGACGGAGCCTGAGGTTGCTGTTTGGTTGCGACAAATGTCACTTCAGCTTGTATTTACATACCCCTTCGTCATCTCACGGAGAGGACCGTGTAGATAGCGTTGTTCAAATAGGAGACGTATGCGAGGACTTCGACAGCAAAGTGGGAATCGTCGTTGGCTTTCACTGAAGTAGGAATTCTCAAACTTTCCAAGCATCTGAAGCCAGAGAACTGTCAAATTTCGACCGTCTTTTTTTACCTTATTGCAGAAGATTTAAGAATTTACTAAGCGTTTTTGAATGATTAAATTAACACAAGAATCACTTCTTTAGCAAATTTCCCTAAAAAGCTTTTGACTGCATTCAAAATGTTGTTGCACTCACGCTTGGACAAAGCATTTTAAAGAAACGTATTATTCTTTGTGTAATCGAGATATACGTTGCCAGAAATGGTTTTAGTAAATATTCCTTACGTGCATTCGAAAAAGGAGTATACAATAAATTAAGTGAGAATCAAATCATGAGGTTAAGTAGCCATGGGGCATCTTTGACTTGTTTGTATGAATAACGAATATTTATTTAAGAAAAGATTTCGAAGAGTTCAAACAAATACAAGGAATACATAAAAAATGGCAATCTCCAGAAACAAATATGGCATAATTGTGTGCTTTAACGAAATCTAAATGCTTTTTAGCTCTTATGGTTTATAATCTATGCAAAAGTGATCCAGGATGAAGAGAACTCCAGATACTATTTCCAGATAATTCAAAATACGTGCTTCATTGATCTAAAACATAAGTCATTATACCCATTTTTGAGAAAGTCCAAAGTGTTTAAACATTTTCCATTTAATGAGTATTTTGATGTAATGGAAACGATTTGTTGAACTCTTGTCATGTACATTGAAGACACAAAACTTAAACAACCAAGTAATACAGTTGCCCGTTGACCACAGCAGAATGGTCCAGAAGAGTGATTTTATCGAATACGAAGCGGCAAATATCCCATAGCCAAGATATTTAAATAACCAAGTTCCTATTTAACAAACTTTATGCTTGTTCACACACACGCACACACACACACACACACAGACACACAGACACACAGACACACAGACACACAGACACACAGACACACAGACACAGACACACAGACACACAGACACAGACACACACACACACACATATATATATATATATATATATATATATATATATATTCCTACATTTAAAAAAAATGCTTTAGGTTTATAAGACCTCAAAACGTGTACTTCAGTGGCGAAGCGTGCAATGAAGCGCTGGAAGGCCGCTTCCCCAAGTATTTCAGGAGGAAAAGAAGAAAAATTAATACATTAATTCTAAACAATATTTTATTGGCCCTGGATATATTTTCAAAATTTATGCGCAAACATTCGCGGTGCTAAGGACAATTTGGCAGCTGCTCAAGTTCGAGTGATCGGTTACGCGCGCTAATTCTATACTGAAAATTTCTATACACATTCATAATCTTAAATACCATGCTTCGTAGATTAACGGAAGCAATCGTGACTTTTGGGTTATACGGATCTCCTGGTTTCCGTCCAGCCGCTCTATCCCATTGAGTTACCATAGTCAACGTGCCGTCCCGACATAAAATTCTCCCTTTGACTCGTATATTTCCCCGGTAGACCACTAGAGGCTCTCGCATTCCAGATACACCGTGGTTCAAATCCCGGCCAAGGCATTGAATTTTTCATGTTGATTCTATCAACAATCTTAGCCTATATACGGCTAGTGTGAAGAAATGATAAATTTCCATCAATTAACTAAAATAATAAGAGTTAAACGATGAAGCCTGGGACTCCGGTACTCACGATCGTAAGCCTCCACAAACGGTGTATCTCGAATCCGAGTGGCCCTAGTGGTTTATCGGGGAAATGTACGACGGCACGTTGACCATGGTAGCTCAATGGGTTAGTGCGACTGGACGGAAACCAGGAGATTCGTGGTTCAAATACCGGCCATGGCATTGAATTTTTCATGTTGACTCTATCTATTGAAATCCAACTTGCAATTTCACCATCTTGTAAGATATGCATTACAGCGCCACTCTATTCGAATATTTCTTTCACACATTTTAGGCGTGCTAACTGCTGCTGAAGGTAGAAGTGGAAGTCTGTACATCCGGTGTCGTCGTCAGGAAGTTAAAACTGTCTGCTAGCGCCAATCAGCATTGTCGCTGCTAGTCGTGGCTGCCGAAGCGAACACAGTGGTGTCACTTTAATTTTGTGTGGACCGCGTGGCTACACTTGCTCTTAGTACTTGCGCTGGTGAATTTTGTTTGCTATTTTGTGCATGTGTGAATTCCGACTTTTAGTGTTTGTAAATTCTATTATTATCGCTATTATAATAATATGGCTTCTGGTTCGAGAAATATACAAATGCGTGAAATATTTGAAATGCACATTGTTCCTATGCTTGAAATTCCGGCTAAAGAAGTGGCAACAGCCTGCTTTCTCCTCTCGAGAAATGTGAGAGCCAGAGAACGGCCGGCCGAAATGGAACGTCTGTGTGAGGAAGGGAACAGGAATGTCTGCGTGCAGTTGAGCCTTGCAATACAAGAAGGGTCTAAGTGTGACGGTACAATAGTAGGAGTACTGAAGAGTACGGTAGCTTTAGTTCTTTGAGCCATTATTTCCCCTTATTTTAATTAACATTATGTACTTGGAGCTTACCTCGCTTTAAAATCACGTCTCGCCTCTGGTGTACTACCAGTGAAACCTCGCTATTGAACTTCTGTGTTGAATGTGATACCTACTGTGTACCATAAATATTCCATTATAGTTGAATTTCGTTTAAAAATTGATATTAAAATACGTAATTTATGAGAAATAATTCTTGAACTGCATGTTTTCCATGTAATTCGTCTTTGTTATTTTGGATTTTCTAATGCTTAAATCATTTGTTACTATATTTATATTTTAAAATTTCAGGACCAAATATAGCATTGCGATTTCTAAATACATGCCATTTATTTAGCTCAACCTACTGTAAACCTCTTACACGTTGTGCATCGAAAGCATTCCGTAAGCGTTTATCTCGATAATCATAATACAGCCTTTTCTGAGAATAGGTTGTAAAAGTAAGATAATATTAACTACAGTGGGGAGGAAAACCAAGGTTTCAAAAATACTATACTATACATTAAAATAGGTCTCATGAAGAATTTACTTAGTTCATACTAAGAGTAGCAAAAATTGTAGGTAAATGATTCCCATTTTCGTCATCGTAATTTTCCTCCCCCTCATATCATTATCTTATTCTAGAATGTAACTATTTGTATATATGTTCATCTAAATTGACTACCTTTTATCAGTAGATCAATACCACTTACCCCTTACTTTTAAATTTAGAGCTTACATTTAAAATGATTTCAAATTATCCGATCATTTTCTATAGCATATTGATAATAATCAGTTGATTACGCTCCACATATCTAATTTATTATATATTAATTCTTTATACATTACTGTTAAGTTACTTTCTTTGCTTGTCTCTTAATTCTCATTTCTGATACATGATTTTTGTTTCTGTCTATTCGGTTCCCAATCGTCTTTTCTTTTAAATATATTTTGCAGATACTGTGTTTCAAAACTTGGATTTTAACTTAAATTTTAATAAAAATTTGAGCTATGTGAGCATTAGATGGGACCACTATGCAAGATTTACTTTGTTCAAGGCTATTTTAGCTTTCTTCTAATTGCTTTAACTAGTTAGCATGCTATCTTATAAGTTCTCTTAAATATATCCTTTCCAAAATACTTAAGATCATAACATTTAATGGTACACGTAATTTAAGATATTCTGTTTACATATTTTCCCTTTTCTTACTAATGTGCTTCCTAATGCGTTTTCTCTACGGTTACTCCTTTCGGTAGTTTATTTACATATCTAAAACCATAGTCTTTAAGTTAATTAAACATACTAATAATGGCAAATATGTGTTTATTTCCGTTCAACAAGTTTTCTTAGTAACAGGTATAGAACAAAATGCGATTTGAAACTGGCCTTAGTATTTTCTATCTAAATTGTAATTATGTATATTTACTTCAGAAATACCAATTGTAAGCGATTGCATTATGGATTCAACTTATTCCATGCCACATCCATGCTGCTTAGCAGAGACGTTGCATTCAGAATTTTTATTACTTAAGCACGCTCGCTAAGAATATTTTAATTAAAAGAAGTGCAAATATATGGTTCACCAAGATTTACTAATCCTGTGAAGGGGAAACAGGGAAACGCTGAGATGGTATTAAAACTTTCCGCAAAGCATGCGTCTCTCCTGCTCGTCAAATTTTCCCAAAGATAGCTGCATATCTAGAAAAAAAAGAAACTTTTTAATTTGGATGAAGTTGGCATGCTGTTTCACTCTCCAATATTTCTCTGAGAGCACTCTGCTCCCCAAGTCAGATGCATCAAGTTCTGTAATGTATTTTACCAGCATTGAAGTGAAGCTTTAATGTGATTAATCTTTTATGCCTTCACTTCAGCGAAACCTGCCAACACGATATGCACAGAGAATATATCGGCTTCACTAATCAATCTGGGACCACTTTAAAACCACTATGAAACCATCAATCTTATTAAAATCTCTTGCAGTAAGAAAAACCTTAGTGACAAGCACATTTATGTATATGAAAGAAAGTGACAAAAATATTGGTGGTATGATATATGCTAGCACTAGTATGAAAATATTAGCAGATAAGAGAGTTCTTTAAAGAAATGTTAGATAACGGTACTGCTTAAGCGGATATGTGGTAAATAAGGCAATTTTCTAAAAAAGTTAACATTACTTTTGTAACGGGAATTTGGGTCAGATAATGTTAATTCTGATTTCTTACTTGGATCCTCTCGTACAAGGCATCCACGCCAACATCAGCTCCAAAATTATGTTCATACGTTCACTTCCATGATTATTTTCAAGTATCAATCGAATTCTAAATAAGTCATGAGACATGTGTTTCAAGGCGTGGTTCGGTATAAAGAAGTCAAATTATTTCGATGAATTCTTATTTTATTATATTTATACGACCAGACTGAAGAACATATCACTCTCCTCAAGATTATTTACTTCTTGTAACTATCAAAACTGAAGAACATATCACTTTTCTAAAGATTATTCACTTCTCGTCACTACCGTTATTTCTCAATTCTGTGATTGGCCGATCCAATGGCACGTCACCACATCACGTCATACCACGTCACACCACTACTACTTCGGTCAATCACACAACTACATATATTTTATAAATTCATAATTCCTCCGAACATAACCCAAAAATACTGTTACACTTTTCATAGATTTTGCACGGATTATATCGGACTGCAACGACAAAAGGAAGGTATTTTTGGTAATAATGTATAAAAAAAGTGGTTTTTCTACAGTGTGCGTCAAAATGGAATGACTTAGAGTTGGTCGGCGGGGTAGCTGTTTTTTTTTCTTTTTTTTTTAATTTACGTCCTCCAACGTTAAGTCATATCGGACGATGAATGGAACAGGTGAAATGATGCTCAAATGAGTCCTGGTCCATAGAGCTTAGAGTTACCCGTGTTTCGCCTTTCAGGCTAAGGTAAACCCTTGGAAAAAAACCTTCTCCAGATAACTCACCCTGACCGAGATTCGAACTCGGGACCTTTTGAACGTGAGGCAGACTCGCTACCATCTACGCTACCGAGGCGGGCGGTAAGCGCGGTGCTTTCATAGGCGACTTTCGTGTTGAGGGTACGAGTTCGGTTCCCGGCTCCTGGGGTGTTGATTTAAGTCGGCCCTATCCACGCATTTACCTTTGTCTAGCAGACGTGAAGTGTCCCGTATGCCCAACGTGTTTCAGAGTTCACGGTAAAAACTGTGGGTCCACTCGCCTTACCGTCATCTCCAATATCACCCTAACATTGGAGGTAATAGACACCGCCCTCTGGGTGCCTCCTCCTGAGAAATGGGTCCGGTCATCACGTGGTGGGGTGAGGTTACCCCGAAGGCCGTAGTTGCTATAGGGGAGTGTTGGTATACATATGATTATCGTCATCGTCGTCTTCGCAGTCACTGTCGCAATCGCTGTCCACGTTCATTCTGATGAAATTGGTTTAAATGATTGAGAAGTGTCATGCTTAATCATCATCGGGGCTATTAAGGCTATTACTAGACTATTCATATAAAATATAATAGTATTAGTGCAAACAATCTTCAATGTGAAACGATTTCATATTTCAACCTTATGGCTAGTGTTAATCTCGAGTGTAAATGCGCCGTCACTTCACTCCCAAAAATAAACATAAAAATGAGTCATTCACAAACTTACGATTTACGTATTTACAAAGTGAATTAAATTCCCCACTTTTAACAATAACCCATAGCAGACGTATATTTAGATTTAGATTAGATTTTATTACACATTCCAAAATTTTACAATTTACAACTTTTGGCTACATTTATTTGTCTTTAACTTGGTGCTACCTTGGCTTACATGACACCCTGTACTTCTGCTCTGCCAGGTACCTCTTAACCTCCATGCCTCCTTTTTTTCCCTCTGATGATAAGGGAGTTACTGAGCTGTCCCGAAAGGCGCCCAGCACTCTGTGGGGCTTTCAATAGGTCAAGACCTAGAGACTAACAAGACCTCCCCATCTGGTCCTGTGGACTCAAGACGGGATGGAAGTGGATACGCCAACCCCAAGGTGGAAGGCTACCGATATGACCTCGGTAGGGCCACCTAACACACCTTCCACTAGCTATGCAGGCTAGCACGCGGAAATATATGGCTTCCCTCAATCACGTCCGGAGGCGTACCCGATCTCCCACGGGTATCGGAAACCACTGCCCCCTCAAGTCCAACCCAATCCGAACAACTCCGATTCAGGGAGGGGCTCGAATGTTCGGCCCGAGGTTCCTCTGGTAACGTCAGAGATACCACGAGTGCTAGGGGTCCGCAACGCTCGCACCACAGCAGCTGAACGGGACGCGTCCCTTCCCCTATGGAATCCATGTCTCCTTCTTACTTTATCAGTCCCATTCTTGCCCCTCATCTTCCTTCCTTATATTCTTTACATTTCTGGCCCATTTTTCGTTTACTTTCTGTAAGAACTCACCAATACTTCTTACCTTCTTTTCCTCCTTTCCCGTTAACATTTTTATAGCTACTATTCTCTTCTCTACTCTCTTCCATTTTTCCTCCAAAACCAGTTTTCTCCACATTGCAACCTCATCTCATTCTGTTACATAGTGTTTTATGCTTTCTTTTCCCCCACACAATTCACAAATTCCCTTTTCCGTATCTCTTATCCCTCTTAGAAGTATTGTTCCTGTTCTCATCCAAGCTAACCATTCTCTCTCTTGCCTGTTGCAGTAATCTACATATGCCTCTCGTCCCCAATTTCCTTTTATTGGCTTGTAAGTTTGTAATGATTTCATATTTTCTATACTTCCCATATTTCCTGTCTTTCTATATTTTCTATTCTTAGCAGACGTATATATTCACCTGAGAAAATAGACAAGTAAGTATCAAGTGTGTTATAAAGGCGAAGTGAACTGCATTAATGGTATAGAGAAACTTAAGTTGATTAACGCATGCTAATGAGAGAATATTACTTAATGAAGTAACATACGTTCAGACTGTTTCCACCAGAAATTCTCAACATTAATAGAATATTATCAGTGTATCATATAATACTGAGAACCTCAATTTGCTTCGAAGCGGTGCCTGTTATTACTAACTCAGTGGGAATGACGTCGTAAAATGAAACACTCTGCATAGATGGTGTTAGCATCGCTTCAAAATAGCACCGTTTTGAGAACAGGCTATAATTGCTACCGTAGGGGTTAGTAAATGACGCGCAAATAATATTATTACGCGGAGTCGTTAAACGGCATAATGTTGAGTGCGTAGAATTGCACTCAGCAGCCACGCCATGCGATATCCTGAACACAATGAAATGTATAGCCTCTTCCAATGCATTTGACTCCACTTGATATTCTGCAGCGAGCCAAACTCTTGTAAACCAAAACGCATGCTGTCAGATCCCAAAAGGTTGAAGAGCACATCAGTTGTGAAACGGGATCTGCTGATGATATCTACGCTTGATCTGTCTATCGATTTCCAATACTGCCTCAAAAAAAGGTTTTGAATTACATTTCCAAAACAATCAGCTCTTTAAATTCATAAATCCATAGGTAACATAATGACAGTTTGCTCATTAATTGAAGATTAACAATATATAAGTGTAAATGTACACTTTCCGAGGGTCAGTATCACTCAGGCGTTCCGTGAATAGGTGGTATGAAAACTAAATCGGCCATGTTCGTAGATGTATAGTCTTGTGGTCACCATTTTTAACCTGTTACTCACTTCGAAGATTTCTAAGGCTATGTTAACCCAGTATAACTAAAGATTGAGTATATATCACAAAGTAAGTAATAATTCTGTTGCAGCTGAGCTATTAACTACATGGCGTTGTAAAATGCGCAAGAAAATGGAAAACACGTGGAATTATGATTTTAACAGAACCAATATCTATATTGCATATAAAGCAAACTTCCTTAAGTGCTCATGTAGCTCAATGACAGAGAACACGCGTTGTGATAAATATTACGAGGGTTCATGCTTCAAGTACCATCCTGTGGATATTTTTTATTCCAGATGTTTAATTTGTTAGATTAAGTAACGAACCAATGTACAACTGTTTTTTTTTGGGGGGGGGTAAGCTGTTACTAATGGCATTGGAGAATTAACAAGAAGACGAATGCCAGGAAGAATGGTGGCTTAATAGAGCCAACATCTTGTTGTACATAACCTACTACAAACACATGCTATCGTAGCTGAGTGGCAAAATACATGATGTCACTGAGCCGAGGATTCATGGTTCGAAGCCTAGTATGTAGTCATAATTTGTATTCCAATGGTTTTACTTTGTAAGACACCGTAACGAATGCAATATACCATTCATCTGTTCTAACAATAAGCTAATATATAAAATAACAAGAAATTGAATAATTCTCATATTGAGAAAAGCAAACTTAGAGCTGCAGTATACCTGTATAATCCACTGGAGTATAAGACATAAAACTGAAAAGATATTTTGTGTAACCGTAGTTACAAATAGCCATTATTAGGAATTACAGAAAGAAGGCGATATCCAAACATAATGTTGCTTAGGAAACAAAGTAAAAAGCTATCATTTCTAAACAATATAGATATTGGGTCTGTTAAAATTACATGTTTTCCGTTTTCCTGCACATTTTCCAACGCCATGTAGTTAATAGCTCAGCAGCAAGATAAATATTACTTACTTTGTGATAAATATTCAATTTTTTGTTATACTGGGTTAATATAGCCTTAGAAATCTTCTAAGTGAGTAATAGCCACCACGACAAAATACATCTACGCACATGGCCGATATAGTTTTCATACCATCTAGTCACGGAACGCTTGAGTGATACTGACCCGAGGAAAGTGTACATTTACTTCTTGAAACATAGTACCAGTAACAGAAACCTCAACAAATATAATGTACTGCTATACAAATTATTAACACAAACATTAATAATCGCCATATATTTTTCGACAGAGCGTTGTGGCGTATTGACCTTCAGGTGACCAGCGCTGCGATCGTTCCTTATGGATTTTTTTCTTTTCTTTTTTTTTCTTTGCTTGTTCCGTTTATACCCCGCCTTTAAATGCTATGGTTGGTCATATCGGCGGCCGTTCTCCTTTGGAACATACCGAAGGTGTTAGCTCGTTATTTTTTTTTTTTTTTAATCATTAGATCACGCACACATTCACACTCTCATTCATACTTCCAGACTCTGGGGAAAATGGGGAACTATCTTGGTCGGAGAAAAATCCCCACCCCCACCGCCGGGAATCGAACCCGGGACCCCTAGCACGGCAGGCAGGTGCTCTACCGAATTGACCCGGAAAATGCTTTTGATAAAATAAATAGATCAAAACCGTGGCAAATATTAGAAAGTAAGGGTTACGCACCACATATTATTAATGCAATAAAAGGCACATATACAAATACAACTATAAGAATTGATACTGGGAATAGGTTGACAGAACAAATTTCTACCAATACTGAACTAAGACAAGGGTGTAGCTTATCACCTACTCTTTTTAGTATATATATATATATATATATATATATATATGTACGATATTCTAAATAAATGGAACATTTCAGTAGACCCAGGAATGAAAATAAAAGAAAGTATTTATTTTAATACCCTACCTGTTTGCAGATGACCAAATATTGATTCATCGGAATGAAATATTAACTGGAGAAACCGATGTATATAGTAAATAATACTATAAATAATAAAGTATAACTTTAACATATCAGCATAAAATAAAAAAATTATGGCTATAAAGGAAATAATAATGTAAGATCAAAAATTGTTTTAGGAAATAAGATTTAGAACAAATATCGAGTTTTAGATATTTAGGATGTAACATAAGTTTTAGAAACAATGCTGATATAGAAGAAAAAGTAAAAAAAACTTCCGATCTATATGTGGGACAATTCAAAGAACTTTTAAAAACAGAGTGAGAAAGGATACAAAAATGAAAATGTATAAGGTAATGACTATTCCAACTTTACTATATGGAAGTGAAATCTGGGTGCCAACACAAAAGGATTTAAATAAAATACAGACTGCAGAAATATTTTTAAGAAGTGTTAAACGTTGTACAATATTGTACAAAATAAGAATTCAGGATACTATAAAGGAATTAGAAATCAAGCCAATCCATGAAAAAATATCAGAAAGAAGGCAACAATGGCATGAACATATATTAAGAATGGAGGATGGAAGATATACAAATGCAGTACTAAACTATAATCCAAAAGGAAGAAGAGACAGAGGACGACCCAGGAAACGCTGGAGAGATCTATGAAGCCGGAACGGGGGATATGCCCAAACCATGGTGTGAAGAAGCAGAAGAAGATGACATGATTATATCTGAACAGAGTATACAAGACTTATGGTGTATGTGCGATAAGCTGAGGCAAACATCTGATTTGTGAATTTTTTTCCGATACACCTTCTCGCTTTGCATGTAGTACTTTCTGTGAATGATATATGTTCACAAAAATGGTCAAGTTTGCATACAATTACGATGAGGCATATTTAGCTGTAACTACAAGGTAAAGAAAGAAACAAAATGCCTCTTCCTTACTCGACATAAAATCTTTACATTTTATGGGAAAACATGTTGATGTCTCCCAATAGCCCAATCTTTATTTAATTAATCTACTGCTGGATGCTGCAGTCATGAACTGTAAAATATTCATCTGAAGGTGTCAGTGTGTATTGAAGTACGGAACACTAGTTAATTTAGCTGATTCATTTAATGAAGACTAAAACACAAATTACATTTTTGAAGAATGTTGTAGATAGTTCAAAGGTAGCACCATTTTGTTTCTGATAATTAGCACCAAAAGATGATACTACGGTTTGAAAATAACTGTTTCCCTATCCATAATGAAACGAATTAATTGCTGTGAGTCGCTGAAATACTAAACAGCAAGACCCCCTTCGACTACAATCATGTGTATACTAAATCAAGCGCGGTCTTTAAGCACTACATGCAGTCGATATCCCATTATACAGCGTGATCCACATAAACCTGAACTATTTCAATAGGCCATAACTTTTGAACCAATAATAGGACAGACGTGCAGCTTTGGGAGCATATATACACAATTGGGAGATTACATTACACCATTTATATCTCGGAGAAAATGTTGGAGGTATCCTCCACCAGCATCTATACATGTTTGCACTCATCTAGCAATATTCTCTGTAGTTTTACGGATAGTATCCTCGTCAATGTTACTTATTTCGGTTCGAAGGGATTCCTTGAGAACATCAATTGTCCGTGGTATATTCTTGTACGCTCTATTTTTAGATACCCCCACAAGAAAAAATCGAGTGAGGTTAGGTCAGGGGATCTGGAGAGCCACAGACCTTTTGAGATCATTCAATTATGAAAGAAACTGCTTAGAAGTTCCATGGTTTCATTAGGTGTGTGGTACGTTGCTCCTTTTTGCAGTAAATAACGTTCTCTCAATTCATACACTCTCCGTAAAACTTCAGAGAAAATGGTGAGAGGAGTGCAAACATGTATAGATGCTGATGGAGGACACTTCCAATATTTTCTCTGAGATGTAAATACCGCAATGTAATCTCCCAATTGTGTATTATATTCTCCCAAATTTGCACGTGTGTCCTATTATTTGTTCGAAAGTTATGGCCTATTGAAATGGTTTATTTATATGGATCGTGCTATAGTAAAACTTTGTTGGTAGACTGTAGGATACAAAACAGATGAATTCAGAAATACACATTCTCTTGTTAGCACGAATCTCACTTACTTCGTGACATGTTTATACCAGTTTTAGCAAACATTACCTTTCCTATTTACATATAAAGCAAATGACTTGCTTGATTTTAGGAACACTTTCCGCCTTATAACTTTCAGAATTAAAGTAGCAAACTTCCATAAGACTTCTAATATCCCGCACTTTGAGTAGTACACTTCTGGTTGGATTTGTTCATTGGAACACCTAACTGCCTTAAGCAGCTTTGACTTATAACTAATGTTTTTCTAAACTCATAATTTTCTTGATAATGTCGAAAAATTTGCTTCTTATATTATTTATTGATGCTTAACATATTTTAATTATTCACTAAATATTTTTCTATCCCACGTCATTTCTGTATAAAATGATTAAACTGCAAAATAAATTATTCTGTTACCGATGTGCTAATGGAAAATATGAAATCTCCTTTTTTCTGAAATATTTCAGTTCTTGAAATCAATGGATAGTTAAATCAACATAAGAGAAGATTTTGAATATGGTGAATTTAATTGTTTTATTATTTCTCACATATTACTGTAAAAGATGCTTAATATGTTCGAGTTTTTCCGGAGAATTTATTATATATCCTTTGTTTGTTATCCCAAATCCTCTATATATTTAGATAAAGCATTTGCAATGTATAAACAATAAAACAAAATCAAGAAATAATTTTTAAATGCAGGCCTTCTATGTTAGGTGGAATTTCGCAGAAAATTTTGCCTCAAATCTTTAAAAACCGTTCGACATAAGCATGCCAGCCACGGTAGCGCAGATGGTAGCGTATCTGCCTTACGTTCAAGAGCTCCCGAGTTCGAATCTCGGTCAGGGCGAGTTACCTGGATAAGGATTTTCCGGGGTTTTTCCTTATCCTTAAAATATGAATGTCGGGTAACTGTTATCTCTATGGACCCCGGGCTCATTTGAGCATCGTATCACCAATTGCATTCCTTGTCCGATATGACTTGACGTTCGAGGACGAAATCGCAGCAAAAAAATTTTTTTTTCAAATTATTAGAAATTATCAGAGCTTCATTTGTCAAGGGATCTGATATGGAAATTTTAGTGTCATGTGTAGCCCGTTTTCCACACCATCGGAATGGATTTATGTTTAATGTTAAAACTGTTTTTCGGGCTACTGTAGACATATGATGCATTCCAATAATGTTATCTTGAAAGTCTTGAAGATGAAGCAGATCGTAATCGCCAATGGACCGACGGGAGACAATAGGATATATAGTGCAAACAATTGCACCACTTAAAGTAGTTCCTTTGAAGTCTAGATGCATTTTCCAACCAAGAATAGTGCCTGTTTCTGTAGCTTTCCATAGCTTTATGCAGTGATAACGATCACCAAATATTTGGTTGCTTATTGCGTGAGTTAACGTGTCTATATTTCTACGTTGGCGGCGAACACGTCGTGTGCATCGAGGCATGCTTACTAGCAGAATGATCTGAACATCGAATGATGTTCCCTGTACATGAACTGGTGTTAGTGAATTATATGAAAACCCTGTTATAAAAATATAGGCCATATGGTTAAAACATGCATACTTAGTCTTTCTTGTTTTATATAGAATGGAACTAGGTATAAAATTTCATTGGACATTTAAAAACTGAAGTCATTTTTGTACCTCTTGTAGTTATCGTTTTAATACATGCCAGCACATGCACGAATACCTCACAAAGAGGTGATGAATACTATACTTGAAGGTTTAGAACACATCTACAGTCCTCGTTTTACCCCCTTATGACAGTAGTTTTCAGACATGGATATTGTCACCCGAACGTCGGAACTCCCTATAGAACCGGCCGGCAGTAGGGCCAGACGGGAAGCATTTAGCCCACGCCTACCCATTTGTCTCGTGTCACTAACTGAAGGGATGATTAGGAGAGCGGTGCGAGCCCTGTAGCGTCTCTTTATACTCCCACCAGACGTCTCGAAACCTCGGGATAATTGTGCGCGCCGCGAACCTTCCAGAAACGGCGATCTTCCCTATATAAGGCCTGTAGTTGGCGAATCAGTTCAGTTCTTGGCGAACAGCCGTGAGGAGCGCCCAGTGAGAGAACGGACTGGAAGACTATGTAAGTGCATCGGAGTAGTGTACGTAACTGCGAGTGCACAGTGGAACTGTGACTGACGAACTGGTGAATTGTAATTGTGTGCGCTACGTAATTCTGTATAATCGGCAAGTATTCCAACTGTAATTCGGTGGAAATAAAGAACCTTTTGAGTCTGTGCAATTGGAATTTTAATTTCACGAAACCACAAAGTCACAATATTTTAAAGTTCGAGGGCTGTTCAATAAAGAATGATCACAATTTTTTTGACAACATACCTTTACTCATCCTCATAATTTTGATGGTCCTTCTCAAAATAGTCTCCCCTGAATGCGATGCACTTGTCCCAGCGTTTCTGACAGTTTTCAAAGATATGCTGGAAACCATTTTTGAGAGATCCTTCAAAATTGCCTCCGCAGCTTTCACCCTTGCTTCTGATGATGGATAATGATTCCCACGAAGGCGTTTCTTCAAGTTAGGGAATAGAAAAAAGTCACATGGGGCTAAATTCGGACTATAGGGAGGGCGAGGGATGCACTTCACGTTGATTTTTGCAAGATATTCAGCAACAACATTGGCAATATGGAGCCAGGTATTATCGCGGTGCAGCATCCAGCCTGCTTCACAGAAATGTGGCACCCAATGAAATGTTGAAAGTGATCTTAAGGTAATTGGTCGATCCTCTCTCACAATGGCAGCAGGAGTGTTGATGCTTTCTTCCGTAAGAGCAGTAACTGAAATGAAATGAAATGTGTAGTGTTTAACGCCCGCTTTTACTACATACGGCACCGCAGGCGATGACACTGATGATACATGAGATGAAGATGGAGCACTGGTGGAATGAGATGGCGGGGGAAACCGGAGGTCCCGGAGAAAACCCGCTCCAGCTCCGTGTTGTCCACCACAAATCTCACTTTGCGGTCGCCTGGGATCGAACCCGGGCCGCCTTGGTGAGAGCCAAGCGGTCTAACTACTGAGCCACGGCGCGGCCAGAGCAGTAACTGGAGTACCAGGTCCACCTTCCTTTGTCTCCCATCTGTACACATTTTGAACCACCTTCGATCTGCACTGTAGGGAAGAACAGACTCTCCATAGGCCTCCTGTAACATTGTATAGGCCTCAAATGAAGATTTATTCAGACGAAAGCAGAATTTCAAAGCCGCATATTGTTCCTCGCATGTTACCTCCATGGCAGCGGTAGGCGATACTGAACATGTCTGAACTTGCCTGGTTCTCACTGATGGGAACCAGGAGTACCAACAATGGAACTACTATGGTGTGTTTGTTTCACATTAAGCTAACAGAATATAAGAAGATTGAATTTTAGTGCGAAAAATTGTGACCGTATAAAAAATGTTTATCATTCTTTATTGCACAGCCCTCGTACTAACTTATTGTTGAATTTTAATAAGGGTATTTTTTTCATATTTGAACGTAGTGCAGTAGGCAGGTGCATATACACTAAAGAATACATTTAAAGGTAATGAGAAAAGATTGTAACTTAAAGCAAACACTCTGGCATGCATAGCAATACCTCGGCTATGTCAATTATCATCTATGTTTAATACGTTCATCAACTAAACCAACACACCATCTTTCTACACGCTTCTCTCGCTGTTGAAGTGAATCATCTGCGAAACCAAGTGGTAAAAAGCTAATTTACTCCATTGTTTTATCAGCAGTAATGTGTTGGTTCCTTGCCAAGAGCTGTAATATTCTGCTATATTATTTGGCACGACAGCGAGAATGTTCGAAGCGCCATTCACTCCTTGTTCGTGAGGTCTTTATTTTAATTTATAAAGATATTTAATTTTTTACCGGGTAACATGTGAGGTGGAGATCCGTGGTTCGTACCCTAGTGGCCGCCCACTCTGACCATGAATTTCTGCGTGTCTTTACCACGGTCGGCCAATGGTATCCTCTACCATTGCTTCCATTTTATCTCATTGCATCATTCTATTGAAAGTTAAAGGACAACTCCGGAGTTTGTAGCAGAGATTTCATGTTGTTTAAAAGGAATAGTTAAGGGAATTGAAATATGTAATGAAATAGGGAGATGTAATGTCAGGTAGGTGATGTGTAACCATGACAACCTCAAATGATAGGCAGTTGTTACGAAGCGTGTCCGTTATATAAGGTCTCCAATTTTATTTAATATATAAAACATATTTATTGTTAATGAATGTTACATTGATAGAAAGGCGGAGCTTACAGCTATTTTTCAACGTAATCACCATTGCGATCGATTCACTTTTGCTTGCACTGTGCCAGTTGTTGTTTACCCTTGTCATAGCACTCTCCCGCCAAGTTGCGCAGGTAGCGCTCAACCTCGTTTTTCAAACCATCGTCGGTCTGGAAATGTGTTCCACCCAGGTGTGACTTCAACTCACTAAACAGATGGTAATCACTAGGTGCTAAGTCTGGACTGTAGGGCGGATGGGTGAGGATGTCTCATCCGAACTGGGCCGTTTATGGTCTTCGGTGAGCATTTTGGGGTCCCACCTCGTACACACCTTGCGATAATGCAAATGTTCGGTCAAAATCTTGTTGATCGTAGTCATACTGACTTCAGGGATAAGCTTGCACAGCTCGGGAAGTGTAACACGCGATCTTTAAGCATTGCTTGCTCCACTTTTGCAATTTTTTCGGCTGAAACGGAAGGCCGACAAGAAGCTGTTCTTCATGGACCCCATGGACGTCCGTCTGTACTCTCTGACCCACTTTTGCACGTTTTTGACGTCCATACAATGTAGCCCATAGACTTCGCATAACTGACGATGAATTTCAGTGCGGGTAGTGCCCTTGGTGCTCAAAAAAAAAAAACGGATCTCTGCACGCAACTCGCACTTGGTGGCGGAAGTGATAGGAAGCTCCATCGCAAACGCCTGCCCATCCAAGACTAATGGTTGCAACGGGTCCATTGTGTTGGGGATTTGAAGGGGTGAAATCAAGCTACACGTCAGTGTTGCCGAATCTCACGTAACAGCGTTTCTGACGGCTCCAGCGCCTTGGAGACCTTATTTTACGGACACACATGGTATATGTTTCAAAGATCTTTCCTCTGCAAGGAACATTCGTAGAGGACAGACGTATATTAGCATTACTCTGCAGGTGTACAGATAAGGAGTTATAAACGAATGCATTTGTGTGATGCATAATAGATGTATCAATAGCTAGTGTGCTATTCATTTATAATTAGTATTTTGCATCACTAATAGCAGGAGAAGAGACAATCTTCAATAATCTTCCAGATTTTGTAACATCAAACATCGAATAATATATGTGGAATAAAACGTTTTTCTTTGGGAAAGTATGATTGAAGAGTTAATCGATAAGCAATAGAATCTAATGCTTCTCAGCTTCTCTGCGCCTACAAACCCAGAGTTGCAGGGAAAACTTCTACATTTCTTCAAGATCGTCACCAAAGGAAAGAAATTCATCAGCATTCACCATCATCTCATGACACTGCGTCCACTTTATGTCGATCGATGGTGGCCGGATAGCACAGAGGTTGTCATTTGGAATATCTTCTCGGCTCCGTCAGAAGGTGACCATTCGGGCTCCACTTCTGGTTGGGTGTCTGCCGAGCGTTTGTAGCTAGTGTGAATTCTAGGCCCAATTGCGTGTCGAGATGCTAGGTGTCTCCTTTATAGCCTAATTTACCTCTACCGCTATTTAAATTGTCAAGTTGAATGCTAGCAATTAGAGCATACTTGCAAAAACATATCACCCAAAGTATTAAGCCCCTATTATAATAGGTTATCTCAGAACTAAAATCGGTTTTTTGATTTGGCAATGCTTCTTACGGATGCCATGGCCAGTGTTGCGTACACTTTGAGCATGTATCAGTTTTCAGTTGTTAATAAACAATCACAAAATGGATATAACGAAGTTTGAAATTAATAGTCCTTCTAAAACACCGAGCGGGATGGCGCACGCGGTTTCGTCTGTCGCCCGCATTCGGGATGTCCGGGGTCGATTCCAGTGGCCAACCTACCTAACCCATGGGGTATTTTCAGGGGTTTTCCCAGGTCGCTAGGCGAACGCTGGGCAGGTTAATTACATTCCCCGAATTTCCTGTCCCTACTTTTCATCTCCATTATCATTTCACATGATCTCTCATCTGATGGGCTCTTTCAGGGTAGAAGTGTCGGTGGGTGTCTCGGTAGCAGCAGTAGCAGCAGCAGCAGCAGCAGCAGCAGCAGCAGCAGTGGTGCTTAAGGGCGCACAACAGCTGAGGTCATTAGAGCCCGAAATTAAACTGTGGCAGGAAGAAACTGCCTACAACATGAACTAAACGCTAAAAACATTAAAATACTAAAAAGAAAAAAACAATTATAATTAAAAACGCTTAAAACACTAAAAATCACTAAAAGGACTAAAACAGTTAAAATTGGAGTGCCGAGAAACACCTAAAATGAAGGACGATGTGGAAAGCGGTGATAAAATCAGATGTACCGATTCATACCGCTGCGCTGTGTCCTGGCGGTGCATGGCAGAAAATAGGCTCTAAGGAAAACGACTCGGGCCTTCCTTGGTACCATTAGGGCTCGGCTGCTGGGCTAGTTGCCGTCCCGTTGTAGGGGAGCGAGTTCGTTGTGCTGGCCTGTCAGGGTACATCTCTATTCAAGTAAACTGTAGGGACACTGCCCTCCTTACTGTTAAGGCTACTTGGGTCGGACGCCCTCTGTGTCCTTCGCTTCATCCCTCCTCCCGGGGGTACCTCCACTTGGGTCCACTTGGGCCCAGCATGATGGCATCGTATCGAATCCCCTCAGCAATGAAATCCTAATCCCAATATTTCTAAAACACTACTGGAAACAAATTTATAAAGCTGCTGCCGCAGCTCGAAGAATATGTAAGGTGGAAGATGAAGGTGTCAGTGAGCATGTGACCCAACGGTGGTTCCGAAGTTTCAACAATGGAGACGAAAACAATAAAGAGTCACCACGTTCTGGAAGATTTAAGTATAGAATATTGAGGATTCATACCAAGTTTGCGAGAAAATCCACAAGAAAGTACCGGTAGGTGTATTAAAGGATACCATACATCGCCACATTAAGGTGCTTGGAATATCATACAGAAGCTGTAGGTGAACTGACACCTCAACAGTCTGAACGTAGCGAATATCTGTCATCTGCTTATCCGTAATCCCATGAGTGATAGATTTGTTAGAAAATTGTCATTTGTGATGAAAAATGGGTATATTTCAGATACCCTGATCCTCAAAATAGTGGCTTGATCCCCATCAACATGTCAAAGTCATTTTTAAAAACATCATTTCGGTCCCAAAGTAATGTTGTGTGTCTGTTGAAATTCTGAAGGTGTTATTCACTGGTAGCTTGTTTCAAACGGACGGGCGGTTGATGCGACTCTTTATTCTCAACAACTGAAACGAGTTCATGAGATTTTGAGACAGAGATACCCAGCATTATTTAACTGAAATAGAATTCAATGCAACAGGACAATGCAACACCACTTACTGCAAAAACAACTATGGAAGAAATTCAGAAATTCGAAGGAAAGGGACTTTTACCACGCCCTTCATACAGTCCTGATCTCGCACCATCTGATTATCATCTTTTTAGATCCATGGCCCATACTTTACATGGAGGAAATTTTGACAATATTGAAGCAGTGCAAAAAAGGGTCACCGAATTTTTCGCATCAAAAACCAGATACCAAAAACCATCGTGGGATGATAAGCTTTACACAAAACCATAGAATCTAATTGCCTTTACTTCGATTTTTTTTTTTTTTTTTTTTTTTTTTTTTTTTGCCTTTAGGAAAAACAAATAAGGCCATCGAAAGGAGACTTTGAAAATTAGTTCATTGCTTGTTAGAACACATTTCAAATTATTGTTTTTTTAAACGACATTAGTTATGAGACATTATCTATAAATAGGCTTGTGCGTGTTTTATATAACCTTAGTTACAGTTAGTACGGCCAATGACTAAAAAGTAAACCTTAATAGCCACTACTTTGAGAGGAACTAGCGTAACTCTAATAGCTGAAAGCCACATTTGCCGCTACGTATAGCGTATGCCTCAAGCTTTCTACATATGTATATCATAGAACACATTTCTCCCCGCTATCAGACTTGCATTTATTCCAATTATCTAACAGGAAGCAAATTTAAACGTGCAGCCAATATCTCATGCTAAGCCAACGCTGAGCGTTCCAGCTCGGATTTTACGTCACTCGAAGCAAAGAATATTTTGCCCAATGTCAAAAACGGTTATTGCTACATTTCCGTAGGACTAAGCATGTGTTTGTTGCTGAAATTTTAATCATTAGCGTGGATAAATGGTACGCACAGTTCGCAATAGTTATTATTATTTTAAAGCGCACACTTAAGCGGAATAGCACGGGATCCAAAATAAGGGCCGGAATGATTTCAAGAGTTGTAAGTAGCCTAAACTTTTTGCTCCTACTGACAGTTGGGGTGTCCAAAGTTACCTGCGTAACTTAAGAAACTATGTGAAAAGTAGTTAAACAGTTGAGTAACAGGCTGGCCCCGTAGCTCAGTCAGTGGAGCATCTGCATGCTGAGCTAGGGGTCCCGGGTTCGATTCCCGGCGGTAGGCGTGGTGATTTTTCTCCGGCCAAGATAATTCCCCATCTCCCCCAGAGTCTGGAAGTATGAATGAGAGTGCAAATGAGTGCGTGATCTAATGATTAAAACCCAAAGATTACGAATCAACACCTTCGATATGTTCCAAAGGGGAACGGCTGCCGATATGACCATTGGAGTTAAAGGTGCGGTATAAATGGATCTAAAAAAGAAACAGTTTTATTACTAATATTTTTGCTGAGCCCTATAACTAAAATGAACAAAAATTAGTCAACTCCATTAAACTTCTAATACGCTGAAAATAAGAGAGTAAAGCTAGATTTTAAAAATATAAGTAATATGTTTTAAAACAATAGTTATAAAAAGAACTAAAGCTTTCCTGGCGACGATATGTTCCAGATGTTCTTGGGAAACAAGCCAGATGAAAAGACGATTAGAAATCAACGTTTCGGGACACCTGGTTTGTTTCCTGAGAAAATCTCGCAAATAAATACTTTTCAAAAGTAAATCAACTTATGGTTTTTGCAGGTCCTTCGTTGTACTTGAGATATTTAGATCAAATGGTTAAGATTTTTGCATAAAGAGAAGAAAATACAGCAGGGTTTAGATTAGCCTGTAGTTTCCCTTCGGTATTCAACGATCTGTTAAGGCAGGCCAGCGATAAAAATCAGGAATAGCATGCTCCTATTCATGAATTTTCACATAGTGAAATTAATGCACCTGTAATTAATGCAAATAAAAATAGGATTTTTGTCGCATTATTGGGTATTTGAAAAGAGATTAACTCTGTAGATGATAATGTTCCAAAGTTGAATGGTAGCTTCCTCTTTTTTCAAAATCCAAGAGTCATAAGTTCTACATTTTTCAGTCAAACGTTAAAACAAAATTTAAAATATGTTTTAAATTCATACACGCATTTGAGCTTGAAATTTTTAAATCTACTATGTTTGCAATACAAAAATCTTCTAATGTTCATATTAACATAAAAACGAATTAGAAATGGTTGAATTAATTCTGAAAACCAGCCCTAAAACCCACTTATTTGAGAAGGGCTTTCAATGGCAGAATATATATGAATAAATAAACCAATATTTAAACAAGTAAATAAAAATAAAAACCACTAATGAAGTTCAGAGGTTGCCCTTTTTTCCGCATATCTGCCTCCTTCTCCCTCTCTATTTTCTGGTTCTCCATTTCACTCTCACACACAGATTTTATATCATTATACAATTAGTGCACCTAGAATTTACATTTATTTCCATAATTTCGGTAAACACTTCCATTTAAATCAATTCATTTTACACACCAAAGAAACCACAATTTTAAGTATAGAATTTATATACAGGAGGGAGAATATATTTCTATATGCAATAACACACACACATACACGCGCGCGCGCGAGAGAGAGAGAGAGAGAGAGAGAGAGAGTGCTCTGGCACCTTATCTCTGTCTCTCTATTTTCCCATTTGCCTGTTGCTATTCACTCGCTATGTGCAAACTAGACGTCACTTGATGCTTTTCTCATATGTTATAAGAATTTAAAAATACTTAATGTTGCTCATACCAATGAATTACGTCCACACCAAATTATTCTACAGTTTGTTTTTAATATTCATATTTATTCCATCTTAATACAGTGTTTGAACACAACTAAGCAATGTCATTTGTAATGCATACTCTCTATTAAAAGTAGAACGATTAGAAATGTCAAAAAATTGTCATTCATTCTCTCTCTCTCTCTCTCTCTCTCTCTCTCTCTCTCTCTCTCTCTCTCTCTCTCTCTCTCTCTCTCTCTCTCTCTCACTCACACACATGCAAAACATGATTATTCTAAATCATCGAAGTTGTCATCAAAATATTCATCTACACTGTAATAGGCTCTGCTTAACAAGAATTTAGTCAGTTTAGATTTAAACTTAGCAGCTGACACAGTA
This sequence comes from Mantis religiosa, assembly GCA_030765055.1. NCBI lineage: Eukaryota > Metazoa > Arthropoda > Insecta > Mantodea > Mantidae > Mantis > Mantis religiosa. The sequence goes on from CM060952.1 coordinate 163,960,537, forward strand.
TTTCTTAGGTTTTCCGGAAGCTTATTAAGTAGTTTTGGACCAAATTATTGGGGCTTATTTTCAAAAAGTTTTAGTCTTTTACCTTTAACTATATAGTTATTCTTTACCCTTGTTTCATATATGTGATCCCAGAATTTGTGGAGGTTATATGTTCAAAAAGTGTTGTTCGCAGAATAAATATGCAGGGAAGAGAGTAAGTATGTTTAATTTTATAAAATACGGCCTGCATGAACTCTTAAGTGTTATTTTTGCCATGTATCTGATAGCTTTTTTCTTTATGAGAAATATTCTGTTAAAGTTTAATTTGGAAGTGTGTCCCGACAGCTCGATGCCATAAGAAATGTATGAATATATTTATGCAAAATATACTAACTTACTAGTGTCTACTGAGAGAAAATTGGCTAAATATCGCAACACAAAATGTCTTGAGTTTATATTACTTCCTAGTTTTTCAATGTGGTTGTTCCAATTTATCTTGTCATCAAGGATTGAACCTAAAACATTTACACGTATTACACACTGGACTAGACTATTTCCTATATTAAGCTAAGGTTCGAAAGGACGTCTCTTTAAATCTAATAGAATTAATTCGCTTTTTTGTGCATTAGTACAGTGCCTGATATCATTACATTTCAATTCTTTCATTTACATTTGAACTAGTTCATTATTCAATGACACATAAAAATATATTATATCCTTTATTAATTTTCGAAGAAGCAGATATGCAGACCTATTTCCAAAATATACATGTCTAATTGTTATAATTACAACTGTAAGTTTGTAGCAAAGAAGTAAATATCGGAAGTAGAGTTCATTAACTGACCCTAAAAGATGTAATTCTAGTTTAAAATTGAAGTTAAAATATTTATTTACTCGTACCTCTAAATAGTTGAGGGAATCACATAGTGACTATTTTTGGAAATTAAATTCCCGTATGGAAGAAATAAAAACTGGGATTTATCGTAATCCAAAGAAATTATCATCATCATTATCATCATAATCAACATTTTTTTTTAATTTACATCCTCCAACGTTGTCATATCCGACGATGAATGGAATGGGTGAAATGATGCTCAAATGTGTCCGGGATCCATGGAGCTTAGAGTTACTCGACACTCATCTTTCAGGATAAAGGAAAATCCCGGAAAACCCTTATCCAGGTAAACCACCCTGACCAAGATTCGAAATCGGGACCTCTTGAACGTGAGGCAGACATGCTACCACCACGCTACCGAGGCGAGCATCATGTGCACTAAAAACAAATTATGTATGATACTACTTGAAGTATTTCTAATAAGCTTTACACATTTTATGCTATCCTAGGTAGAAAACTGTTTCTATTTCTCAGAAACAGTGTCAGAAGATGACCTACAGTTCTTCCATCGCCCATACAACCACGTTTAAAATTATACAAGTTACATCAGGGCCACTATTTTCGATTCTACCTGTTGAGAACATTTTTGGGTTCCTATTAAATTTTATACATTCAAAATGAATTCAGTGGGCCGTGGTGAAAGAGAGTGCAAACTGAAGTCATTAGCAGTGATTTTAAGACCTTTCTGAACTGTACTTATAACAGTAAGATTTAATATTTTTATTCCTAAATGGTACATGCTCTGGAATATATTTTTTCAAGAAGGAGTAAAGCACATAAGATTTAGAAAACGTAGGAGCATTTCCAGTTCTTAAGGAAAAAATGCATATTTCTCATTGAATTATAGAAGAGCTTGCCTTCTTGTCGTGTTGGACCTCGGTCTGATTCTGGGATGAGAGGACAAATCTCATGCAATATTCAGTAAGCATACCACTGTAGGCGTGCCATTTGGAACTGAAAGGGCGGGGAAACTCGAAAAGCCATTTGCACTTCCGGAACAACTATTAGCACAAGCCACGTTTTAAAAATTTACTGCTGATAAGTTCACGGACGAAAGTTACAGTTTGGTGGAGATAAAAAAAATGTGACTGATGCTGCCTTCCTACCCACGATACAAAAATAGGAAAACGGGGAAAAAGAGAATAAAGAAATGCCGGTTTACGTGACCTCTGATTATAACTTAGCTGAACACATTTATCCAAAACATCTTTCCTTTCTTTGATACTGTTTTGGTATTATAAATGAAGTAATTACAAATCATACTGATCCATTCAAGTATCTCCTACATTTGTATGAAATTTAAACATATATTTCCATTCCAAAAGGGACCATCTGCTACGCTCTGAATGCACTGCAGCTTTAAGGCTCATTGTGCTGCCCTATGTAATTAGCACCAGTCCATTATAGCTGTGTCCCTTACGAGATAATACAGTCCCATCTTTTATAATATATATATACCTTTTCTTTTCTCTTATTTCACCGCTTTTTCATTATTTCCATTTATTTTCTTATCTGTTTTCCTTAGTTTCACACATATCCACTATACACAGAAAAACCCATGCACAAGGCGGGCCGAACCGGCGACCCTCTACGCTCTAGCAACAAAGACTACGAGGGCCTTCAGTATTGGACTTGTTATGAATATCTTTTGGTTAAAATATCGGTTTCCCAAAAAGATTGATCATCTGCGATCTAAGGCTATGCAGGAGGATACAATATGATGGACTGTCTCAATTTCCTTTTCGCACAACCTGCAGTCTAGGAACATATATTATTACTTTATTTCTAATTGTCCCTTATGACGGCTGCGCCGTGGCCCAGTGGTTAGACCGCTTGGTTCTCACCAAGGCGGCCCGGGTTCAATTCCAGGCGACCGCAAAGTGAGATTTGTGGTGGACAACACGGCGCTGGGGCGGGCTTTCTCTGGTTTCCCCCGCCATCTCATTCCACCGGTGCTCCATCTTCATCTCATGTATCATCAGTGTCATCGCCTGCGGTGCCGTATGTAGTAAAAGCGGGCGTCAAACATTACACACATGTGCCTTATGTTTTCTTCGTGGAGTGTGACTGTACGACTGGAACGGAGTATGCATTGTGTGCATTTAGTTATGACTAAATTATTTTAAAAATTTAAATGTAATTTAGAAAATTATTTATCAATAATGCATCCAGTCAAATAAAGTGCAATTCAAAAAGCAATATAAATCCAATTGAGTATTGGATGCGCTATGCTTTTTTGTCTCTTTCTTTTTATGATATTGAGAAGCATTTTCGTAATTAATGAGAGCGAGGAATGGAAAAATTTAATCATGCGACCAGTGTTTACTCGAATTAGCCTTATCACGCAGGCATACCAGGATATATAAGTTCTCGTGATTTTCAAATGATGTGATACAGTCTACTTGCAAGCTGCTGAGACATAGCTACCTCTTACTATATGGCAAGGCGTAGAAGCAAATGTGAAATAACAGAGATGTTTGCGTAAGCCTATCGAACATTCACGGCACATACGCTTTGTTCAGATGTGATGATGTCTCCTGGAAGCAACGTGTCATACATCGGCAGGTGCGAGAAGTCATATATAACGTGATTGAATGTTGTGACTAGCAAAAAGGAGAGAAAATCAAAGTATCAAGCGAAAAACCGTGGCCTGCAATGCTAATTGACATAGAATATATGTATATAATAATATAATACATATACATATATAATATATATGTATATAATAATTAACTGCCTACTGTTTCATATCAGACACGCAGCATTTGTATGTCGTATGTGTTCAATTTGTGTTTAATCATGTAACAGTATTTTTGTGTTCGTGGGAATTGTAAATATATATAAAAATGTATGTAGTTGTGTGATTGGCCGAAGTAGTAGTGGTGTGACGTGGTGTGACGTGGTGTGATGACGTGTCAGTGAATCGGCCAATCACAAAATAAGGTGGGAATTGCTATGGGGACAAGAAAATCAATAATCTAGAAAAAGTGAGAATCTTGTGTCTTGCTGGAGAAGGAGGAAATATGTTACGATGATTGTAATTGTAAAGGAAAATTAATAAGATTCAAAAAGTGTTATTCAATATTTATAATAGATAAGAGTGAATCATAGTTCATATTATATAATTAAATAATATATTACAAAATTGGAGTCATCTAAATTTTATTTTCACCAAAAATCCGCATCCACACCTGAGAAAAGATCTCACGACTCTCAGTAGATTAAAACTCGACTTGGATGTTACAAAAAGTTGGCTTGCTTCTTATTAGTTGAAGATGAACGAAAATATAATCCCGTTACAAATGGCGCAGCAACGTGTGGGGCTCGAATAGGATAAAGAAGAGGAGATTAAAGCATCGTGCAGCTCCGTGGGAATTTAAAAGGAAAGAAGAAAGAAGAGAGAAGAAAGAAGAAAACGAGAACTGGTTTAAGTGAGTGAAATTAAAAAAAAAAAAAATAATAGTAGTAGTAGTAGATTTATGTTGTTAAGAAATCAGAAAATAGTTAAAAAGATGGCGAGTAGAAAAGAAATAATAGTGGAAGGAGAAGTTACTGATAGTGTAGGAATGAATAGGGAGGATGCAAGATTAAGCATAGATAATGAGTCAATGTTGGAAAGAATAACAACAATGTTAAGTAATTTAGATTCTAAAATAGAACAAAATGCAAAGAATTTAGATTTTAGAATGAGAGATGTTAAATCTGAAATGAGTAATTTAGATTCTAGAATGAGAGATGTAAAATCAGAAATAGGAGATGTTAAATCTGAAATGAGTAATTTAGATTCTAGAATGAAAGATGTAAAATCAGAAATGAGTAATTTAGATTCTAAAATAGAACAAAATGTAAACGATTTAACTAAGAAAATGAATGATTTAGATGTAGGAGTAAGACAGGAACTAGCACAAAATGTGAGTAACTTAGAAATTAATTTATTACAGAAGCTAAAACAGGAATTAAAATCTGAAATTTCACAGGAGATTAGAGAAGGGAGAAAAGAGTGTAGGGATAATATGGAAAGGCTCATGCAGATCATAGAGATTAATAAGGATGAGAATAGAAAGGAAGTCAATGAGTTGAGAGAGATAATTCAGGAAACTAGGTTAGGTCAGGACATTGTGAAACAAGAAATAAGAATGGAATTAAACAAAGAGTTAGAAACATTTAGGATACAACAGACAGAAATAACACAAAAACAAAGAGAAGAATTAGGAGATAAAGTAGAACAAAGAATCAATGTAATTTGTTCTGAAATGCAATTACAACATGATGAAAGTAAGATACACCAAGAGGAAATAAAGTTACAAATTGATGAGATAAGTAAAGTAAAAGAAGAAGTAATTTTGCAAATTAAAGAGGTAAAAGAACATTTTGAAAAAGAAAAGGATAACTTAGGAAAATTGACACAAGTTGTAATTGCATTACAGGCTAGAAAAGTAAATAACGGGAAAGAAATGTCTAGAATTACAAATATAAACGATTGTGACTTACCAGGTGAATTAAGCAATCATCAGAAGTCTAGTGATGTAGTAAGTGAATGTAGTGATTTTGTGAGTCCAGATAATGATATTAATTATCACAGAAACACACAGAACATGTCCTCACACACACAACTCCACAGTCTAGGTCAAAATGAATGTGTACATTATTCACTAAATGATATTAGTCCACCAAGTTTTGATGAGGAATCAGGTGATAATCCAAAAGTATTTCTTAGGGAATTGGAAGAATATTTCCGTATTAAGAGAATTCCCAATGAATTTCGGATGGTAATAGTAAAACGCTGTTTGAAGAAAAATGCTCTTGAGTGGTTAAGGTTAACTTTGGCTTCACATGAAACATACAGTACTTTCAGAAATCTGTTTATAAATAGATTTTGGGGACCTGAGAGACAAAGAAGAATAAAAGTTGAGTTAGCAACGGGTAGGTTTGAGTTTAAAAAAGGGATTTCTATGACTGAATATTTCTTAAAATTAGCAAACAAAAGTAAGTTGATCAATCCCGAAATTTCTGAGACAGAAATTGTCAACATGCTAATACGTCATTATCCACCACATATCAGAAATCATTTAATTGTGGCTAAGCCTATCGATTTCTCTGATATGATTGAATTATTATCCGAATTTGAAGCACATAACCTCATTAATGATACTACATCCTGTGATGGTAACTATAATAACGTCCATATTGAGCGAGGAAGAAATCGACAGGAATCACAACCTACAAATAATAGGAATAATAGGACGAGTTTAAATTGGGGCGGGGCACCCGTGAGAAATCAAAGATTTGAAGGAAGAGGTTATGATCCTAGACGAACTTATGAATCTGTAATTCCCGGAACAGGAAGTGGAGTTCAAAATAATGTGCAAAGGAATTATCATAACAATCAGTCGACGAGAATTGGAAGAAATGATCAAATAAACCATGTAAGATTTTATCGAGGAAATAATCAGCGAATAAGTAATTTTAATAGGGGTAGAGGTACTAGTTTATTTAGTGCAAATCAAAGAGATTTTAGGGGTGTGAGATTTGAAAGAAGTAATCAAAATGAAATAGTCGAAAATACACAAAGCACAGAGAATGATGCGAATATAAACGATAGCACCAACCTAACCAACAATGAAAGTATTAATTAAGGGCCGAATAGGTGAATGGAATTTCAATTTCATTGCGTTGGTAATTCCACATTTGGCAAGAGATGTAATTGTGGGTAATGATTTATTATATGAATGGCAAAGTGTATTGAATTTCGAAATGCATGAAATGAAGGTTAAGACAGAAAATGATTTATTAGTAATAAAATTATTGGAAGAAGATGGAAGAAAAGAAGAGAACAGGGATAATATAAATAATGAAAGGTTTTTTGTGGAAGATATACTTTTGCAAGAAAATGGTAATATTGAATACGATGAAAATGAAAATTGTGGGAAGAATTTAATTATTGATGGATTGCAAAATAATGTAACTGACCTTGAAAAGCATTGTTGCCAATTATATACAATACAAGATAAGAACGGCGGAAGCCAAGTGGAGGAAGAAATAGAATTCCAGAGAATATTACAAGTAAAGTTAGAAAACACATACAATTTAGACCAAGCGAGAAAAGAACAGTTGAAATTGTGTATATTAAAGAATAGAAAAGCCTTTAGTTCAAAACCTGGACTGTGTAACAAATACACACACACATTTAAAGTGAATTATACTGCTCCCTATACACATAAAAGCCGACCTTTACCCATAGCTATAAGACAGCAAGCATCAGAGGTGATAAATAAAATGTTAGAAAATGGAATAATAGAAATTTCTAACTCACCTTACTTACATCCTCTATGTTGGGTTCATAAATCAGATGGCTCATTGCGTATGACAATTGATGCAAGAAAAATTAATTCATTAACCCAACCAGACCATTTTAGGCCTCTTGGAGTGGATGAAGTGCTATCTAAGTTAGAGCGTGGAAAATATTTTTCGAAATTAGATTTGGTGTCCTCATATTGGCAGATTCCCTTGGATGAATCAGTTAGAAAATATACTGCGTTTAATTTTGGAGGGAGAATTTACCAGTTCAAAACATGCGGTTTTGGATTGTCAACAAGCGGAAGTGCATTACTTCGAGCCTTATATAATATTTTTGGAGATACCATTGAGAATTTTGCCATTCAATATATAGACGATTTTCTTATCTTTGATCAAGATTTCGACGAACATATATCTCATCTGAATTACATATTTACAAAATTTTCTGAAAGTGGTATGACTATAAATTTGGATAAATCAAGTTTTATTGCCAAAGAAATTGAATTTTTAGGGTACATAATATCCGAAAAAGGTATGGCACCAAATCCAGATAGAATAAAATCCATTGAATCTATTCCACCACCAAAGAATATTAAACAACTAAGAAGATTTATTGGCATACTACAGTATGAAAGTAAGTTTGTGGTAAATTATGCCAAGGAGCTTAGTCCTTTGAGAGAACTTTTGAAGAAGAATTCAGTCTGGAAGTGGACAGAAAAACACCAACAGTCTTTTCAAAACATTAAAGAGTTATTTAAAAACGCCATTCTTTTGGAAAGACCTATTAGAAACCAACCCTTTAACATCTATTCAGATGCTAGTATCCATGCTTATGCAGCAGTATTAACTCAAACTGATTTGGATGGGAATAATCATATAATTGCCACTGCTTCAAGAGTTTTGAACCAAAATGAATCTAACACTTGTATTACGGAGTTAGAAATAGGAGCTATATATTTTGCTTTGCAAAAATTTCGGCAATATGTATACAATACTAAATTCATTGTATATACTGACCATATTAGTCTATCATTTATAAAAAAATGTAAACTAACTAGCTCTAAAATATCTCGTTACATACATGAAATTACTTCCTATGATATTGAGATTCGGCACATCTCAGGAAAGAATAATATATTTAGTGATTTGTTGTCGAGACAGAAAATGCATGGAGAAATTCCAGAGACATTGTCACAATCTCAACATGAGATAAAACTTTTCGAGTTAAATTTTACATGCGATAGAAATCTTACTCTAAAATTTAAAAATATCTCGGAAATTCAACAAAATGATTCGAGATTATCTGCATTGTTGCGACAGGCTCCAGCAGTTGAAGATGCTGCGAATTGCACCATAGCCAAGAAAAATGGTGTACTTTATAAATTACATGGAGATGTGATAAAAAAATGGAAGGTTATAGTTCCCAGTAGTTTAGAAGAAAGTGTAATCACTTCATTTCATCACCACCTAGCTCATTCTGGATGCGAGAAAACTTCCATTACCATCAAAGAACAGCTATATATAAAGCACATTGATAGGAAAGTACGGAAATTAATTTCAACGTGTGAACTGTGCCAAAGAGCTAAACCTATAAATATCAAATATGATTTTGAACCTCAGACCATCATCAGAGATAAAAAGAATGAATTAGTTGCGATCGATGTACACGGGGAGATGCCGGCTAGTCAATATAATTGTAAATACATTTTTGTGATGTTTGACATTTTTACTAAATTTGTGAAAATTTACCCCGTTCAAAATATTAAGAGTAAAACATGTGTCAATAAAATTTTAAAGGGGTGGATACCAGAATATGGGCAAATAAAAGCCATACTTTCAGACAACGCCACAGTTCATCGAAGTAAATTGTTTACATCCGAGATGAAGAAAAACAATATCAAAATTTATAATTCTTCGGTTTATTATCCACAAGGAAATCCTTGTGAGAGAGTGATGCGAGACTTAACTTTTTATTTTCGAATACTGTGTCATTCAAATCACCGGTGTTGGTATAAATATTGTACTGTCATAGAAAATATAATAAATAACACCCCAAACGCTACTACAAGATTCGCTCCAATAGAGCTAATGACTGGAAAACCCCCTGAACCTCTTATAGTAAATGTGCCAACGACTTTTGAGGAGAAAACAAATGTGCTAAATGAGGAAGAGAAATGCGCCGAAGCATTTAAAAGAATACTAGAAAAATCCGAAAAAAGATTAAAGAAAGTACAAAGAAGAAAGGCCAAATGGGATCCTGAAATAAATGATATGGTTTTAGTGAAGACATTTAACATCTCAGATGCTCGACGAAAAGTGTATTGGAGAATTAACTTAATTTATAAAGGTCCGTATAGAGTAGTAACCAAATTTGGAGATCACACTTATGAATTGCAAGATTCGAATAATAAGATTGTGGGAAGATATCATAAGACATTAATGAAACCTTTCAAAAGCCTTGGCAGTAATTGAAACAATATTGAATATATACTATGTGTGTGTTAAATAATAATAATAAAAAAAAAACATTGTTATACATCAATATATTGTTGTATTTTAATTAATGTTAATTTATTGTTGTGTTTTATGTTTGTGTAATAATAATGTGAAATTGTTGTTAAATGTTCATTTATTATATTTCATCCAATGTATGTATATTGTTATATTTTATGTATGTTGTATTGGTGTTGTGTAATATTGGTGTAAACGAAATTGTTAATTGGGGCTGTTCTTCGAAATATATGGAAACAGATTGTTAATTCCTTTATTTGGTTATTTTCCATATATTTCGAAGAGGGGCATTTGTAACAGTATTTTTGTGTTCGTGGGAATTGTAAATATATATAAAAATGTATGTAGTTGTGTGATTGGCCGAAGTAGTAGTGGTGTGACGTGGTGTGACGTGGTGTGATGACGTGTCAGTGAATCGGCCAATCACAAAATAAGGTGGGAATTGCTATGGGGACAAGAAAATCAATAATATAGAAAAAGTGAGAATCTTGTGTCTTGCTGGAGAAGGAGGAAAGATGTTACGATGATTGTAATTGTAAAGGAAAATTAATAAGATTCAAAAAGTGTTATTCAATATTTATAATAGATAAGAGTGAATCATTGTTCATATTATATAATTAAATAATATATTACAAAATTGGACTCATCTAAATTTTATTTTCACCAAAAATCCGCATCCACACCTGAGAAAAGATCTCACGACTCTCAGTAGATTAAAACTCGACTTGGATGTTACAAAAAGTTGGCTTGCTTCTTATTAGTTGAAGATGAACGAAAATATAATCCCGTTACAATCACCTACTGTATGCCAGATTTGGCCAGGTTATAATACTTCGTTGTTCTAATAAACAAGATTGCAGATGAATGCGGCGCTGTGCCACTGGAGTTAATACACCTCAATGCTCCTTCAATACAAGTATACCTTGATTGTAGTAGAAATAAGTATAGTTTGGGTTGAAATAAAAACCTCCTGTATTGCGAAGTGATTGAGAGTTCTGGATTTGAATTTCTCTGTAGGAAGGGGTTCAGCAAAGCAATTATGTTTCACATGTGTTTAAATACATTGAACCATAGAGCTTTTTTCTATTATATAAACTAAACTTTGAAATTTCTCCGGTGAGTATATTATAGTTCCTTACAGAGCTCTGTGCTGTCCTTGTCGGTCTGGGTGGCTCAGTTGTTCTTTATTAATGGACGTCCTTCAACGTTAAGTCATACCCGACGCTGAATCAAGTGAGAGAGCTGATGGTCAAATGAGTTATCCGATCCAGATAACTCTCCCTGAGAGAAATTCGAACTCTGAATCCTTTGCACGTATTGCAGACAAGCTACTGTCTACCCACCACAAGAAGGCAAGAGATGAATGAAGGAGAGAGGGATCTTTATACTAGGAAATGAATGTATGCAAGTGCATATGAGTTATCTGTGCTGCAGGATATAATGTTTGTTCGAGTAACTGTAGTGACAGGTACTATGCATGGGTGTTTTATGTGACAACACTTCCGTATTTTAAACGAATCTAGTATTCTATCATACTGGGAAGGCGAGCATAACACCGTGGGGACAGCAAAAGTGATTGCGTTACACATTCCTCTAGCTCGCCTTCTGTGTGCTGGATAGACAGTACCACCTACGCTATAGAGGCTGGCTCTCAGTTGATTAGGTGTTGCCTAATCCTAACGTAAACGAACTTCTGCTTCTACAATGTTTAACATCATCTTTAAAATTATGATTATCATCTTAAATTCTGAGCAATGGCAGTATCCAAATCCTGTGTGTCAGACTATTACTGATTTTGCATTTTAAGCATAGTTTGTCCACACATTTACTGGAGCATTCTCGCATGATTGTCATATCTTTACCTCAATGTTGCACATTTGTAAGGTTACATATTTCGTACTCAAAATGTTTAATATGGCATAAGTTTAAGCTGTCTATATATTTAACTGCAAGTTCTAGAGCACAAAGGCAACTGATGAATAACAACATTTACAGCATTAAAAGTGAATAAGTATTAATTAGAATTATTGATCTTTAAGTTTCTTGTCTTTCTCATTTGCTCTTCTTTCTGTTATTCTTCTTAAAATATTATGACTAGACCATAAACATTTCCTAATAGGCTGTATAATACTAATTCAATAAGTTTTAAACTTCAACGATATATAACTGATGCCTAAAATAAACCTGATTATATTAGTTGTCTATTAAACGATTCATAACATCGGCGCTATTATTTCAAAGATTTTTCATGAGCTGCGTTGCTAACTTTCTTTTTAGTGTCCTAAAAGTTTAAAATGGATATACCTTTGAGGCGAAAAATAAAAGTTTCCCCGTACTTTAAACGTTCACGTGCAATAGTCACTTCTTACTGACTACATTTATGGACTAGTTTGTCTACATACACTATGAGGGTCTCCTTGGCGCTAAACGTGAGGGAACCCAAACTTAATTTTCCAAACTTTTATAAGACTAGAGATTTTTTTTCCAACTTACGTCCTCCAAACTTTAGTTACATCGGATGTTCAATGAAATGGGTAAATGATGCTCAAAGGAGTCCGGGGTCCAGGAAGCTTAGATTTACCTGGAACGTGAGGCAGGCACCATCTAATGTAGCTGTTGAAACCATAATTGCAACATGCAACATTTGCATATTATTAACATGTTTTAAACGCAATAACTGTAATTATAGTTTACAAATTACCTATCTTTCTAATCCAAAGGAATTTCTAGTGCCGCATCCGTGTAGCTGTGAATGTCACTTAGGCCAAGTGACAATTCGTCATTATTGCTCTCCTCACCGTCCGAGTATTGCAAATGTATGATGATAGGCTACACAGTTTCGACACGTGCTATTTCTTTACAAAGGTCATCTTCTTGTAGTTTATCTTGAACTACCTTGTCAATTTCTTGGAATAAGTCGTTCAACGTCAGTCAGTTTAAAATAACTATTCCTTCATTCGGGTCCTGCAAATGGCCATGGAATATACAATGACAGAAAGCTCGAGTTTCATTAACTTGACACAGCTGATCACCCGCGAAGCCTTGATTAAGTACTTTTTCTGTTTGCAACATAATTTGAGCCCACATTATTTCGATTGGATTCTTCTGGTAAGGGGGAAGGCGGATAACCTCGTGTCTGATTTCATTGGCCAGTAACACTGCTTTGTACTCTCTCTTTGAACTTTTCATAAGCAAACATATAATGTGGGGACCCATGCGTGATGCGGATGCACCAGTCTACGGAGCACAAGGACGTGAACTGTTTGCTGTCTCTCTCTCTTTTTGTCTCTCTCTCTCTCTCTCTCTCTCTCTCTCTCTCTCTCTCTCTCTCTCTCTCTCTCTCTCTCTCTCTCTCTCTCTCTCTCTCAAATTTAACAAACACCTTGGCTTATTCAAAGACATTTTTTATCATGCCATGTCAAAGCTTAAATTTCAGTTCTGAGAAATTACAAATATACTTACACGCATACTGCCAACCAATAATTATATTCATTTGAATGCTTCCACCACAATGCATTATTATAAAATATTGCTCTTTCATTTATTTGTACATCAGAAAAACTATTTGGGCTAAAAGTATGGGGTTTTCAGGTTAGCAAAATTACTTCCTACTTTCCTAGTAGATGTCTTTTTGCAAAATTTGAAGTTTTGTCTTAGCTCAAGTAGCACTTCCTAGATATGGATTCAATTAGATCTCGTCGCACCCAAACGAGACCAGTATGATAATACGACAGGACTGCGATTGATTGCTAGCCCAGTGGTGTTCAAGGGCAAACATCATCCCAATTGAAAGCCACAGCAGAGATGGGTTATGGAGAAGGACTGTTTGTTGATATGCCATGTTTTGTTGATATGCCTAACTAATCAAGGCTAGTGATCAGAGGAAAGTGAGGGAGGAGTAGGTATTAGGAATGATTGTTGCATAGTGAAAAAAGTACTACACTTGCAGATATCAGCCTCAGTAGTATATGCAATTAGGAATGTTAACTTTATGTGACGACACTTTCTATGCCCCGCCAACTTGTTAAGCAAGTGATTAGTTTCACTTTCCACCGAACGTACTCATACTGTGTGTTTCAATAGATGTGCATTAGCTATCAGGGAAAACTGGAAGACATGGAATGCGGAGGAATACACATCAGAGAGATAAGACTTTGAGACGGGAAGACAGATAGTGGCGGTGCTACGTCAGCTCTAACCGCCAAACATGCCCCCGAACGTGCCTGTGACGTCACTGCGCTGATTTCTAATGCCCTAGAGGAAGGAAATAGTATGATTTGTTGGGGTTGCGACAGCGTAGGAAAGACAGGAAACGTATGTGTTATACATAAACTTACATCTTGGGTGTTGTAATATTAAAGCTGACTGCTTTAATTACACAATTGGTCACAGTTTATAAACAATTACATTTTAGCTCTGTGCTATGAGAAAATATATAAAAATCCAACTCTTAGTTTATCTTGAGGTCAGGCATGTTATAAAGTAAATAAAATAAAACTTAAAATAATTTTCCTAGCGCATTAGAGGAGACCCATTCAGAACAAAATTACTTGGACATTTTCTGACACTTTCTGTTTCATTTTTCTTTAACTAGTTTATCAAAGTCAACACATAACGTTTGGGAAATTTGTAATCGAAGGATGCATGTTAGGTTGTAATACGACAAGTTACTTCGGAGTTTGGACTTAGCTAATTTCATATTAGAAAAAAAATGTCCACACACATATGTCGAGCCAAACATTCACAATGTCCGTGCGGCAAGTGTATATAACCTCGGAAATCTGATTTGGGGGACATTCTTGTACAACTCAGCCAAGTTTTCCTTGTGTGTATATTTTTCCTTCAATAAATTGTCGTTCCAGTTAATACGTGGCAGCTACATTGTTGTCATCGAGTGTGCTACACCTGACTGAACCCAAAGATTCTGTACTCACAGCGCCATTTATATAAATAACTTGGTACTACACGGCTCTTGCCTGACGTCACACGCACTGCAGGCCTCACTGCCGGCTGAAATGCGTCACAACCCTCGAAGCTGTCTTCCTCTGCTTTAAGAAATAAAACTACGGTCGCATTCAGCCATTATGCTGCAGCACTCAACCGTAAGGTCTACGGTATTTTTCTAACTATGAATTCTCTACAATACAGATTTTAATTTTTTTACCTTTCACAGCGTTCAGCTTGTTGCCGACCATCTGCTTCGCAACGAAAGCCGCCATCTTGCTGCTGCTACTTCTGCTGCTGTTTCAGGTAGTTGTCACCGAGTTCTCTCCTCAATCACCACGAGATGCCCGCACCTCACACCGTAATCACAGGAAGATGGAGGAGGCGTTTATCTGAAAATAAAAATGGTAAAGTTGAATTCCTAATAGTTGTACTGCTTAACTGCTTAAAATTGCTAGTTTAGATTATTGTTTACTCCAGATCACAACCTATGTATAACAAACGCACCAAAAAATACGTGATCACAATTCAAACGACCTTTAACTTAAATTAAATACTCCTAAAAACACTAATTTTACATACAACTGGTATGAAAAATCAATAAAGCGTAATATTGCTGTTATAATAATAAAATCTGCGACATTTAAATAATAAATAAATTATAAACCTAATGAGTAAATTTATTTCTTCAAATCATAATGAAAGAGCTTTAATATATCAGTTAAATAATGTTACAGTATTCCAGTAATCAAAATTCCCCAAAAGTTGAACAAGTAGGACTTAAATTTTCGCAGAAAATTCGATGCTCGCATGACTTCTTCCCCAGTAGATTTTACTTAAGGACAGCTTTACTGTAAAGTAAATAACATTAATGGTAACTGAATCAATAAGAAAACAATAACTGGGCAGAGCGTTGAGGCGTATCGACCTTCAGGTGACCGGCGTTGTGATCGTCTCTTATCAGGTCTTATCTGGTCGATTAGAAGAGTGAAATATTAGTAAGTTGACGTACAGTAAGTTACGTTACACAAATAATGCGATTGGAAGCTGCGTGTGTCTATATTACATGATTTCTCGGGCCTACCGATGTATGACACATTGCTGTCCATAACACATGGTTACATCTAGACGGAGTATACATACACTGGACTCACCGCGTATGTGCGATAAGCCGAGGTAAACATCTCTGTGTTGCGAATTTTTTCCGATATGCTTTCTCACTTTGGCATGTAGTAACCATGTAGACAACCATATCCATGGAGAGGCCTCCTCTCTCGACCTCTGTGTCCATCCCTCACTCAACACAGTCATGAGTTGGCTGGAAACGTGGACATGTCAGTGCCTCTATATTTCCCGGCGGATATATACAGTCTTGGCAACGGATTCAGCTAACAAAGTGTACGAAAAAGGAAATACCCATAAAATGCTATTAAAATATTCCCGAAAAATTATCGTTTCAGTTTACGAATGTTATTCCTGGGACGCGCCATAGCTGAGTGGTTAGACAGCTTGGCTCTCACCAAGGTGGAGCAGGTTCGATCCCAGGAGACCGTAAAGTAAGATATGTGGTTTACAACATGGCACTGGCACGATCTTCTTCGAGTCCTCTGGTTTCCCCGTCTGCATTCTACCAACTGTTCCATCATCTTTCCCGTCATCCATATATATATATATACATATATCATCCACTCATATTTATGATCCATAGCTTCAGCTCCTGTGGAACGACCTTAAAAGGGATAGAGGAACAGGAATCCGCTAACACCACGATAGTGCTACAACTGGGAAGTTAAAGGAAAATAAGAAAGTTCCCTCTGCACTTAGAAAATATTGACAAATTCATAATTTATAGCTTCTGAAATATGAACAAAGGTGTGTCATATAATTTTTCTATTAAGATCAATCAGAATGGAGAAAACTGAACACAGAAAATATTATTAAATTAATATACAGAGGAATTAGAAAGTCTTAGGTTTATTTTATGGTGAGCGAAATGTATTGCATGCGGCTGTTAAGTGCAGCAAGAATTTGGTATAGTTAAGATTTCAGTGCATTTTGATAAGGCAAAAACGTATAGGTGTTTAGTAAAAGTAAGTCTCACTATTTTACATATACAAAATAATGATGCATTCACATTAAGCTGTAAGTTAAGTTATATTGCGATACAAATGTGGCAAGCACTTAATACATATTGAGGAAAGGTTTGAAAAGACAAGGTGGTTGCGATGAGTTCTTTAAATTTTCCATATTCCCTTATGTGCTTACTACTGTGTATTGGATACTATTTTTGTACATGTACTTATATCAGTATGAATTCTAAAAATTAGGATATATATTAAGAAATATGATTGAAGATACATGTTAGATTTATCGCTAAATTTATTTATGTTAGATGCATCGTCTATATGTGTTGCTATGGAGAAATAATAAATGTTGTTGGTCATCACACCGCCATACTGTATTTGTTAAAAGTGTAAAACGAATTTGACTGAGGGTTTAATTCTGATTATGGAGATAGTTTTAGAATGTTTTGTGCAGTAATTATGAAACAGAGGAGGCGTACAAAGCTGGATGTGATAAATTAATAGCAAAAAAGAAAGCTCCAAACAGAGGTACAAATTAGTATATTATTCATTTTGTAAACCAATAAAAGACCATCCTCTTCTCGAGAAATATATAAAACAATAAGTTTAGATGTAAAGAGCGGGTGTGGGGATGGTACTATTGCATTCACTAATTGTACAAACTGTAATTTCATAACCAATATTTCAAAATAAATGTTTTTACTTACAGCACTATTGCTTTTAGTCATTGGTACTAAGATTTCGTTTTCACAGCAAGTAGATTGCAGGTGGATTGTCAACTTAGATGCATAGCAATAATAACGGTAGGTATGGAATATTATTTATAGACTGAAAAACAATGTGTGTAACTTTTCTTCGACAGTTTAGTCCTAAAATCTTATTCCTCTACACATTAGACGTTATATGGAACACAGTGGGCGTAAGAGTTCTTTGAGGACAGATGGCTATATGAAGGCTTTAAAATTCTATTCCTTTTCCGGGCAGAAGAAGAATAAAGGAGCACCTACTCCCCAATTAAGGTAATTGGAAGTACTTTAACAGTGAAACCAATTCGAAGGAATGTCTGTAAATTATTGATTCTGTAAAGAATTGGCGTGAACTGGGCACTTTAGCGATATATGCTATGTGTGCGCAGCGAGATTTTGTCTATCTTACGGTTTACCACATAGCAAAAGGAATCCAGAGTGAAGAAGCTATTCCCATAAAATTTAGAATATTTATTTAATTTATAATGAAGTAGTCTTTAAATATAAAGGGTGTAACTGAAAACTATGCCAAAAATTTTATAAAACATTTCTGTCGTATAGAGGATAAAAATATTATGAACGTATCTCGCTAAATTGTTTATTTTCTTTTAGATCACCCTTTTTACAGCTGAGGGAGGGAGGACACGAAATCACAGCACATGATCAAAATCAATGCATCCGTCAACGAGCCATCGATGGCATTAGCCATCCCTTATGCGCTGAGATCGGCCTGAAGAATTTTCTATTTTCTGGCAGCTTTCCACAATACGAGCATGAAGAGTCTCTACATCTGGAACTCGAGCTGCATAAACAAGAGAAATCAAATGTCTCCACAAATAGAAGTCCAGTAGCCTTAAGTCTGGCAAGTGTGGAGGCCATGGAATTGGTCAACCTCTTCCTATCCCTCTACAAGGAAAGTACTGTTCAGCACTCGACGGACAAAAAGTCTGAGATGAGGAGCAGCACCATTATGCATGAATCGAGTACCGGTGCCTGACAAGCGAACTTCGTACTATACTGTAGCACAACAATAGCGGTGATAAACATCGCCCGACTCAATTGAACCACATGTAAAGTTTCTACTACTTTAAATTTTTTTCAATTTTTGCTGCTGTACAATTAAGTCAATGTTCTGTTGTGGGGTTATGGCCACAGGACAACTGCATAATACACGTCCAACCGTGTAAGTCAAGGTTTAGAAAAGGACTTCTACAATGGAAATAAACAATTATTTCCGGACCTATGTTCTTATAACATTTCTTTTTACTCTCTGTTGGCAAGAAATGTTTTCGCAAAGTTTTGAAATACCTTTGTTTTAGACCCTATAGAGTGCTTTAATCAATTGTTAGAACAGCTTTTCAGAAAATCAAAATTCACGACCATGTGAAAGGTAGTTTGAAATGGAAAGGTTTTCTTCAAAGTCTTTTAGTCACATCCTTGTATGTTTCGTTCTTGGTTGATGTACACACACACAAACACATTTTTGCTAAAGACCCATTTTATTCAGGGCTGCTAACTAATCGAATGTTTCAGTTGAGCAATTATACAGAAAGTAAAATTAGCTATTCGTTCCACACAGAATTATAGCTTTCATATTTATAAACTATACTAATCCGTGGCCGTTATGTTATTAGGTAAACGATACTTAATACTGAAAACCTTATCGCAGACCTTTTATATAATAAAAAGTCAGTTCTCAGAATGTTTTCTTACTCTTGAAATTATCATACTGTGTTCTCAACCTGTCTACTATAGTAAAATAAGTTATAATACTGAACAGAGAAACACTTGTACCGGCAAAATTACGCATCTTATGTACAAAAAAGTTTAGTTATTCACCATAATAGTTAAAATTTATGGATTATTCGTAAGAAGTTTCAGATACATATGACGTTTGAAAACCCTGTATTTTTTAATTAATATTTGTTATTTTTAATGTTCATTTCGGTTTGGTTCACTCAAAACCAAACGTCTATGGTAAGATTAGTAAAACCATGAAGCTCTCTAGACCTCTTTTAACAAATGTTTTATTTCTTCTCCTTTAAAATTTGGTATTTAAGACATATTTAACTGTTTTAAAGTTCACTAATAGTTATAATAATACATATGCTTTAATAAAACATAATTGTTGGGACAGTCAGTTGCTCGAACTGTCCGGTGAGGGAACCTCTGCTTAAATGTCAGTCTATTTAGAATGGCCAGTTTGTTAACGAGGGCTTCGGACATGACAGACATGGTTGAAAGCGAAAGCTTACTTGTACGATATTTCATATGTAATTTATAGTTATAATAAAGAAGTGTCTGCTTCAAACAACAGTTTATTGAGTTACCACAGTGATGTGTGCTCGCAATAATAATATGACATTTCGAAGTTTCAGAGAAATTTAAGTTTGTTTTTCTTAGGTAGTTTTAAAAATGTAAACAACTATTTTGAATATTTTTGACATATTGATTTAAATTGGTCGAATTCAAACTCAATATAATGTGCCCAAATTTCCAAATCTTTAAGCTCATGACTTTACAATTACTTTGGTACTCCTTAAAATCATTATAGAGATCTAAGGATTTTGCAACAACTTTCGCCATTGAGTATCAAACATTTAACTTACAAATTGAAAAAAATAAGAAAAACTCAGTGCTACATTGACTGATTTCGGACGATTCGAAGAATCACATTTAGGACAAGTATAATACTGGCAAAACTTGACGTGTGGAAAACAAACCTGAAATATTTGCAGTGTTATACAAGTATGTTTATAACGTTGGTGAATATTGGTAAACTCAACAATGATGATAAGCATCTAGCAATTGGATCTTAAATTTGGTTCTGATAAGCTATCCGTTAGTCCCTTTGGGCATAACTGTTCTAGCTTCAAAATATTAATTGAAAAATCTGACTCATGCCAACTGATATATTAGAACAATCCCAAGCCATAAATGGTGAAGGGACTTGGGCACAACAAAAATAAAATTTTAGACAGGCAACAAAGAATGTCAAAACACAGTAATAACGAGAGAAGGGAAAACTGTGTGACCCCGTTACCTAATTGCACGAGTTTGAAAAGAGAGGAAGGCAATTATTATGAAAATGCTGGAGTTGGCGTTAATTAATGGTAACTACTCCTTTCCTGCAGACTTTCTGTGGAACTGCAAATTGTTTAATTAAAATGAAGTAGTGCAAGGGTAGACAAAACACTGCACCATACCACGGTTTGCTGTTTAGTGGATCTCGATTAAGCATTCCATAATGGTTAGCTTACTATGGATTAATATGTGGCAAGCTAATGTTGACATGAGGGAAATATCTGGCGCTAGTTTATGCTTAAGTAATGTGCAACACAAACATTCACAATTTAAGACATTTATTTTCTTAGTATTATATGCTATTTCATTACATTTATTACATTTACTAGTTTAGCTGATTACATTGGGCAACAAAAATAAATTTTTGAATGTTTCGAGCACTTCATGAGGCAATTCCCACTAATTTCGGGTTGAGAAACACAAATATGACAATGAAAAATATTTATTAGCTCTAGTTTCTATAATATACACTTGGTGAAAGTATTACATATTAAAGGATTGAGAGAAAAGGATATATTTTAATTACATACATGCTAACAACAATGAAAGTGTATTTGTTTTTTTAACTGGTAATTACGTACTAAGAGTTCTAAATTGCAGGAAAAATACTTCGCAGATGGTCATGTTTGAAGAGAATCATGTGGTGGTCTATTGACTTCGTCGTCTGTTAGCTTGCCTCTTGTGATGGAGTTCCACAGAATCCCTATACAAAGACCAACAATAATCCACAACGGTCCTGATATCTTTGTTCCATAACAGAAATGTCCTGATGGAATCTCTCCCCATGTTCATCCCTAACAGCTCCACAACTAGGAGGGAAAAAGTCTAGGTGGGAGTGGAAAAAATGGATCTTAAGGGACATGTATCCAAGGTTACGGTATTTTTGCAGGAGCACTGTCACCAAATGCTTGTAGTTATCATCTGTTTTGTTGCCGAAAATTCCATGAACAACACTCTTAAAGGCTTCCCAAGCTTCGTTTACTTTCCCCTCCAAAACTTGGTCAAATGCAGGAGCCTTTACAAGTTCTCTTATTATTGTCCGACAAAAATGCCTTCCTTTACTTTTGCATCACTTAGTTTCCAAAATTTCTCTCTGATGTTATTTGACAGGTGTTCCAACTCCCCAAAAAAGTCCACCAAGTTTAAAATCTTCACTCTAAAATATGAAATGTCACTTCATCTTCAAAACAAGAGCTAATCTATCACTTTTAAGGTGATTTTTGAATTCAGCAGTTGGAAATAAATGTAAATTCGCTATTTTTAAGCCCGAAACATTTTCATTGTTGCCCAATGTTATTAGTTTAGACAGCTTCAGCCAATTTATTTGTGCAGATACGACTAATAAAGCATCAACTTGACATATTAAACAAACTTCTAGTTAGCGCTACTTTAGAGAATATGCAGATTTTAATACTTTACTCTCAGGTTTACGAAAAGCGAGACTATAAATCAAGCGACCAATTTTCTCACAAAAACCATGCTGTAATTACGGTTGGTGTTGGATAAACATTTTGTAGCATTCTGCATAACTAAGAAAAATTACAAAAATCCATCACTAGGATTTACAACAAAGTTTGGCACGCAAATCTCCTGGATACAGGGATGCGCGTATCCCCAAGAATATCTCAGTGGAGCATACTCGCGGGACCAACAGACGCAGCGGGCTACGAAGCTTATCTTGATGCATATTATAACGATGATAAAATTAAGATTTATGAGCCTCGAGGGAGCACTTCATTCTGTGTAGCTGATGTCAAATTAGCTCGACACTCAGTATTAAACGACCGCAATGAAAGGACAAGCTTAGAGAGCCACGCTTTTTTCATGAAACTAAACATTAAAAGCAGCGAAATAGAACTGCACAGCTTTAAACTTGGGACAGTTCATGATTCCCAAGTTTTGTCATCAAAATTCCCGCGGCAAATTTGACTAAGATTGGAACGCAATATTGTACTTGAACCTTGCATGAAAAAGTTTGACTGCTTTACTAAAGTTTAAATATTTAAATCAGGTGATTTAGGATACCAAAGTTCTGATTTGGTCCTCATTTTCACAAACAATTCCTTTTATATCCAGTTATTACATGAGTCTTTAGTATTTGTTGTTAGAGCCGTTTAAAAGTTTACCACGTGATCATTTAAATGTTCAAACATTGTGATCTAGAAGGAACTTTTGTATATATGCATACACTCATGTAAACTTCTTTACATCTAATTTACAAGTTATTACTAAAATGCTTATTCTTCTATTTGCTTCTGCTAATCAAGGTAAACAATTTATCGAAAAGGTTTTATTGTATATTTCGCGTTTGGTATAATTCCTTTAAGGATACCTGTGATTGAAAATCCTGAACTAATGACGCTAGCTTTCTAAGATCTATATTACAGATGTAACTTAGTGTAAATATTGTCACCAAATTATCGGAAGGCACAACCAACTGACAGCTGAGTGGGCGACAGGAGGCATTCAGACCACGCCTTCCCATTTATCTTGTTGCGCTTACTGAGAGGATGGTTAGGAAAGTGTTAAGGGGCACTTTACCGTCTCTTTCCCTTCCCCCTGACGTCTGGAACAATCGGGATGATGTTCCGGGCCACGAAACTTCCAGACACAGCGATCTGCGTATATAGGGGATGCAGAAGACGACTCAGGCAGTTCTTGGCGAGCAGTCGTGATGAGCGCAGTGCTAACGAACGGACTGGAAGACTGCGTACGTGTATCAGATGAGTTGTACGTAATTACGAGTGTGGAGTGGACCTGTGACAGACGAGGTGGTGCATTGTAATTGTGTGCGCTACGTAATTCTATGTAATCGGCAAGTATTGCAATTGTAATTCGGTGGAAATAAAGAATATTTTGAGTTTGTGCAATTGGACTTTGAATTCTATGAACCCACAAAGTCACAATATGATACAGCCCAAATTTTGTCAATTTCACTTTGATAGTTTGTAAAATATGGCCAGACTTATTTATATTTGGTTATATCACCTTGAAAGTCCTTTGCGACAAAATAACGTGATTGTAGGTCTAATATTTTAACAGCAGGTTCCCAATATATCCATTTTTTAATTTACCCTAGGTTTCTCTTTGTCTCAACAACTTTAGTCTCCAGGAATTGTTAAAGCTATGAATATGACTTTGTTGCCCAAAATTTTATTTTTTCTGTGCTTCAAAGTAAATACAGTGAGCTTAAGTGCCTTCCACAATAAAACCCAGGGCAATTTTTATTAACTGTGTCTCTATGAACGTTTGTAGAAGCTTCATTAGCCTAACACTAAAACTGTGACGCAAGGAGCATTTTAAATTATGAAAAATGTTCAAATTTTCAATAGCATGAAAACAAGGATAAAGAATTAGAATTCATATCTATCATTAGCATTCACGTAGCTTTCAAACTAGATTAAAGTATTTAAAATGGTTTGCGGATGCTATCTATGCATTGTTTGGATTCAGGAAGGCTTACACCTTTCTATAATTTAAAAACAGGAAAAGGAGATTTTTTGAAAATGTGCATGAAATTACAGTCATACACATCCTTAAGGCCTACATATCTGATAGCTTTGAATTTGCATATTTTTCCATGGTCAGGCTATTAAAACCAACAAATAATGAGGTTCTATTTGATAAATGTGTAAGTATTTGAAAACGTGAATCAACAATATTTCATATCTCAAAAATATTTAGCTACATAAAAGAAAAAACAGAGAAAGAAAGAAATAAAGAACGAAATGAGAAAGAAAAAGTAAGAAGGAAATGTGGGAAGTATGGTACGAAAGAAAGAAGGAAAAAGAGAGAAAAAAATGAATAAAGAAATAAATAAATAGAAAATGAAGAAAGAAAAAGAATTAAAGAATGAAAAAGAAATAAAGAAGGAGAGATAGAATGAAAGGAAAAGGAAATGCATAAAATGACATGCAATATACAAGAAAATTTCACAGGTTATCGTTACGAGATGCCTCAAATACCAAATTTGGTGTTCAAATAGCTTTTGGGTTTTAGTTCTGCTGTTCACAGGTATCCCAGATATTCATTCATTTGTTCAGGGGCTTCAAATCATGCATTTCCTTGTGAAACGTCAGTATTGAGATTTTGGTGAATGTCATACCTTCTTTACCTAAGACGTACTCGATGGAAAGAATAGAATTTTAAATATGGATTTTACTAAGCATTTTAAATGACACAACATGTGATTTAATTACTATGTACCACTGAATTATTAAAGAGAAACTACATTTCAGAACAAAAAATAGATCGTATGACTATTTCTTACTGTGTCTGCTGAAATTTTGTCTTTAGTAGCACAACTGACTGTTGTAACACCATTTGAAAACCTATTGGTAAATGTATAGGGAAGTACCCTACACCGCACAGATATGAACTACTGCATACATTCTACTTAATCTAAAAGATTTTGCTAAAGATAAGTTCGGCTTGTTCCTTCTATGCGACACTGAGTTCGGTGTTGAGAGCTAGGATCAAGAAGAGACATACTCCCTGACGTCATTGACCATTAATTTGGCTGAAACTGAACTGGTCCTATTACTCTCGTATCTGTGGGCAGCTGCCACTCACTGATGATAATGTATACGATGAGGGTCAAACCTCTCAAACCTCTTCCTCCACA
This sequence comes from Mantis religiosa, assembly GCA_030765055.1. Taxonomy (NCBI): domain Eukaryota; kingdom Metazoa; phylum Arthropoda; class Insecta; order Mantodea; family Mantidae; genus Mantis; species Mantis religiosa. The sequence goes on from CM060952.1 coordinate 163,985,701, forward strand.
ATGAACCTCATTAACATCATCTGAGATCGAACGAACAGGAGGCCCAGTATTGCAGCGAATTACGAGTATAATGATACATTGTTCTTGTTTGTCGCTTCCAACCTCTAGGTGTTTATATCAGTTTGATAATTACAACGCATTAATTTCCTTTCTCGCCATCCTCATTTGTACAGATAATTAATTAATATTGCTGGTGGGAACACACCCCAACAGGGTTTCAAGTCAACTAATTTAGCCAATAGCTAGCGTGTATTATCCCCAGTTCGTGCACCTTGATATTGCAAAATCCCATGATTAGAAGTGAAGTTTGCGTGCATAAGTGGAGCTGCTATAGCTAAGTTATTGCTTTTGCGTGAGCAGCGTGCACGAATAACAGGTTTTAGCAATAGATTGTATGCGGCTAGTTTCTGGCCTGTAACCGCATAAGCAACATTATTCGGATGATATATATCTCAATATTGCAGATAACAACATCTAACCGCCAATAGCGCCTGTAGGAACTTTTACAGTAATTCTTCCTAAAAACTCCCCTTTCGTTCTTTTTCTAAGTTTCTGTAGCACTTATCCCAGATAGACTAAGCAATTATAAAAATGGATACTGGGATGTCAATAGAAGTAATCAGTTTTATGTTTAAATTAATATATATTTAAAATAAAATCATGCATATTTTGAAAAAGAAAATACAAATCCATAAAGTCTGGTGGCTTCATTTGTTAACTGAATGGTATCAGAACGCTTTTAACTTTTTCTCTTTGACGGTCATAATGGATTTAATAATTAACAAATATAATTTTTGAATTTATGCTTCCTAAAAGGAATTGCAAGATTCCTTCATGGTAAACAACTAAAAATGAAGGTAGTGTGCGAAAGCTGTACAAGATTTGTGTCCGGAATAAACCAATGTAAATGTACATCCTACTTCAATAATAGTGTAAATTAGTGCATAGTGGTCTTAAATTTCCGGAAAGGTTGATGGGAAATGAATTTGGGCCTTTTACTTGGTATATGGGAAATGTGGAGTTTATATAAGTTTCCACGGAGTTATCTGGAGAAACAGATAAAGGGTACGACGCACCTTTTTTATTTCCAATATCAAATTAGTGAAGAGAACCTGAAAATTTGGGGTGGGAGGTGAGCGCCAGGGTGAACCAACCGAATGGGAGGCTCAGGCGGTTACGTTTCTGGCCAACATTTGGGAAGTCCGGGTTCAATTCCTGGGCCGACCTATCCGACCCATTGGTTTATTGGGGTTAAAGTTAATTACATCCCCATAATTTCATCTCCGTTATCATTTCAGCCATCTCTTCCAGGATAGTAGTGTCGGCCGGTGCCTCGGCGGTGCATGGCAGGATGATACTCTCTTGGCAAAACTTCCCCTCCGATAGGACGGTCTCCGGTGTCCATGTCCGCCTGGTGGGCCGTTGCAGGACAACAGTGGATGGGATACCTGTTAACTGGGGTGCTGGGGAGTTTCCAATTGGTCAATTGTACGGAACCTGCCCTGTGCTCTGTCGAGGCTCCTTGGGTCTCGCATCCTGTGTCTCCTCTCGCCTCATCATTTTCTCGAGGATACTCCATTTGGGGGCATAGGTACAATAGACCAAGTTTGGACCTCCGTCCTGTATTCCGTGCGTAGCGTGGTCCAGTCCAGTCCAGTCAAGGATGAACCAACCCGTTCATGAGTGCGTTCCTTTAACATTACTCTTAGTGATGCTCATCACTTAATTCATCCGTTTGCTGAACATATGAAGCAGCAGCAAACTGGTAGCGAGTTCAGCAGGTGAGTCAATTAACTCACAGAAATGCCTATTAAAAAGTTAAAGGATAGAGCATTCAATCAATTATTACCATTATCATCATTATCATCATTATTATCAAACGTTAATCTATAAAACTGGTATTTAAGTAGTTTATACTTAGAAACCGTCACTACACATTTTTCTAGGTTCATATTTAAATAACCATACGTTCGCCAATTTATTTTATGTTTCATAAACTAAGTGGAAATGGAGAAGTCCTTGTCCTTGAGGGATCAATCATTTCTATTTAATATTTTGACAATCTAGTTTATGATTTTCAAAGACGGATTTAATGTTGTGATTATCACTTGGATTAGAACAGAGTTCCCTTATTGCTCTTAAAAACGAGAACCGAACGCATCTTTACTTAGTTCCCATACTTAGCATGCCATTAAGTTGTTATTTTGAAATCACTTTATATCTACGTTCTGCCAAAAACTGGAGATACATTATCCCATAACGTTGGCCTAAATTCAAGTTTAACGTCATCGGTTTTCAAATTACTAGAGCGTGATTTTTCTCTTTCTGTGCTCTCTGTATGTAAGGGACGTCCATGCAACGCTTGCACATTTTATTGAGAACTTCTTTTCTTCTGTATCTCATATAAAATGAGACTGTAAATGAGCTGTGAATATATGAGGCGGTCACTTCAACACTTAACATTTTTCCGAGAGAGTTTTCAATGCATATACTGCTTTAATTAGCTTTAAAAATTGACTTTCTATAAAGCGACTTTGTATGCTCTTCTAATTGAAGCGTTCGTTTAATCCTTCCTCATGAAGCTGTGCCTGACACTAATTACCTACCTTCCCTTTTATACATAACCTTGTTCAGCGTTTCTGCCATGAATATATCCCTTCTCTATATAAAACAAAATAAATAAGTGGCTGGCCCCATAGCTCAGTCGTTAGAGCACCTGCCTGCCGTGCTAGGGGTCCTGGGTTCGATTCCCGGCAGTGGGGTTGGGGATTTTTCTCCGACCAAGATAATTCCCCATCCTCCACAGAGTCTGGAAGTATGAATGAGAGAGTGAATGTGTGCGTGATCTAATGATTAAAAACCAAAGATAACGATAACACCTTGAGTCTGTTCCAAAGGAGAACGGCCGCCGATGTGACCATAGCAGTTAAAGGCGGGGTATAAATGGAACAAGGAAAAAATAAATAAAAAATAAATAAGCATTTCAAAGCCAGCTTTAAGATTCATGCATGAGAATATTTGCAGAAAAATAGTTATACTTTTAAATAAATTATAAGCTACTTGTTCAATATTCATTACTGTGTGCCGACATACATATTTTTTTAATTATATACTTTTCAGCTGTAAACTGAATTTGCATATGCCCTATACAAATTACAATATGTTATACCCTAGTATCGGAGCAAGTGTATACATGTCCTGAAGTTGTACAAGACGTTTAGATAATGTTCTTTTGGCGGGCCCTAGCCTGCCGGTTAGGAGTCCGAATTCGCATCCCGGCGGAGCGGGTGGGGATTTTTCTCTGACCCAGATAATTCCTCATCTTCCACAGAGAGTGGAAGTATGAATGAGAGTGTGAATGTGTACGTGATCTAATGATTAAAACCCAACGAATAAGATATAACACCTTCGGTATCCAAAGGAGAACGGCCGCCGATATGACCATTGGAGTTAAAGGAACAAATAAAGAGAATGTTGGTTTTTGTAAATTGCAAGAAATACAGGAGCGATATCAATTTTAATTACCTTCAAGTTGCGGTCTGTATGTTGTAATAATCTTTAAAGTTTAATCAAAATTGCACTGTAGAATAAAACTAAATATGACACAAAAAGCAACGTAAATCGTTTGTTAAGAGATAAAATTACAGTACGAGTTTATAGAACACTGAAACAGCTTTAGTTTTGACAAAATTGTATTTTTAATATCTACTATTTATACGTGACGTTTATATATTAAGAAAAGAGCTAAAACGTATAAAATTAACAGTTTTACAAGATTAACAATATTACGAAGCTGCTATTTAAGATAATACAGTGTTAAGCACAGCAATAATGATGACCATATTACATCATTGTGTATTAATCTAAATTCCAATAAAAATTTAAATTATAATCTTCGCAAAAGCTAAAGGCATATGGAGGGAGGCCGTACCTCAGACTCCAGCCAATCCTAAGATTGCGCCGCCTATCAGCGCTGCCTAATGTGGTACAGGCATCTCGCGCGCCTGAACTGAGAACATAATTATGCCTGATACATTTTTGGAAAATTACAGGTGCCAATCTTATCATAAGAAAAAATTTTATTTTCTGATCATGACCGTACAAAACTCCAGTCTCTACGATACTTAGAACACTTGCGATGCACGTTTTATCTTTCACATGGTTATGATTAAATGTTATGGATAAATATTTGAATATTACAGATGCCAATCGTATTATAAGAAATAACTTTGCTTTCTAATCATGACCGTACAAAATTCCTATCTCTACGAATCTTAGAAGACGAGTAATGCACGTTTTAGCTTCACATGTTATGGTTATATGTTACGTATAAATATGTGAAAAGCACAGATGCCAATATTATAATAAGAATGAATTTCATTTTCTGATCATGACCGTGCGAAACTCCTGTCTCTACGTTAGTGGAACTGCTGAACCTGTGACACTCATACTATTGCTTGAAGATGGAGGGATTAAGGTTTTTCTTCTATTTTATTTACATGAGCGCTTTGCTTTGTTTTTATTGAAGTCTCATTTTTTGCTGCAGAGATTGGAAAGATTGAAGATTGAAAAGACAAAACACTGTAGTTTAGTAAAAGTTCACTGAGAAGATAGTAATCAAAACAGGGTACATTTTTCAGTAAAGTGTGAAATAATGAATGCATGAAGTACTAACATTTTCATTTGAATACAAAAACCACAAATTCCAAATTGCAATTACAGGCTGGAAGATTGAAACAAATAATGCCTGCAGTATTATGAAAATCTAGGAACGTACACAAATCCTGCCACAAATGACCCAATCCTCGTGAAAGGCATGAAATATGTAACCACATCATGGGTTTCTAAATCCCACCAGTTGGCGTTGCAGTGAGTGTCATAAATAATGTCATGTGTTTATCCCATAGCGTTTTATAATGATTGTGGGGCATCCCGGAGTGATGAAGAAGTAATTTTTAAAATGTAATCTCTTTTTTTCTAATAATCCTACTATTGTTACTTTAATTTCACAAAATGAATACCTAATTTATTAATAAAAGATATTCACTGTGTCTATGTTTTGACAAAATTAGAATAGCTTCAAAATGGTCAAAGCATCGCTCAAACATGTTCCAAAAACAAACTATTTCCTGCATTGTGCGACAATATCCACAAAGGACATCATGGGCAACGAAGAAGTTGGTGAATGGTTGGTTAAATATGTATGGTTTAATACATTTTATATTGCACAAATTGAATAAAACTAGTTTCCTCGTGATAAACAAATGAGCTTTGATACTCACCTCCGTTGCTTGAATTTTGTCTTAAAGATATATAACCATTGTTTGCTAGAAGTAATTTTTGGTGAAATATAATAGCCGAATGGTATAATGGAATTCCGTGATTTTATTTGCTTTAATAAGAATTGAAGCTTTCCTGGCGACGAATATGGTTGTTATCCTCGCAAGCCTACACACATCGATCTCTATCTGAACGCTCATAGTTTCCTAAGTCTCTGCGACTGGGAGCTTTGTCTATCTCTGATGCCAGCCACTTAAAACAGGAATTAAAGCACCCGAGACTCACTTTTCGTCAAAACGGCTACTCCGGATATGACATTGAAACCTCGATCACCAAAGCTAGGAAAGGGAAACCTGTAATAAAACAAGTGTTAGATAAGCCTAGGGCTACAGCCTGCATCCCGTTTACCGGCAACCTAGCCGGCAGAATCAGCAGGATTCTCGCCAAATACATCAGGACCATCCACAAGCCACCTCCGAAGATTAAACAGCTGTTGATACCACTGAAAGACAAACTGGACTTCCAAGTTCCAGGAGTGCACCGTATTCCCTGTGAATGTGGGACACCGTATATAGGACAAAGCAGAAGGACCATCGCTACCGGAATAAAGGAACTTGAACGGAACACTCGTTTAAGGCAACCTGAGAAGTTTGGGCTGGCAGAGCATTGTTTTGATAACGGCCATAGAGCCAATTTTCGGGAGACGACCATCTTGGCAATATGCAACAGTTACTGGGAGCGGAGAATTAAGGAAACTTTGGCTATTTCCTCCGAGAGGAGCACGCTTAATGGTGACGCTGGATTTCAGTTCACTTCCTCTTGGAAACCGGCCTTAAACATGGAAATCCGTTGACTTAAGAAGCGCAGATCAATACAGCTTGATAATCAAGTTAAGTAGCTACGTTTCTTTGACCCAATTAATTTTCTATACTCACGCCATCTCCTGACCTGGCATTTAATTGACTGAAAAGAGTCTTTTGTTCAGTAATGCGAACTTTAATAGTGTTTTGTCTTTGCTTATATTTGTTATATCCAGTGATTCATTTGTGTTTATTCAGTTAGTAAATATCCTGATAATAGCAGTGATGCACACTCCCGAAGCGTCCATTTCAAATCGTCTTTTCGCATGGCTTGCTTCCCAAGAACAACTTGAGCATTGATCTGCTTTGATTTGCTTAAACCAAATTTATCTTACATTTATACTCTATTTACTATGGTTCTCAATTGTATAAATTAAATAAAATGTTTTCATGCCAGTAAATCTACAGAGATAATCACTTTTCTGGGACAGCTGGAAGCTGAGACTTTGGCATCAGTAGGGCAGGGGTAACACCACTGAGCCAGTCGGACCTATGAATTGTATCCGAAGGTTTATAATTTTGAATGCAGAAAAAACTGCGCCAATACATGCCAAAAAGTATTATCCATAACCTTGTTTTGTGTTATAGGTAAAGATATTGTGATTCTTTGTGTAGCTAAGATAAATACATAACATACAGTACTGTTTTCTTTATATTCCTCGCAAGAGAACGTACAGGTAATACCTCAAATTAACTTAACAAAGCTATTTAAGAAAGATGGTGGAAAAAGATGTGAGAATTATAGGGGAATGAGTATTTTAAACACAGGATATACATTATATGCAAGAATCTTTAGTAAACGGTTGCAAACTATTACAGATGTTCTACTTTTATAAGAACAAAATGGTTTTATAAAAGGACGATCCTTTACAGATGCTACCTTTACAGTTAAGCAGATAGTAAAAAAAAGAAGAGAATTTAATATGGAAAAACATATAGCTTTTATTGATTATGAAAAAACGTTTTATAATGTAAATAGGAAAAAATTGTGGGAAATCATGCCTCGAAGAGGCTACCCAAATCATCTCATTAAAGTTCTAAGATCTATATATAAACTATAAACCTAGAGGATTTAGAAGAGGCAGATCGTCTGTAGATAACACTTTTACTGTTAAACAACTAATTGAAAAACATAGGGAGTTTAATAAAGAAACGCATATGGCGTTTGCTGACTTTGAAACAGCCTTCGATAGGGTAATACGATGGAAAATGTGGCAAATATTGGAATAACGAGGATAACCACAACAATTAGTAAAAATGATCCCATGCTTCTACTTAAAAAAAAAAACTAAATGTAAGGAACAATGGTAAAACTTCTAAAAATATTATTAATTATCAGGGTGCCAGACAAGGGTGTACTTTATCGCCTAAACTTCTTAGTATTTATATTGACGACCTAGTGTGCAAACGGAAGCAGCTAGTGAATGTAGTTTTTAAATTTCAAATAAAAACTTTTAAAATATTTTATTGTTTGCTGACGACTTAGTTATTATACTAAATAAGGAGTCTGCCCTGCAAAAATCTATTTTTAAACTTAGTGAACTTTGTAAGCAATATAATATGAAAATTTCTTTTGTAAAATCTAAGGTAATGGCATTAATTGGGAAAGAGCCAATTAGAACAAAAATAGTTATAAATAATCGTTGCGTTGAACAGGTAAGCCATTTTAACTACTTGGGAACTGATGTTAGTTATGACAAGGAATATGATGTCTACAATAAAATATGCAAATTTCAAAGAGTGTGTGGAACAATAAATAGAACATTTAGAAACAAAATACGTAAAGAAACAAAATTAAAGTTCTACAAATTTATGGCTGTACCTATGCTGACATACGGAAGTGAGACTTGGACGTTAACTAAAATGCAACAGAGTAAAATACAGGCTTCAGAAATGAAATTCTTGAGAAGTATGAAAGGATGCACGAAGAGGGACTTAATAAGAAATGAAAACATAACAGAAGAGCTGGACATTTTTAGTATGAATGATAGGTTAAAAGATCTCAAACAAAAATGAAAGGAACATGTTGAAAGAATGCCAGATAATAGACATACAAAACAAACATTACAGTATCATCCTAAAGGTAGGAGATTGGTAGTCAGACCCAGGAAACGGTTGCTACAGGACTTCCAAGGCGGAACAGGCACTTGATTGCCTATGCCATGAAGTGAAGAAGAAGAAGAAGAAGAAGAAGAAGAAGAAGAAGAAGAAGAAGAAGAAGAAGAAGAAGAAGAAGACCTAGAGGAAAGAGTAATTGGAGAACACCACGAAAACGACGGTCAGACACGTTTTAAACAGGAACAGGCAGCATTGCCTAGCCCTTGGAGTGAGGAAGAAGCAGAAGAACAAGAAGAAGAAGAACAACAACAAGAAGAACAAGAAGAAAACCATTGTTGGTAAGGGCACTAAAATATCTATTTGGCTTATACATTGCCATTGCGAGGTTTACTCGAAAAACGCGGGAGCAATGGAAAACTCCGGGGCTCTTTCCATTGGGCAAAACCTGGAGTCTAAAAAGCCCTTGCACCCGCCCATCCAACGTCAAGACGGGTGGAAGTGGATACGCCACTTACGCCCGTCAACCCCACAGGGAAGACTACCGAATAACCTCGGTGGGGCCGCCTGGTGATCTAGCACACCTGCAACTAGCTCTGCAGGAGAGTACGCGGGAATATATCCCTCAACCCCGAAGGTATCCGATCTCCCGCGGGTGTTTGGAACACACTGCCCCCTCTAGTCCAACCCAATCCGAACAACTCATATTCGGGAGGGGCTCGAATGTTCGTTCCGAAGTTCCTTTTGATAACGTCAGAGGTATCACGAGTGCTGAGGGTCCACAGTGCTCGCACCGCTACGTTTTCGTATATCTAAAATTTCCTCCTCTATTTCTGGTCGATATTAAAATAATGAATAGGAAAGTAGCAAAGGAATTTTGTTCCTAACAAGTGACTTGGCAATCAACAGCTATCTCCCTAAGCAAATGCGCTGATCTTTTGAGGGATCCGACGTGCATTTGTTAGTGTAATATCCTCTTCTCCGTAAGATAAAAGCAGAAATATAGGAGAGGCTACAATAATTATTAATATAGATGCAGATGGTACTTTCGGTTCACTTCTCTAAATTCAGCTACGTCTGATGTTTCGTATCTGTTTTCTAATTCAATAAATCCTACTCAACTTTCAGAGTACAATTTTCCAAACGCCGAGTACCCCTTCAACTAGAAGGAAAATTCAATTCCCTGACGAACAGTGAATTCCTCTCTTTCTCTCTGCGTTTGATGACATCTCCCTCGGCAGAAGTCAGCTGTTTTCTTAATCCATTCTCATCTGACAGTTTCTGTCGAAAACATTAGTCTCTCCCATGTCACTGTGCACTACTACGGTCATTCACTAATGAAGTTAACTTCCATCCTCTTACAACTTCCGCGATGAAGGTTTAGATGCTATATTCTTCTGTAGAAAATGAAGTATCTAAATGGAGGAGCAACTAGCAAAGGATTAATAATGTGGTACACTTCTACCTCAAGTCGGAACAATTTGAGTCAAGTTTGAATCTATCATAAAGGCACCTCAAACAGTGGTTTGTATTTCAGAAACGAAATGTATGTTATACATTATTTACTCTTTTCCAACAATAGCTTATTTCTGAATTTCGTTGCATTCACACGCATTGTTTACACGTGCAAATCGCAACTCAAAAATAAAAACAGAAGAGGTATGAAGTATTTTGAGTAACTCACCTTCTAAGGGACTGAAACTACCGAAATTTGGTAAAAATTTCGGAAAAGCGGACCTTAAGACTTCATATCCAGGAAGTACATTAATTTACAGATACAAAATCTGACATATAAAATTCAAAATTCTGTACTCATCTTAAGTCGTGATGAATATTTGCATGGGTATAGTTTTGAATAATCAATATAGACCTAGGTACACCAGAACAACCAATAAAGGCTCCAAAGATAAACTACTATTATTGCAAAAAAAAAGTGGTTAATGGATACGAATTTCACATTCTATTGACAGGGCAGGTTTTCAAATACAGCAGTATGGAGTGTAACCTATGTCCCCTTTTGAGGAAATATATAGTTTTACAATTTAAATATATGTAATTTATGAATTATATGAACTTGTTACATATTAGTACACCGCTGCATGGAGAGCTATATAATACCACAAGATGCAGCTTCAGCGATAGTCCTGAGCCGTGGCGTTAGCGGGCTAATGAACCCTGGCCACGGAAAACGGCCGGGGTTCGATCCCACCCATGGAGTGTAAATTTTTGCTCCCGGGGATAGGACTGGTGCACACTCAGCATCGTAAGGAAAGTGTGGAGCTTACGCTAGGTAAGCGGCCCTGTTGACGAAAACCAACATTCCGGTTGGGGAATGCCGAAATGCTGATCACATCTCCTCCCCGTATCGGTTGGATGATCGCCCACCTCTGCCGTGCGTAAGTGGGCGTGAGGCCGGTAGTCGGGTTGACCGTCTTATGGCTGTCGCGCCAATGCTTAACTTTTAAGTTTTAGCGATAGGGATTTTCAGTCAGTACTCAGTGCTGATTTGCATGAGGAGCGTGCTGTGGAAATCTCTCCATCATTTTCCAACAATCTTTTCCGTATCCTCTTGTTCATATATTGCGGATTTTTGTTTCATAAGCTAATAAATCTATAGTTTGACTGCAAAATGGACGCTCAAAAATAGGCATTTCAGCAACAGGGGAAATTTGCCCCTGAGTTCATCGACTCCAAATGATCCTAATAAATGTCTATCACTAAAATACGATTTATACGTTCGGAGCGGTTCCCCTCCTTGTGGTTTGGATTTATATCACACGATGCGGTGACATATCTAAAGAAGGATTCGCCCCGTCGTGAGGTCTACGCCCCACAAACGCAAAAGTTTGGCGCACCCTCGAAATGGCGATGCTTGTAGAAGCCAAACCTTACCTAGATGTAGAGCGAGGAACCTTTCGTTTAAAAGTCGTGAAGATGATGTTTTCGAAGATTTCTATAAATCTTCTCTCCGGCAACTGCAGCGGGCGATGAGACGTGAAACTTCTCAGGCGTAGTATCGACACAAAAGGGATTTCACTTTTGGGCAAGTATGGAATAAAATAATTAATACTTCACTAATTTCACTCTACTTGGAATTATATTTCTTGACATCCTTTTCTTCTTTACATGCGACTTTTTCCATTGATATATAGAACCCTCTACTATATATTAATTTTCTCCTTTTATTTATATATGATGCAACGGTTATTTTACTCAAATTATTTATCGTAGCGTTGCGTATTCGATGCATATTTTAAACGTTTACTAAACTTTCACAAATGATGAACTCAAATAACTTATAAGGGTTTCAAGAAGTCCTTTATCGAAAACGCGTTCAACCTCTTCGAGAGTTAAAACCAGAAGAAAAAAAATAAGAATAAAATCATTGATTATTTTTTTCTGTGTTTGTTGCTAAGCCACCGCAATACTTTATTGTGATTGGTCCTACGTCACAATTTGGGATTTCAATAAACCTAAGTATTTGTTGCATCATCTATTTGGCCTTCTTGGTTATTAACATAAGTTGAATTACAGATGGCCCTGTTTACCCAATATGTCCATGTATGCAATATCAGCTTCACGTTTGAAATATCTACTTTGTGAATTCTACCAACTATGTTATGTAGGTAGTTCTTTATTGTACATAGATTGAAATGTCGCACTTACAAAATAATTCATATGAATCAAAAGCAATTTCTGAACTTTTGCATAACATTCGAGTGACCGGTTTATTCCGCATGAAAATATTAAGACGTTAAAACCAAAATAGTTGGTTTTTTATTACCAGAAACCATTAGTTTTCATTCGCATAGCTGTTTGGAAAAATTTAAAGAAATTCTTTCAAGTAAGCTAATATAAATATTGATTTTTTATTTTTTGATCTATCTTTTTTTAAGTAGTGCTGTTCACCATACTGACACAACTACTTTAAAATGAACTTTTTTCAGTTGATTGCATTTTAGTTGCACCGTATTTATGATGATATATATAAGGGCGCTCAACTGCTGCGGTCATCAGCGCCCTTTAAAAAACTAGTCATGGCAAAGGCCAGATATAAAACTTTCTAAAAACTATACAAGTATAACAAAACCTATTAAAAATTCACGTACATAAAAGAGATCAATCAAAACCTACTAAAAATTTCGTTCAATAAATCCTAGACTCTAAACTAGAAAAGAATCTAAAATCCTTCTCCACGGGTCTCCACGCACGGCCTACACGTGGGTGGGCCTGTTGACCGTCTCCCTCAACCACGAAGAGGAGCCCACACGAGGGAGAGTGTTGGCTTGGGACCCCGGGTGCGCCAAACCCGTACCTACCGAAGTAGGCCCCTGGGGGGAGAAAACGTTAAGGAACTCTACTTCTTTCACCACGGTAAATGAATGAAAATGAAAAAGAATAGTTCTCACTTTTATTGCTTGTGTGCTATTATACTATATGGTACCTATATCAGGAATGTGCAATCTAACATTTCAAAAATGTGAGTTTTTGGCATTTTTCCTTTGTATTTCACTAATTTAGAATTTATATTTTTAAATTATGTATCACAAATTTGTTTACAAGTTAAAATAAGCACAAGTATAACGTGCATATTAAATTTTCTAGTATAAACTTTGAATTTGTACTCATTCGCCCAAAATTTCAAATTGAGATTGAACCACAAGCGATAGACAAAACTAACTGCAGCAAAATTGCACAATTATTAATGTTAACTGACTTATATGGTGTCAAGTGTTTCCGAAAAATTCAGTGTTGTTTTCTGAAAGTTTCAAAGGGTTATACCGTACACTTTGAAATGTTCGGTTTCACATGCAATCAAAAAGTTCTATTACTACTCTAAATCGACATATTTTAACAGGAGAGAGAGAGAGAGAGAGAGAGAGAGAGAGAGAGAGAGAGAGAGAGAGAGAGAGAGAGAGAGAGAGAGAGAGAGAGAGAGAGAGAGTGGTGTTTAAGGGCCCGTCGACAACAAGGTCATTTGGGCCCGTATTTTAACAGGAGTAAGTACAGAAAACAAAATAAGAAAAAAGAAAATGTAACAAAAACATTTATATAAATTTGGCTTACTATAAGGGCGATCTGGTTGAGGTTGACCCAATCAGATTTTGATGAAGTTAGGTAACAGGGCCAAAATAACTGGCCATACATTGTCGTTCGCTTACCATACACTGCTACCTTCAATATAAACACTGTAACCAAAATAATATCGATAGTTGCTTTTTTTTGAATGTTTAAATAAAGAGATTTTCATAAATTTGGTATTTAAATGTTCATTTTTTTTATTTACGTCCTCCAACGTTAAGTCATATCGGACGATGAATGGAATGGGTAAAATGATGCTCAAATGAACCCAGGGTCCATAGAGCTTAGAGTTACCCGACATTCGTCTTTAAGGATAAGGGAAATCCCTGGAAAGAACCTTATCCAGGCAACTCACCCTGACCGAGATTTTAACTCGTGACCTCTATATCGTGAGGCAGACACTCTACCACCACGCTACCGAGGCGGGCGTTCAGTTTGTTTACTATCTACTATAACCAATTTTTTCGCTGTTTTGCACCATTTAAAACTGGTTCCAATGATTTTAATTGGAATATCACATAATAGCAATTTTCAAGACAAATGAAATGCACATCTTGAATTTTTTGGCAATAGCGTGGGAAGCTTACTGTTATTTTAAAACCTTTGGTATAGCTGGTAAGCCATAAATAAGACGGAATTGCACCAAACAGTAACGTTGACATATCGGACGATGCATGAAATGTTTTTTTTTTTATTTTTTTATATTTTACGACCTCCAACGTTAGGTCATTTCGGACGGTGAATGAGATGGCTGAAATGATGCTCAAATGTGTCCAGGGTCCATGGAGCTTAGAGCAACCGACATTCGTCTTTTTTTAATTACTCTTTGATCCAGAGCTATCGGTCTACAAGGCTCTACTTTGAAACGTTATACAGAAATATTCCCAATAGCTTTAAATAATAAATGTTTCTTTCTTTTTCTGCTTATCACGAAAAAAAATTACTTCGTAGTCTCACATGACTTTCTCTATTGATTGCTATCCAAACTATTCTTAGGTGTATCTATTCTTCTATTTACTTCACCTATGTAGATGAAGGAAAAGAAAGTGATAGACTCTTCTGGCTAGCGAAGTAGGGGAGTAGAAGTTGTCATGGAAACTACACGTAGGTAAACATTCTTATTTTCTTCTTATTATATGCAACCTTTTTTTTTTATTTTCTATTTTTTTTACTGATCCCCTTCTCATTTAGACCTAAAGTAAGTTTTCTTTAAAACTTACTCTATTTTTTTTTTTTTTTTTTTTTTTTTTTTGAAGAGAGAGGAAGTAAGGGAGGGAGGGAGGGAACCTGTTTCTATATTTCTTTATTTTTTTTTTTATTTTGCCTCACTGTCTTACATGGAGGGGAATGATGTCAGAAAGGGGTATCATATTGCCTGTATCTCTTATACTTGCAGTATCTGCGGTTTGAAGGGTTTTATTTTCTTAAGTTGGATGATTATCCGTTTCTCATCGCGTAAAAATTGTCTGAGACATGATAACGAACAATCAACCTGCGTGTCCAGTGTGTTTAACCATTATCGGCCAGAGCAGTGCACGTTTTAATAAAGGTTTCACTCTTTAAGGATAAGGGAAACCCCCGGAAAAAACCTTGTCCAGGTAGCTCACCCTGACCGAGATTCGAGCTCTGGACCTCTTGAACGTGAGGCGGACACGCTACCATCTGCGCTATCGAGGCGGACACAGTAAGGTAATGTCTGTTTGAAATTAAGAAATTACGACAATAACCTTTACCGAGGTATTCTTTGTTACTGCTTCGGATTTTCAAATATCTTCATTTCTCTCAAATGTAAATCGCTTGTTTATTCTCTTTGATGTTAATGGAAACAGAAGAGGGTTTCAATTTTTACCAGGCGAACAGCTGATTACAGTAAACTATTGTTTTATCCTACTCTGTTCTTATGTGTACAACAAAATGTTTCAACGAGAAATTTCGATTTACCTATATTAACGAGTAATACTCAGAAGAATAAGTTTATTGGGAATTATATCAGAGCATTGAGAAAGTCATGTGAACGTAACACAAATTATAGTTTACTTCTCATTTAATGCTAGTATAAGCATATGTTAGGTTTCACATTATTTCAAGAATACAGAAACATATAAGCCATATATGTTGTTCCATTCTAATATTGACTTGTTTCGGTTCAAGTTAATTAAACAATTAGCATGACATGACAGTAGACAACTGTCTATAGAATAAAACAGGTTTAGTAAAGTTTATATCTTTCCTGACATATAGCAACAACTTCTTTGCAGCATTGGAGAAACAGCGCGCATTCATTCCTCCAAGATATTACATCCACGGTAGGTTCTTGGTGAAGTTTGTGCTACCAGAACGTTGTGCACAAATCTATTAAATATGAGACTTTGCTTTATGTCCTCTGGTTGAAATGATAACATCTATGTTTCCATCCGCTATACCTGTATACTGGATAATCCATATCTGTTTCTGCAGCTGAGACATGGTTCCGCTTAGCAACGGAACAGCGTTTGTCCAGGGGTAGGGAAGCGATCTGCTGTGATAACCGGCTTATTCAAGGTCCTAGTTCACATCCAGTTTCAACGGGAGCGACCGCGTGAAGTGAGAGCAATGGCAAATAATATGCTCAATTATTCAATTCCAGCTTGAGAGTTTAATTTTGTATGTCCGCTAGAGTTTGAGCAGACTATTTGAAGCGTACGACTACTCTGGGCTCATTGAAAAGTAAAGAGCATGAAAAAATCCACGCAACTTTGGCGGACCTAATAATACCGAGCAATACCAGCGATCAATAAAACATATCAAAGATAACTAAGAAAAGTAACTCATTTGCTCATTAGAAAAATGTAAACATGTATTTAAGAAACTATAAAAGAGCCACCAGCAGTTCCCTAAGCAAATAGTTGACTACAAAATCTTAAATTTGTATTTCAATTTACCAGGCAGTTACTCAAACTTGCTAACCAGCATGTCCTCGTGTTGTCAGTGCAAGTGGAATCCCACAAAATAAGGATGTCCCTATAGAACACAAATCAAACACTTCGGTACTTAAAAGTTCTACATTAGATTTTATTTTCTGTACCAGATAAATTAATGGAACAATACTGTGTGAATCAAAATGCAAGTTTCGTGGTTCTTTAAATCCCCCATCATAAAAGGCATTTTTAAGAAAAAAATTCTAGTTTTTTTATGTGCGTGATAAAGGTAAACGAAAAAAAAGATCCCATAATTATCAAATTTGAACACCAATTTCTGTAGTTTCGAAAGCGGCATCACGAAAACTGATAAATCCACCAACCAGAACTTTCATACGGAAATGCCTTCAATATTTTTTATTTTCTCAGAAGCTCAAAGAATTTTTATTAAATTGCTCCCTATTATAATGTATTATTACATAGTCACTCACTCACACTCATTCACTCACTCAGCCTCTCACACTCACCCTCTCAAGTCACTCACTCATTATTGAGAGACTTATTCATTCATTCATTCATTCATTCATTCATTCATTCATTCATTCATTCATTCATTCATTCATGGACCGACTCGTTCATTAATTAATTTATTAATTAAAATATTTATTATTAATTTATTTATTATCAACTTATTTGTTTATTAATTAATTAATTATTTTTATTTTTATTTATTATTTATTTGTGCTAACTGGTTACACATTCCGAATATGACTACGCGTTCAACGCAGGCTCATTGCCAATATATCTGACATCCCAAAAGTAACAAAATTACATTATTTATCCTCTCAGGATAATCATTTTAAATCAGGCATTTTACTTGTGTATATATTTTACATTTAAAGAAATTTTTAAGCCATTGGATTTAATTTTCAAATTATAAAATGTTTTTAATTATTAGGTCCTTTTACAATGTAATGTTTTACAATGTTCACCTAAATCAAGCTTTATTAATCATATTACACAAAATCAAAAGCCAAACATAAGTTTCCTTATCTTTACATTCCTTTCCACTGACCATCTCCATTTTGTTCCTAAGTTAGGCATCTGTTCCTGATTCCCAAATATCTAACTACAATCTCATTGACCCTCCAATCATTTGTAGCCTTACATTGAAACATAATATGTATTTCATCTTGATCTCCACATAGATGGGACAAACACCTAGGATAACCCATTGCCTCATTCAGACACCCAAACGAAACCAAATTAACCCACCTTTATAAGTTCTTCTGCATATTGACACATACTTTTCTTTTTCTCCGTCAACTTTGAGTTCTCCATAAAATGTCAGCGAGCTTTTATCTCTCATCTGGGCAAATAATGATTGTCTCTCCGTATCTTCCATCCTCGACCTGACTTCCCTTCTACAACCTTCTCCAAACGATAGTACTTCTAACCCTACATCTACAAAGTCATTAATAAACTCTATTTTTCCCAGCCTGTTCCTAGATAAATTACTCACTTTCTTCTTGATATAGACATTTTTTCACTATATGAGTGTCAGGTAAATCTTGTACTCGAAGTAAATATTTTAATTATCTTTTCCTAACACTAATAAAACGGATTCGCTTACAGTATTACTAGGAAACCCCAGTTTACAATTAGTTTACAAAAGTCTTCTAGAGTTACATCCATTTCCCTTCATCCCTCGTCTACTCCCCAAAATGTACTTTAAATATACTGCGAATAATTTTTATAATTCTGAATAAAGGATAATACATCATAAGTAAGTCTAAGTAACACGCAACAAATATAGATGTCTATGACATGCGATTCATGTGTCTTTCTTCATCTTATGGAATTTTTGAGATATTCGATATTGCTGACTTGGATTTTTCAACGCTGTCAATCTGTTCAAGTGCTGTTCAGATATTTATACTAATTTCGTATTTGGAGGCCAGCCCGCATCATATTTCTGCGGAAGATTACTTCAATTAACTTGAAAAATCACCTTCATAAGAACAGTCGTTAGTAATGAAACTGATCCAAATATCATGTCTGTACCGTATTCTCTCTCTTACAGACGTGGTGCTCATATAAGAAGACAGAAACAAACGATGGCGTTGCTGTTTCCTGGGACGTAAAACAACAAAACCCTGGGTACAAGAAGCACAAAGATATTTCTGCTGAAAGTAAGACAAAGAAGCTTTTAAAAAGCCTCCCAAAGGAATTACTACTGTGGGCCTGTGCCACATTCGAAAAGGAACTAACAAGGCAATGTAACTGTAGAGTTGACGCTGCCACCCTCTGAATTAAAGACAATAAGACTGTTTCCAATTAGGCGGCTTCATCCAGCACTGTCATTTCAGTATGTTGAAAGACAACCTTTTCCAACTTCTAAACAGAGCAGTGCACTGTACTTACTGTAAAAGGCCATCAACTTAAATTATGCATAACGCTGATTCGCCTTCATGCAAATATGACTGATCTTAACTACTATGACTTCCTACAATGCTAAGCTTATGACATGACATTAGACCCTGTAGAGGTTATTAGGAGAATAACTTCAGATACTACAAAAGCAGAGAAAGTACCTTAAAACACAAGAAGCATTTATGCAGAAAGCCTGTAACCTACAGAGAAAATACATCCTTGAAGACACAAACAAAATTGAACATCTCCCACTTCCAATCTGCCCTCTATCACAACCTAAAATAAATAGCAGAGTAAACCTTCTGCTAAATATAGAGTCAAAAAGGGATGTAAGAGCAGAAACACTTAAAATGCTAGCTCTAGAAACAATTGCAACTTATTATCCACAAGACTTATGGCTACACATATACACAGACGGCTCCCTATTTGACAAAGAAAGTAATGCTGGAGCAGGAATACATAGTAAAATATTCAATTTTTACATCTGTTTGGGCACACTAGCAACCCACTATGATGGAGAATTAGAAGTAATCAACACCTCGCTGAAACAACTCTTCAACCATGTGAACTCTTTCTCTAAAGCAGTGATTATAAGCGATTCTAAATGAGAACTTCAAGCCCTATCCTCACTGTACCCTAAAAACAATGGAATACTTGAAATTTACAGATCATTACGAATGCTACAAGGTCTAAAAAAATAAATACACTTCCAGTGGATTCCATCCCACCGTGGAATTACAGGCAGTGAAATAGCAGATTCCTTGACAAAAAAGGAACACAAATAAAACAAAGCTGTCAACAAAAGCCCTCATTCCACACATCAAAACTACACATAAACAATAGAATCGTCTTATTCTGGAAAGAATAATGCAAAGAAAAAAGTACCAACAAGCAATGGAAAATTCTACAAGGAAGTAAAAATCCCATCCCAGACTACGCAAGAAGCAGTACTGTTGCCATCTTCCGACTGATTACTGGCCACAACTGTTTGGCCGCTCATCTATACAGGATTAATATTTTTGAATCCCCGACCTGCACACTGTGTAGGGACCCGAAATCATTGATTGACGGAGATCATCTGCTCCAGTGTAGTGCCCTGACAAAAACAGATGGAGAACTGACAACACAAATAGTCATACGTTATTGGGAGGCCAGAAGGAAAATGGAAATTCTCCAACTCCATGAGCATTAGCAACCAACCAACCAACCAACTTCAGATATTTGATTCAGAACACGTAACTCAGCTTTATTACAATAATACTGACTTCATTTGCAATTTTATAACATTAGTTATTAAGAGTAATTTGTTTCCAGTTTGGATAAGAGGCATCTGAGGAAAATAAAAGTGTATTTCACGCCCAACAAAGGAAAGGACGCGGGAACTACTGTAGTTTAAGAGTTGACATTAAGAAAAAGTTTGGTTATTAGCTCTCTATGCATATGGAGAACGCGGGGTAGTTTTTTGGAGGGGTAGAGCAGAGCGGACAATCCTCGCGATAATGAAGTCGGTCTCAACAAACAACAAGATTAGGAATCAGTCACGGTTCTTGAGTACCCAAATTACCATTATTAACGTTATGCGCAACTTAGATAACGAAATGAGAAGGGAGATTAAAGACCATCAACTTAGATGCTTATACTTGCATTAGCAATACAGTATTTTGTACTATTATGTGCAAAGAGTTCGAATGCATCGTGTAACGTTAATGACTTCAGACTACTTGGACCAACAAGTCAGGTTTGTAAGTGTGAACCCGTTGAAGTTTAGCAAATGATCTATACTGATAGGCATTGTCATATTGGAGCTCAGTTACGACGTAAAAAGGTGAAAAAGGTAGTTATGTCAAAACAGGCAGATAAAGAGGGAAGTATAACTGTTCACATGTTGAAATATGTGCCTGTTAGAGTAGAAAATAACAAAATATATCTGATATACAGGTTGTTTTAAAACGATACCGAACGATTATAGCCGTTGCGTAGTTTATAACTTAACTGGTCCGAATTTCGGTGTCGCAGCCTCGTAGTTCTGTTTGGGTATAATTTTATGCGGTATTAAATATTACATGATTTTGTGATTAGGCAGCACTGGTGTGCGAACCTCAAAAGTTGTTAGTGGGACGCACCGGTCACGAAAACAAAAGCATTACTCGTAGCTATTTATCAGTGACCCTAGCCTACCTTTCATATAATGGAGCAAAGGGCAGTTATTTGAGCAAAAGTAGACTAATAACTTGGAAAGTTGCAAAGTTGCTCTTCTGTATAAAACTACACATTCCGTCCTAACAGGAAGGATTTCGCGCGTACTTAGCACATCCAAGCAAAATGGAGCACTATACGAACGCCGAAATGACGGATATTGTTTTGATGAACGCAAGATTAATTTAGTTTCATTTAAAAATTAATTTAAAAAGTAGTTACGTCAATTATACTATTTATCTGTTTAATTTCAGAACATTTTCTCATGATCTTAATTGTACAAAACTTTCAACCACTTACAGTAAATATCAACAGCTTACTTTGCTGTTAAAAATACTTTATTTAATATTATCAAACACGTGAAATAAAATGCTCTTCTCACTGCATAAGCCAATTACTTTTTATTAATTTATCTGCAATACTTTGATACTGAAACACATTCAACAACAAAGTTATTATAATTATCTTGGCTATATTGTGTTATATGCCAGTAATAGAGATATACAAATCAAAATAAACAAATTCCAAACAATATGTGGCACAATAAAAAGAACTTTTAAAAATTGTAATCGACAAACTTTGTTAAAACTGTATAAAATAATGGCGATCCCACCCCTGTTTTATGGGTGTGAAAACTGGGTCTTGACTATCTCACAACATAAGAAAGTAGAGGCTGCTGAGATGAAATTTCTGAGACAGGTGGCAGGTTATAGACTCATAGACAAGAAAAGAGACGAGGATATTAGAAGAGAATTGCGACATTCAGAGTCTAAATGAAACAATCATTGCATACAGACAAAAATGGCAAGATCATGTGCAGAGAATGACCGAAGACCGTACACCACAAATAGTATACAAGTATAAACCTGTAGGTAGAAGAAATGTTGGCAGGCCACGAATGAGATGGTCTGATCAATTTCCTTGAAGTCGGAACCGGCCACAAGGCTTATACCGTGATGATGATGATGATGATGATGTCTTTGATATTGTTTTCTGTTCTGTTTATAATTTAATGCTTAAATCCTCAACTTCACTAATATTAACTTTCCTCTAAAAGGTATAAGTTGCATATGTCCACCAGCTTATTTGCCATCATGGACTGCTATAACGGAATTTTGTAACACGTTAAACGCTCATAATAAATTATTAAGCAATAGCTTCTTTACTGCTCTTTCATAAGCCAAAGAAATTCTTAGTAGTAGCAAGCTACTGCTGAGTATGCCGGTATGTTTACAAACAGCTATAGTACGTGGCACATCGTGTGACCTATACCTGCGAACTCCGACAGCGTGAGGCACGCATCGTTGCTCCTGTCACTGCCTATCCACACTCATTCACATTTTTCTGCATCTGTATTGGTGGTTAAAACTATCTATATTTGTCGCATAGAAGCTTTGCAACTACTTCTATATGCCCGTTCGGTGTCGTGTTGAAACACTCTGTATATGCCCCTAAGAGCCTGTATACCTTTGAGGCTTGTAATGCCCAGGAGCGTATCAGTGCCGCCGGTGTGACGGTGTTTTGAAGGGCAGAAATTTCTGGATGTCTACCTAAAAACAATCGGTCTGGAATTGATCTGAGTCCGTGACACTGGAATCAGAAGGTGAGCACCTAACTGAATGAACAACCACCCTGACTGGCATAGGTGTACGTATATATCTGTGTGTATGCGTATGTGTTTAAAGGGATAAAGAGACAAACAAAACGGAAATAAACAGAAAAAAAGTTACATGCTGCTCCCTTCCCACAAAAGAGAATGAACAGTATAAAATGGCACACAAGTAAATGAAATATATTTATTTGTAGCTTTCGCAATATTACTGCATCATACCATTTTTGACCAATAGAATGCTACAAAATCACGTGTTTCAACCAACTATGTCTCTACACCATATTTTTATTACCTCTAACTTTAACCCTATCTATTTCAGTTAATCTGTGATTCTCTTGTGTTTTCCGCAATCATATTTAAAATTAGCTTCCCCAAAAGAACACGAGAGCAAACACAGAAACAAAAAGCGTACTTGCCAGAAGTTTGAGCAAATCATTAGTAAGTTAATGTACTTTATTCTCTGTAGTATTTATATAAATTGTTTCAATTGTGAGATAGTTATTTAAATTCCTCTGTAGCTTTTATTCTATACAGAGTAATAAAATTATTTAGTGAGTACTCTTGCATAAAATTATGTTAAATCACATACCTAATTACCCTGATCACACTATCCTGTTCAAAGAACAATACAGTAAATGAACAATAAATTACATTTAACGTCCATGTTACTTGACAAAAGCATTAAGAAAATGCTTTTCTTGCTTTCCTTATGCACTGCAGGACACATATAGTAACTCACATCCCGCCATACCTATAACGATGACAGGAAACTATGGATTTGCTCATTTGAACATATATTGATGGAATTCATAAAACTTGGAGCCGTCTCTATTTTCCTGCTAGAGGATACTGTTCATGCAAAGTGATAATACAGAAAAATTTTCCACAAAGAGTTCTGTAGTTCCTTCATTGATTTAATCAAACCTCTGCACTAACGTTTACTTCCTCTACCAAAAAGTACATGGAGGGTAGCAAAAGTACTGCATTCCATCCAAAAACTCGATACCCTGAAATCAATGGAACTACATTTTTAAGTATCCTGAATGAAAATAAACAAAAGCATTAATAGAATGTTGTATGTATGCATGTGAGAGAGACAGAGAGAGTGAAGAAGAGAGAGAGAGGGATATAATTGCTGAACTAAAACTGAAAAGTTTCAGTTCCGCATCTTCCAAAGACATTACACGAAAGATTTTCAAGGAAACTTTCCATCCCAGACTTAAGCAACATATTCCGATAATTTTTGTTTTCTAGAAGATATCGCTGTTTTGCTTAAAGTATACTCGCGCTGCCCGAACGGTTACCCTGGCTTTATCTTTGTTAATAGAAACCTCTCATATAATGCACTGATTATTCTCGAAAGAATAAGAGGGGAACTGCAGCACTTCCCAGACCTATGCTAAGAACCAATAAACGCATCACTTCAGCCAATGGAATTCGCAGGAATCACAAATGACAGATATATGTTCACTCCACGTGGAGTAATCATTGCATTTAAGATTTAAGGTTTTTTAACGGAAGTGAAATGTGTATCATGAATTTTCTGCGATTGACCTCTGAAGTCCTCTTTATTCTGAATGATTTTTGAAAAATTCTTAACATTAAGAAATTCACAAAATCTTACTATAAAAAAAATAAAACGCAGACTTATTTTAAGCGCACAGTTTATGTCAAATAATTTTGTTTTGGAGTTAATCATAGAGATATTTCTTCTTATTGGCTTGAATATTTAAACACACTTTTCTCTAACAGGATGTCGTTATTCATTTGTTTATCTCACAATCGGGACAGAATTTTAAAGCCATTACATACGAACACCTTAAAAATTTATCAATCCCTTAAAGATTTAAGCATTCTGTTATTCCGTTTATACTTATAACAACATTTGCAATAACTCTTGAGAATTTAAATAAATTCTGGTAAATGTAAAACATTAGATAAAGTAAAGCAGATAGAGGAATGTGTTCGTGAAAACAGTATAGGAGAAAGGAATGTTTATGCAACACTTTTAATTTTCAAGGCATACTTTAGCAGAATTTAAGCTTCTATATTGCAGTTTTCTGGATGTTTAACAGATAACAGCAAGAAATTTAAAGTTTGTCTGTGGATTTGATGATATAAAAATGTATACTTTAAAGCAGCGTATACTGTAAATTATTTTAGACCTTATGCTGTAACTAAATCATAACAATTCGCAAAGCGATGTTACTGAGCATTGTGTAAAACATATCCTGTGTTTAAGACAGGCTAAAATGTAGAACTGGGTAATCCCGGACCATAAAAAAGTGTGCATAGCTGTAAACACCTTCCTTCAGTAGGGCAGTTTCCGGTTTTCAAACCATGGTGGGCCATTTCCGGACCATGGTGGCTGTTTTGGCCTGCCGGGGAGTTTCCAACTGGTCTGCACTGTCGTGACTCTTTGAATCGGCTGCCCTTTGTCTCTTCTAACCTCATCCTTCCTCCCGGGAATGCCCCACTTGGGAATTAGATACAATAAACTACAGGTTTCAATGCCGAATGTCCTCTGTAGTAGTCCTAATCCTGAGTACCAAGTTTGGAATTTAATTATTTGTTGCGCTGTTTACACAACACATACACACATAAAACACACACGTGCTTCATTTTGGATTCAGGGAGTCTTAAAATGCATTTCCTGTGTAGTATATACCTCTAAAGGTATCTCTTCTAATTATAGATAAACAGTAGACAGGTGATGACAAGGAAGCTTCAAATATTCTTGTGGTAACAAAAATAACTGAACGGAATTGTCACTTAATCTATCCTTAACGTTACAAGAGGTGATACTTGAAGTGGGTAGAATAACAAAGAAAAATATTAAATATGTACTCTATCATAGTAACAAATAAGTAGTATGACATCTATTTGAATAAAAATGATGTGAGGAAAGAGTGAATAGAAAATATTCCGTAGTAGAAAACAAAAATCACACACTACGAACAGGAAAATACAATACAATATTTTATGGAGAAAACAAATCAAGTTAGCTGTCTAACAAAGGAGGTGCTAAGTTTGCAATTTTTAATCAGTAATATGGTTGTCTCTGAAAGTTCATACAAAACATGTAAACAAACACTAACACAGATAACAAACCAAATATAAAACTGATATTTGTGAAAAATGTATAATGAAAAGAGAAGAGGAGTAAGATGAAGTCAGAAAACCGTGAAAGAGAAAAGTGATTCATTCGGTCATATAATCCACCAACGGCAGAGATGGAAAAAAAATGGTCTTTTTTTGCTCTGATTCCGGAGACGTGGTCTCTTACCGGGCATAAAATTCGTTACACTTGCAGCACTTTCAGGTCATTTTATTTTCCACTGTGTGGTCAGCTCTGCAGAGAGAATTCAAAGCCTCAGCGTGGTGAAACTGAAATTACTGTAATAATAATAAAAAGAATATTATGACTGCGGTCATTACGTTGATTATGTTAGCGTAAAAGTGTGATTGTAAATATGAAGATGAAACCGTAATACACATTTGCTTTATTTCCTGTTACAGCATTACCGCAACTTCTAATTAATACCTTATTATCTTTGCTTCAATTTTCTCAGCGATGCATGATGCCTCCTGTCCAATCCCAGAACTACTAAGGAGGAATCTAAACCTTCCTGGGCATATTGTATATTAAATTTCCACAAAGAAAATAAATAAAGCACGCCTGCTATATATAGCAAATGAATTGACGTGTGTCAATTAGACGTTTGTGCCTGTCTCATAAAAGCTCGAGAACGACTGAACTCATTTGCATAATTTTTGTTTTGAAATACTTGTGTAAGTCCAAGGACGGTTTAAAAATTCAGAAAAAAAAAAAGCTGAAGTGATAATGGACCAGATTATTAACCAAATATAAAAGTACACTTGCAGACTTCTACCGAACACATACATCATCTTCTGTTTTCGACAAACAAAACCATTACAAAGTATAGAAAGATATTCCACTCGTTTTTTTTTTTTTTTTTTTTTTTTAGTAATTTACGTCATCCAACGTTAAATCATATCGGACGATGAATGAAATTAGTGAAACGATGCTCAAATGAGTCCGGGGTCCTGAGAGCTTAGAGCTACCTGACATTCGCCGTTAAGGATAAGGGAAAACCCCGGAAAAACCTTATCCAGGTAACTCACCCTGACCGAGATTCGAACTCGAGACCTCTTGAACGTGAGGCACACACGTTACCATCTAAGCTATCGAGACGGGCCTTCCACTCGTTGCCAAAGTTATTTCACTTTTAAAATTTTATGAAACAACGTTTATCATTTGTTATCATGACTGAAAGTCTTATGTCACATGATGATACACCTTTCGAAGATAAGACTCAAATTAATTTATGAACGCAGTATAACACTATAAATATTTGACCACACACAACTTTAAAATATTGGCGAATCCTTGGATACCTTCTTTATGATTTGTGTTAATGAATTCGTGAATGTGAATTGAATTGATACAAAATTAACTCAATTCCTTTGTGACTTTATGAAATTCGCGGAAACTTTTTACTATGCTAAGGAGAAGGCGATATGACTTAGTCGTAGAAGTCAGTAAAATGTGCGACGAGCTACGTCACGTACTGACCACGTTGATGAGCAGCGAGAGGCAGCTGATGCTAATACTCGTGTTCCTATGTCAGAATTGTGTTCTAGAGTGTCTCTTTCTTTCGGGAGAGTTGTTTTCGTACAAATCAGTTGACACAGTTATAAACCAAGATGACGTAGTCCAGAAGTCAGTAAAATGTGCGACGAGCTACGTCACGTACTGACCACGTTGATGAGCAGCGAGACGCAGGTGATGCCAATACTCGTATTCGTATGTCAGAATTGCTTTCTAGACTGTCTGTTTCTTTCGGGAGAGTTGTTTTCGTACAAATCAGTTGACACAGTTATAAACCAAGATGACGTAGTCCAGAAGTCAGTAAAATGTGCGACGAGCTACGTCACGTACTGACCACGTTGATGAGCAGCGAGACGCAGGTGATGCCAATACTCGTATTCGTATGTCAGAATTGCTTTCTAGACTGTCTGTTTCTTTCGGGAGAGTTGTTTTCGTACAAATGAGTTGACACAGTTATAAACCAAGATGACGTAGTCCACTATCCCACAGTTTTTAAATTAATTAAAATTGCCTGGACTCCCACCTCACAATTTAAAAGTAGAGTCAGTTGTGATCACGCTGCGTAGCATTAACCAACCACAACTGTGCAATGGAACGAGACTAACTGTGAAAAGCTAATGAATAACGTCAACGAGGCAATTATCTACAAGGGAAAGTACAAAGGAGATGATATCTTGATCGCACCTATTCCGATGATTCCTACGGATTTACCTTTTGATTATAAGCGTTTACAATTTCACGTGCGTTTGGCCTTTGCGATGACCATAAATAAATAGCAAGGGCTGTCGGAAATTTGCCGAATCACCTCGGAGTATTCCTGTTTCTCTCGCGTTTTCGCGCGTCGGAAAACAATCATCTTAATCTATCTCCGTGAAACAAAAGCAGACAAAACATATTGTTTATCAGACAGCTTAAAGTTGATTAATTTAATTGTTAACTGTGTTGTATTTAAACTACACCCCAATTGCAGAGTATATAACCAACTAATCCGAATTTGTTTTAGTTATTTAGATTAGTTCAGATAACTTTTATTCTCGGTTCGAAGTTCGCCGGGTCAGCTAGTAAAATCATTCTTTTTTTTTGGATCCTCATCAGTCGTTCATGACGAAGGTGTGAGAAACGGCATTTACATAACATTCACTATTTAAGGCATTAGCAACAAACCGATGATCTCAAGAAATTAGGTATTCTCATTTTTCTAGAAGCTAATTAAAGTAAAAATATTCTTCCGCATTTGAAATAAGCATGACCTTACGCGAGTGATGTGTGAAAATTAATCTTTAAGCCAATTCTTCTTATTTTTTTTTCTTCTCCTTTCTCGGTACATGAGTGCTGGGGTTGTTTCTCATTTATAACGAATTACTTTCCATTGTTTTCCTTTTATTCGCGTTCGCGTTCTTTTTCATCTTCTAGGTGAACTTCTAGGTTTCGTGGAGCAAGGGAATGCAGGACAGATGAGGCGGATACTGACTCAAGGGAAAGTACTGCCCATGGACGCTAGAGAGGTACTTTATTCCTCTCTCTAGGCAGTTCCAGTAATGGGACGGTTCTTCGAGGCTGGAACACTAACGACCTTTTTTGTGTCTGCCGCCTGACTACCAGCGGTTTGTAACCTCCTTCACCTGATCTCTTTCTGAAGTTCAGTGGACCTATGCAGACCGAAGTGCGAAGAACCCCACTTGTTTGGATAATCTATATACTTTGTTTAATTTTATATCTAATGTGTATATTAAAAATGGTTTGATGTAGGCTGTTTGTGGAGTTGCATTTGACTACATTTTAACGATACATATTTTATTAGTAAAGGCCGGAGGCGTGTGCAGTTTTCCATAAGTATATTACACATGCACTAGTGTTATCCTCGCGCATGTAGACACCTCCTGGTAGGTACAGCTACACCATGACGATTACAGAGAGAGGAAACAAAACAGTCTTTATAGGACACCTTGACCCTGTATCTACGTAGAGTATTACTGTTTTCGACGTTTGCACATTTGATGATCGTGCTGTAATCTGACATCATTCATACTTTGCTCCAGCTATCTTGTATCGCATAGGAACGCACAT
The DNA here is from genome assembly GCA_030765055.1 of Mantis religiosa. Taxonomy (NCBI): domain Eukaryota; kingdom Metazoa; phylum Arthropoda; class Insecta; order Mantodea; family Mantidae; genus Mantis; species Mantis religiosa. Next base: position 164,014,816 of record CM060952.1, read on the forward strand.
CCCTCAGGCCCTTATTTATTAGCATTACTGTGTGTACGTCCTCTGTGCTGGGGAATGAAGTATTTCCTCTTTTCTATTTTCCGTTACATCACAGTTCATGGTGTTAGGGAATTAGGGTTCCACTAGCCCGGAAAGTCGGGGTGAGGGAAACCGAATCACTGAGCCTCATAGAGGTACCAGAGTTGAGGGTAGCCAAACTTTGGCTGAGAGAAGTGGATGATTGTATAAGAACAGCATGAAAGATGGATAATAGTGAAATTGGTAGAATGATGGCGAGACCCAGAGAAAACCCGCCCCATCGCCTTGCTGTGCACCACATATCTCAGTTTCGGTTGCCTGGGATCGAACCCAGGCCCCCTTGACCTCTTTCTTATAATTCTAGGAATATAATTACCTTAAATAATATTTCGTGAATGACCGATTCTCACGGGATCTGAATTAAATGCCATGATAAAGCCCCTTCACTCTTTTCATCATATATACCTAATCTATTAAAGGAAAAGTTTGAAAATGACTCGATTATAAATTCAATAAGACTGAAATCATAATAGGTGTGGAGATTAATAGGCAACCATTGAAGGTAGATCAGTATTATACAGGTATAAATAAGGGAATATTACGTAAAATATAGTAAATAAATATGCATAAAGTATTAACAAAACTGAACATACAAGACAAAATATACACAGATTAAACACCAATATCTCAGTAAAACATGCGATTAACATATAAATTTTCTAAACATTACTTTGAAATCTCGATAACTTCTAGCAATCCATTTATCTAAGCATACTACAGTACGCTTTGTCTTTGTCGATCATAAATTCAAAGTTATTCTAATAATAAATGCTTATCGGGGTCGAAACTTCCACTCTTTAAAACCAGGGAGCATCGAAGCAACTCCGTGGATCCTCCCTTAATTCCTGAAGTCTAAAAAGGCCCCATTTTGTGTGGAAATGTATACACCCTCAATTCCATCTGGGCGTCCAGGCCGGCCCCAATACCCATGGGTGACGGGAAACACTACCCGTCGAGACCAACCCAATCCAAACCGCTCCTATTCGGATAGAACGTCCAGCCCAACGTACTTTTAGTGATGTCAGAATTACCACGAGTGCTAAGGGTTCGCAGTGCTCGCACCACAGCAGCAATTCTAATAATACATATAAAATATGAGCTGTAGCTTAAGACCTCTGGAATCTGTAACGGCACGTAGGAGGTACTCCTAAATGATGGTTCTGGCAGATCGCCGCTACCTAGGTACTAAAAGTGAGGTACCTGCGGTTTAATTTGCCATTTCTCTCCCAATAATGCTTAAAATGCAAAGCCTTATAAATAGGCTACACTAAACTTTTCGTTATAAAGGTTTTCGAAATAATACCCCTAAGTATTATTGTGGAATAGGATTTTAAGGGGGGGTGAAAGACCTACAAACCTAATCTGCAACTGGGGGTGTAGCTACTGAAAGGGTAGAGAGAAAGAAACATCTAAGTCAAAATGAATTGAGTAACTATATTTCAAAGATACCTAGTATTTCTACAGAGCACTCCCTGGATCTGGATGAGATCAGGGACGCTTTGGTAACATTTAAATACATAATAACATAATGCAACTTTACCTTTGGCGATGTGTTGTTTGTATGGCTTGAACCTTGTGACTGTCAAGAGGTGTACGATATGGTACGCCCTGCTGGCTATCTTACTCGTGGTAGCACTTTAAAATAAACTCTTGTTGATTCTTATAGAGACCATCAGCAAGTCCCCTCTGAAATCTCTGTGAAGTCTCTCCCCCGGGGGCTAATTCGACCAAGCTTAAGTATTATTTTCCTAAGCCAGCAGGGTGTATGGTTCACCAGTCCAAAGTACATGTTTTGCCAGTCAGCAGAATTTACGCTTAATCATACAACTCTTACATACAGCTGTGCACTCAAGACATTGAAAATAAATGTTACAGAGTAATAATTACAGAAATTTCCAAATCTTGCTCAGCCTCTACACAACAGTATACAACCTCGGCAGCTGAGGACCATCGGGATTGGGACTGGGATTTCATTACTGAGGGGATTCGGTACGTAGGTCACCGTGCTGAGCCCATTGTTTCTATGCCCCCAAGTGGGGCTATTCCCTACAGTTTACTTGGATAGAGACCTCCCCGACAGGCCAGGACAACGAACACGCGCCCCTACAGCGGGACGGCAACGAGCCCAGCAGCCGAGCCCTAATGGTCCCAAGCAGGCGATCCGAGCCACAAAGGTCCCTGGCTAGAGGTCCCGAAATGGTACCAGCAGAGGTATGGAGACCGGCAACCGACCTACTGGAGTGTGAAGTAGTTTTCCTTAGAGCATATCATCCCGCCATGCACTGCCGAGACCCCCGCCGACACTTCAACCCTGAAAGAGACCACTAGATGAGAGATGATATGAAATGATAATGGAGATGAAATGGATGGAGAGGAAATTCGTGGGATGTAATTAGCCTACCCAGCATTAGCCTAGCGATCCAGGAACACCCCAGGGTCATGAAGGTCGACCTTGGAAATCGAACCCGGGCCTCTCACAGCCATCCCACCTCAGCGATCCTACTTGGTGAGTACCACGGGAACCAGCACTCGATGAATTTAATATCCCTCTAGATTATCTCATGAATTTAAATCTGAATAGGAGGGAAGTCATTTTATGATGTCATTGGGATTTGTTACGAAGAGCAACATGATGAACAGAACTTAACACAATAAACATGCAAATCAGTAATAACTACACACATTAAAATTTCCGAAACCAGTTTCCCCAATTTCATCATAGCATAGCTTTTATTTCTTCCGCACAGACTCCACGAATTAAAAATAATTATGTGATGAAGAACATTTTTCACAGTTCACATGCTAAGAGGCTAATGCTATACAACGACTCTATGGCAGGTTATGTAGTGATTTTCTATTTCACATCTCTTACCATTCGTTTCCAATCCACAACTCCTCTTTTTTTTCCCTTGGGATATGAGCATTCGTGTATTGAGTTAGGTATACGGGTTTCAGCACAAAAATGGATCAACAAAACCAATTGCCAGCGAGCATGAAACTAAAATAATAAATTGTATTTGTTTTGCTCTGTTTGATGCTGCCTCATGCAAGAAAAACATACCATGGATGCTGCTACAAAAACGATACACATTAAAGAGAAAATACCACATGTTGAAGTTTATTTCTTTAGGGATGGACAATTTTATAGGCCTGGATAATTTACCATTACCATGTCATTATAAACATTACATTGATGTACAGTGAAACTGAGAAAATCAATAATCAATATTTGCAATAGCGAGTTTATTGTAAATGCTAAACAACATTATAAATACCTGATACATTTTAATTATATGAAGTGTTTATATGCATCCTTGAATATAGTTTCGGAGGCAGGTAGGCAGTTAGGTAGTATGTATAATAACTAAACGGTCATTCAGTTTGAAAAGCTACTCGAAGCTAATAATATGCATAACGTAGGACATATTTCTGATCGTGGCATTTGGAGATACTGACTTTATTCGTTAAAAGAATAATGGGCTATAGTACAGTTTGTTCTTGCAGCTTCTATAAGATGTTGTTAATATTTTTCTAATCCTAAGGTTTGCAGAAACGATTTCATCACATTTCGTTGTATATGTCGAAAAGGCATAGAAGTTGAAGCCAGTGAAATATTTAAAAGTGCATTAATATTTTTGTGAGAGAACTTCAAAAAAGTCTAGATATTAATAGAAAAGCAACAATTCAAGAACAGATTATCACAACTCTAACATGAATTTAAAACAGTTTAAATGATTAAAAGTACTGTCTGTATTTTAACTTTAAATAGACAGTTTTAAAAAGATCAGCTAAGGTTCCTGAGATATCTTGTACTGCATGGCAATGAATTTCCTTTCATAAGCTTATGTAGTAGTAACCTCTGATACACCGAGCGGGATGACTCAGGTGGTTTAGTCTGTGGCGTGCATTCGGGAGGCCCGTGTTCGATTCCCGTGAGCGACCTACCTGACCCATGAGGTTTTTTGGGCGTTTTCCCGGGTCGCTAGGCGAATCCTCGGTAGGTTAATTAAATTCCGCGAACGTCCTGTTCCTCCATTTCATCTCCATTATCATTTCACATTATCTTTCATTTGGTGGTCTCTTTCAGGGTAATGGTGTCGGCGGTGAATGGCAGGATGATATGCTCTGAGGAAAACTACTTCCTCCTCCGGTAGGTCGGTTGCCGGTCTCCGCTCCTCTGCTGGGACCATTTCGGGACCGCCTGCCTGGGACCGTTAGGGCTCGTTGCCGTCCCGCTGTAGGGGAGCGAGTTCGTTGTCTATCCAAGTAAACTATAAGGACCCTGCCCTCTCTACTGTTCGTGGCTCCTTGGGTCGGCCGTGGGTGTGGGTGTGGATTCTTCTTGGGCTTGTCTTTTTGGTGTGATATGGTAAGATGGTTAAGGATTACGTGCCGGTGAGCAACAGTACTCACTCACGGTCCAGCAGTTATCATGAGCCAATGAAAAGCACTGCTTCAATTTCCTGTGGATTGTTTATTCCCACAGATCTTACTTGTCTGGTTGCTTGGCTTTTCTCACTTGCTCTCACTCTCGCCTTGTCTGTTTGAGAATGTTTAATCCCACCATGTTTGAAATCCTGCTCCACTATTACCTCGCCAACAGATTAAACTAACGCGTCTTCTCCCTTTCCTTGTAACCAACCAAGTGACGCTTCTAACTTCACCCTAATCTCGGCTTCTTCCTAGATTTGTTTGTCTATATCCAGCCATTTTCTATTTGTTCTCTATTTCACGCCTATCAGGTGGTTTACGCTAAGTTTTATTGGGGGAGTTTATTTCTACGATTTTACCTTATTGGGCGTTTCCATTCACCTTCAAGGGTCCACCCCTAAAGATCTGTCACCCCTTGGCGTCATAACGGTACCGCATCCTGCCTCTACATATTTTCCTTAAACCTCATTATTGTCTATGGCTCCGTGGTGGCGCTGGAATTTTGGGCTTCTATTGTCCTATTGTTTACGTATCCGGCCTCGTGTGCCCGTTCTAGCTCAAGGCAACTTTTTACCTATATTTGTTTCATTTGCACGTTATTCCTGTTACTGTATTTCTTTTTGACTTTATTTCATATATCATTTCATACAAATTTCTTATTAATAATTTATATACTTTTATCCTTACATTCTTCTCTCGGAAACCTTTGGTTTCTGCTTCACCTTCTACGCGGGGTGCCCCCACTTGGGGGGCATAGGAACAATGGGCCCAGCATGGTGGCCTACGTACCGAATTTCCTCCGTAATGAAAATCCTAATCCAAAACTCTGATAGAAAAACATAGAATAAGACTTTATCGTTCACCCGGACCATGACTTGACACCAACAATCCATAATAAGTCAACCAATGTGTTTTACTGCTTGAACGGTGTCTTTGCCCTATCTATTATCCGTTTGATTCACTTTAATGAATATAATTAATATGCACCTTTTATTTAAAGTACAGGTTTACCGCCAATGAGAAGATACGCATATATCAATCAATACTTTCATAGTTGGATACATATTAGATCGTGCCAGCCGTTTCAGTGTGCAAGGAAAGCTCAATGCGCTTACTGTTACAGGTACAGTTAGAATATTGAAAAAAAAAAAATATAAAAATGTTAAACTTGGTGATATGATTCAGAAAAAAATAGAAGCATGAAGCTTAATTATGACACTTCTTCTCTTACTCCTCCTCCTCCTCCTCCTCCTCCTCCTCCTCCTCCTCCTCCTCCTTCTTCTTCTTCTTCTTCTTCTTCTTCTTCTTCTTCTTCACACCATGGTTTGGACATATCGCCCGCTCCGGCTTCATAGATCTCTCCAGCGTTTCCTGGGTCGTCCTCTGTCTCTTGTTCCTTTTAGATTGTAGTTTAATGCTGCAAATATTTAAAATATTGTTGTCTATAGCTTCTTGTCAAAATTCGGAAACTACTTTCTTGGTTTTATTAATTATTTATTTAACAGCATGTTCCATTAAAGTGACTGTTATACTACATGTCCTGTATTCCGAAGAGCTTGTAAGATCAGGATCGGATATTAAAATAAACGGATGCAATAAAAAATTATGGCCGCTTGAAGATAAACTGTTAAACGTACATAAGGTACAAAACTGTGTCTAATTCAACAAGCCTAAAATTTTAACTGTTAGATTCCTTTAGTAAAAGTAAAGAAAATGGAATGATAACGTTTTCTAATATACAGATATAAGAAAGTACTAGGCGAAACAAGTAGTACGAAACAGAGACCGTAAACCAGCCAGTGCTGTGTTAAAGTGAATTACAAGCAGAGACTACAAACAAGTGAGGTAGTGAGTGGAATGGCACAGTAAATAGAGCAATGACAGCACCTAGTATGAAGGACAAACTAAAATTAAAATTGTCATTAACCGGAAATGCAACGAATGTTTAACAGAAAATAGTAAAACAAAGTCATATTTCTTTGGATTTAAAATAAAACCCAGTCATTTATGTACGTGTGGAAATAAGGAGCATACAGTTGATTGCTGTTTATGTGTGTGTGCAGTTAGAGAGAGGCAATTGTTTAAGAACAATGTGATAAACAAATATGTACTTCGGTCTTTTGACAAAGTGAAACTAATGAAGCACTATACAAAGAATTGTCTGCATACTTTAGTTCGTAGATTAAGACAAGCTACTTAACATTATTAGATTGTCAGTAATGACATATTGTCCTGCGCCGTGGCGTAATGGGCTAAGGCAGCATGTCTTGGTCCCTGGACACGGAAAGAACCCCGGGTTCGATCCCATCCGTGTGGTGGGGACTTTAGGTCCGGGCTATAGGACCGGTGCCCACTCAGCATCGTGAGGAAAGTGAGGAGCTTAAGCAAGGCAAGCGGCCCTGGTCACGGAAACCAACAGTCCGGCTGGGGGATGCTGAGATGCTGACCACATCTCCTCCCCGTATCGGTTGGATGATCGTCCACCTCCGCTGTGCGTATGTGGGCGTGAGCCCGGCAGTCGGGTTGGTAGGCATTGGCCCTTTAAGAGCTGTCGCGCCAGTAGTGGTTTTATTAATGACATATTAATAAATTATATCATTGAAAGATTTAGATAGGTACTAGAAAAATATAATGGAATGCAAATATTAGTACGGTAACTTTAGGAACTAAACTAAATGATTATGACAATTTTAAATAACATAAGAAAAACAACGAATACATAAGCATAATTTATGAAATTATATAAATTTGTAGAAAAAGGTAGTCAGTATAGGGCATGTAGTGTTACAGTCACTGTAATGGAGCATGCTGTTAAATAAATAATTAAACAAACGCGAACGTAGTGTCCGAATTTTGACAAGAAGTTATAAAGGACAATAATATTATAAATTTTTTAGTGTTACAGTCAGAGTAAACATTTTTGCCGTCCGGGAGTACATGCTCCCGTGTCTTGCTGAAGAAAGGCCGAGGAACTTGAAGACGATTATGTAGAAATAGAAAATGACTACACAAAACATAATTCTTTCATATATGTAAATTTCAATTTTGTGGTATTAATAGAAAAAAATATGGGACATTATTTATTGGGCAACCCTTATAAAACGGTTGGGAACATCCTGCACACTTAGACTACATTTTATAGCTGCTGCCTACGAGAAGGAAGGAATGAAGTGGAAGAAGCACAGGAGGGTATGTCTCAGACCTCGGGCAGATTAGCGGAAGTCGCTAACAATTTCAGGTTGGAATATTCGTTCTTGTGTTGCAGCCCCGAGATAGTGATGAACGGCTCATGACCAAGAAATACTGTACATTGTGAGCACTCTTTTCTTTGAGAAGCATTGGCGCGATCTGTCCGGCACCGACCTACTCCACTATACCTAGAAACGCACTAAAAGACGAGAAGGAAACAGAATGAAATTATGGAAAGAAAAACCTTAGTAGATGAGAAATTAGCCCATCATTCTCAATCCAACAGGGATAATCACGAGAAATCCAAACTAAGATGAGTAGTCAATGACGTCTTTACACATAAAGCGAGAACAAAATCATAAGTTCAATACATATTTAGGTATCTAGTTCTTTTCAAATACATTTTATTTACTTGAAGCAAAATACATAAATAAGAATCGCTGCATTTTATATTGAATGAGAAAATGTCGTAAGTACAAGTATATTCTTTTATTCCCAAAACAGAATACTGGCGGTGAGATAATACTGTATATCTGCAAGGAACGCAGCGCACTCAACTTTTAGCCAGATAAGTCAGCTGTAAATGCCCGCTATATCACCTAGCACTTGTTTTACCTCTACACCAACTTGCCAAGCAAAGTATAATTCTTGCTGTATACATCGTAACACTTTAACCGCTTCATTGCTCCGAAACCACGGTGAATTTCCAACTGGGCTTTAAATGCGGGAAGAAGATAAAACATGAGGGCCAAACTGGGGCTATATATTTGTCTAAAGTGTTGTGGTATCTCCAAGGCAACAAGAGGTTAACGTTGTTGCAGACACCGTAAACCTGTGACTACCGAAACAGGATTACATCCTACGCATGGAAGTTGCAACATTACATGAACATCTCGCATTCACTTGTCATATCTCTCCAAACACTTCAAGGGAGAGAAGCATTAAAATGCTATGAGATACTTTAATACTTTTGTCTCTCTTTGCAATGTGAAATTGGCTAACAACCTGTAATGTTTTCTGCTATTCTTAAATAATACCTATAGGGGCACTGATAATCTCTATTTATGGAAATTAACTGTTCTTTCACACTAGCCGTGTGTGGGACGCACTATGACCACTAATAGTGGTCCGAACTATAAAGCCCGGGCCTTAAAGTACTTACAGCATAGCAAGTCGCCATTAAGGTAGCTGTCTCATGTGTATGAGAACTCCTAGTGGTTTACCGGAAAGAAAAAATACGAGTCAGTTGGATAAATTAATGCCATGTCGGCACGTTGGCCGTAGTAGCTCAAGGGTTAGAGCGGCTGGACGGCAACCAGAAATTCCGTGGTTCAAATCCCGGATATGGCATTGATTCATTCTGGCTCTACCCTTTCACAATCTCTATTTAATCACTCCATTTGTGATGATATTTTAATTCAATCTACAAAATTATAGTCTGCAATTTAATGATGATTATTTCCCAGAAAGAATAATCCACTAACGCTAGCAATATACACTGATCACTGGACAAAACATCGTCTCTATTTTGTTGACTACTTCTGTTGAAGTGGTTGACACATTCCCTGATCCAGAAATGGGAGCTTTGGTTAAGGATAGGCCATGTTATCTTCTGCCCTGCTCTGAAGCATTGTCTCAAAAAGAAGTCCAGATGTCTGTCTCTAAGTATTGAATGGGTCATCAGCTACTCTATTTTGTACATTTTAGCACGAACTATTTACACGCACCTGCATAGTCTGCATTTTATGAGTTTGAAGCAGGTAAAACCTTAAATTCCGTTGTAATAGGCACAAACTTATGTTTATGTCTGACAGAGAACTTACTGAGGACTCTTATGACTTTAGATAACGTATATGATGCAGCAGCTGTAGCCCGTGTTATCGAGAGGTTACGTGGGTTATTTGGAGAGAAAAAAGAAACAAGAGATAAGTAGCGCTGCCATATAGCTTGCACGTCAGTAGTGCTATTGACAGATAACCATAATCCCCTGGACGTTTGCATTCATCCCGCTTCTCGAAATTTTTGGAACTCTAGAACAATATAAGCAAGTGTCTCGTAACACAGAATAGCAAATTCTCGCGCCAAAACCTGTTGTTAAGTCAAAACTGGAATCGATGAGGTTATTAAGTGACAGTGAGAATTTATTGGGGTTGAAGTTGAGTTCGTGGAGTTCAGATTTGACTGAAATCCTCTAAACATAAAGGCAGTATAACTTTTAAATGGCGACAAACAGTGAAGTGTTGGGATTATTGCTTACTATATTCGTATTTATAAGCATATGAAACTTTTATTGGAAACAATTGACAACTCTGGTTTAAATTTAAGAATAGTAATATCATCCTTGTTATGAGATAAGCTTAATTTAAAGCGACACTAATCAAGCACCACTGTGGAATACTGTAACTTGTTAACAGCTGGATAAACGTTGCGATATGTTAAATCAGCTGTTTACCAGGCAATATTTTGACACCAAATAGAAGAATACTGCTCCATAAATCCACAACTTAAAGAAAAACATGCTTAAAAGTGAAACCTTAGTGTTCCGAAACTAAAACAAGCTTTAATTTCCTACAATAGTGCGATACATATAAACCTGAACCACTTCAATAAGCCATAACTTTTGAAATAATAATATAACACACGCACAGCTTTGGGAGAATATAATGCACAATTTGGAGATTACATTACACTGTTTAAATCTCAGATAAAATGTTGAATGTGTGTACCAAATTCTCTGAAGTTTCAGGGAGAGCATCCTAGCCAATGTTACTTATTTCGGTTCGAATGGATTACATGAGAACATTAATTTTCCGAGGTCTATTCTTGTACAGACTACTTTTAGACACCCCCCAGAAGAAATAATCCGGTGTGGTTAGGTCAGGGGATTTGGAGGCCACAGCCCTTTTGAGATTATTCGACTACCTATCAAAGAAACTGGTTACAAGTTTCATAGTGTCACTAGATGTATGGTACGTTGCCTCATTTGCTGGAAATAATCTTCTCTCAATTTGGTATCATCCAGCTGCTCCACAAATTACTTGAAGATACACATATAAACTTCATTGTCTACAGTTTTATCAAAGAAAATGGGACGAACGACTCATAGAGGCTGGTGGAACACACTTCCAACATTTTCTCTGAGATGTAAATAGTGTAATTTAATCTCCCAGTTGTGTATTATATTCTTCCAAAGTTACACGTGTGTCCTACTATTGGTTCAAAGGTTATGGCCTATTGATGTGGTTCAGGTTTATATGGATCACACTGTACTTTACAAAAAACATTTCACAGAATCTCCCAAAACAACTAGTATGACTGGATTATTCAATGCATCCAATAATGGCAATATTCAAATTGATTATAATTAAAGAGCACTTAAAATTAATAGTTATATAAATTAGAAATTCACTAACTTGACTAAGGAAGAACTAGAATATAGGTAGTCGAAAGTTATGCTCACAGTGTCAACGTTCAAAATCTGACATTTAGATGGCAAGAGTGATTTGGTAATTGACCATTTTCGTGCGTTGAATGTTCGTTTGCCATTAGTATCTCATTACTAACGTTTTGCATATGCACGCTTTCGGGGAAGAGTAATTATGGCTGTGTTACAAATTGTTAGGCTTCATTGTGTAACGTTAATTCATATTTTCCGCAGTAGCAAAGCATACACGAAGTACAAGTAATTAATTGCCACTCGCTTATCTCTTTATTTTACCTTTTCATTATTGTTACAGTATAGCAAAATCCGCCATTAAATATTATTTTATGAATCTAAAAGAAAAACGACGTTAATGGGGTTGTTTGTGTTTCAGTGAAATCATAAAAGTTTCAGAGCACATTAGCCAGGGTATTACGTTAAAATATTGATGAAAACTGTCAACGCTGAGTTTGTTACAAACATTTAACAATTTCCTTTTGGAAAGTATACCTACATTTTGTGCTACAGACATGTTTGATATACTGTGCAATAGATGGTTTTTCACATACAATAAAACTGGTCATAATAATATTTTCCATTTGGTTTTGACACATTACCTCACTTTGTTTCTGTTGTCCTTTATCTACCACGTACATAGTGGGTAGAAAAGCTACTACTGTATTCCATCTAAAGTTCAATATAATGATTACAGCAGAAATGTGTGTTTATAAACTCCCCAAATATAAAGAGGGAATTTTTAGAATGAAAAGGCGTGGATAAATTTTTGAACAGTATACTTAGAAGGTTAAAAACAAAAGTTCAATGACTTCCGGATGCAACAGAGAGATTTCCAACTATACTTTTTATGGAAAAGTGATGGAAAATTTGGATTCACAAAATATAGCTGTAAGGAGTTTGATTAAATCACCATAGGTTCGACACATTTTATGAAAAATAAAATGTATCGGTTGATTTTTTTTTAGATGACCGCTGAAGTCTACTTTATTGTGGATTACCTTTGATGAATTGCAAATCCTTTTTTCTCCTTTTTATTTTACGTCATCCAACGTTAAGTCACATCGGACGATGAATGAAATGGGTGGAATGATGCTCAAATGTGTCCAGGGTCCATGGAGCTTACAGTTACCCGACATTCGTCTCTAAGGATAAGGGAAAACCCCGGAGAAACCTTATCCAGATAACTCGCCCTGACCGAAATTCGAACTCCGGACTTCTTGACCGTGAGGCAGACACGCTACCGAGGCGGGCAGCAAATCTTTAAGGGTTAGAAAAGAGCCTTATTACATGTACTTGTGTTTAAATCACACAATTTTTAAAAGCACATTTGATTTATAATTAACCCTTTACGAGATATTTTCTATTGACCAGAATTTTCTAAGAGTTAAAAGGTTTACAAAAGTAAATTTTTATTTGTGTTTTCATTTCTATTTTTTATTTCTCTCCTGGTTATGCAAAAAGAGAAGGCACTTTCAATTCTATCACGTAACAAGAAGGTCTTAAAGGATTTGTGTATCGTTTAAGTTTGCTGTTTCCCTATTCCCATTGTAACTGCAAATATGTATTAGAAGCTCTACAGAAGTTTATCTCAAAAAATAAGCTCTCTAAGAACTTTTGTCAATGAATGGATAGAGAAAGTTATGTACAAGGAACATCAGAAAATTTTCTCTACCCTCTACCTTCCACCTATTTGTTTTCTTTGCGTTAAAGTTCGCTTCATCACTATATTGAACAATTCTGGTTTCTAGAAGCTTTTACCACTGACCATTTTATCATTTATTGTACTGCTAAATATTATAGGATATGGTAATGATAGTAAAACAATGCCTAATGATGTTAAGTAGTAGTTATTTTTGAAGTTCTCTTTGTGGTGAACAGGTAATGTATACCCACGGCAAGAAGGCTAGAGGGGAATGAAGGGCAGATGAGCTTGAACTGTTGATCTGCTCCGGTAGCGGAAACGAGTGAATGAAAGTACAATATGAGGCACCCATGCTTCTAATGTTTGTTGCAGCGATAGGTAGCTGCTAGAATTACCATATAGTTTAAAATACATAAAACTGCTAACGCAGGGTATTTTCTGAAAATATTGCTTCAGTTTGTTTGTGTTTAGCTTCTGCTGAAGCGTGTTGCTTTTCCAAATATGCTTAAATCACTGGAAACCATAAACTTATTGCTTCATTATAATCAGAGTTATTCTTCATTTAAATGCTATTTACTATATATATTGAAATGATAGGCATCTTTAAACGCCCACTTTACCTCTATTTAAGGAAAAATGGAGGACATTCAACCCCTTTAGTTCATTTTGACATATAAATAAACATTTAAAGAATATTTTGTCATATTCCATTTAACCTTATGAGGCTTGGATATAAGTTATGGATTAAAAGGGGCAATCTCGTGCACTACAACTACATAGATTTTTTGTTGTTTTCCCCCTAAAGAGGAAGGTAGAAACGAAGTAACCACAGCAGGCTACAGACCGCATGCAAACAGGCCACCGTGACGCGCGAAAGCCCCTAAGAATTCACGTCTCTGGCGTAGGTGGTAGCGTGTCTGCCTCACGTTTAAAGTGTCCCGAGTTCGAATTTTGGTCAGAGTGAGTTATCTAGATAAGTTTTTACTGTGGTTTTCCCTTATCCTGAAAGGTGAATATCGGGTAAGTTTAATTTATATGGACCCTAAGCTAATCTGAGCATTATTTCACCCGTTCATTCGTCGTCCGATATTGGCTTAAGATTGGAGGATGTAAGGAAGAAAAGAAAGAAAATACAAATCGCGAGGACCGTCACACTGGTGGCGCTATGAGAGGACGATGAAGACCCCGTCGATGAAGCATCCACCTAATGTCCATGGGGAGTGCTTACTATTTATTATGAGGAACCAGCGGCGTCATCTGTCCTGCATTTTTCATATGTGCCACGAAACCTAAAGACACATCTGAAAGATGACAACGGAATTAACTGAGAGGAAAATGGCAACTAAATCATGATAGCAGCACTCTCCTCTCAACCAGGGAAAATCATGGAACACCAAACCGGAAAGTCGGCGCGAATCGAAGACAGGACCTCCCGAATGTGAGACTCTCATGCTAACAGGGAGCCAATTTTCTTGTTAAAGAAACGTCGTCATCATCATCCTTCATGCTTTAGGCATTACTACCTGTTGCAGTCTCATAATTTATGTCATTTGTTCCACTTGGTCTTGGTCTTTTTCTTGGTCTTCCTAAGCTCCTCTTTTCCACTGGTCTCTAGTACATAAAATATGATGATAATCTTTATTTCACAGTTTTTTTTACATGGGCTTCCCATTTACTTCTATATTCTGTTTTTCTCGTCGAATATCTCTAGGTCTTCTCATATATATTCATTTCGTTTGTAGTCGATTTTTCTATATCCCGCAATGTTTCTTAGAAATTTCATTTCATTCGCCTGAAGGTTAAATATACGTAAAACTTATTTTAGAGTGTTCTAGGACATAGTTATAAGTATTAAATGTTCGTCACAATGAATTAAAAAATTTGTTAAGAAATGTCGGTTTTCATAATAAATCTCCAACGAAATTTCAGATGCAATTATACAAGTATCTAGAATATACTGGAACTGTAGAAGGCGAAGATTTATGTATACAGCTACACAATAGGCGATAAACCTCTTCATGTAAACATGGTATAATCTTAATGGGTAGAATCACTCATTAAGAATAATGTCTAGTGCAGCATCATAAAGAAAGCGGCACGTAAGAGGTTCGTGTGAAATGGAGCTTAAGAAAAACGCCGTAAATCATGTTAATTACAACATTTAATATTCTCTCATAACTTCCTTGTGAAGCTCACTGTCTCAATATTAACACAAGAAAGGATCCCCTTTTATCATCTAAGTGGTTGTATTATCGCGGCAAAGCGTCAACAGCTTAATAGGTGCAGTGTAAAGGAAATGCTGGCAAAAGCTATAGCTGCAGCAGATTTTCAGATTAAAAATTTTATATTAGCAACAGAAGCCCGTAAAGAATACTGCACTAGCGTATTAAACGGAATATATAAGCAGTAAAAATCACATGGCCTTTCTTCTCTAAAGTTATGTTTGCATATTAAAGCTCTCGGTTCGCCAATGTTAAATATTTTAAATACATGACCAATTTTCTCACACAATATAGACTTAAAATGTTACCAGACTTAGATAAGTAGTTTAGAAGTACATTGACAAAATTTTATACCAGATTTACGCCTAATTTGTTTTCCTAATTAAATGTTTAATTTCTGTATATTTCGTGCTGGATTAAGAGAAAGTTCCTGTACGACCTGACATTTGTTTGCCTTGGGGAGCTACAAGGTCATCCTTAGGTTAGCTGGGTGGTAGTGGAGAAGGATTTTGATAAGTTGTTCCCATAATTTCATCTGTGCATACACAACAACACCTGAATGGGTGTAATTCTCAATTATGTAGCAACAAGTTTTTAACTTTTTGGTCGGTGTAAGACCCCACATAGGTATTGATAAAGTAATTTTGTGTATTTTGCAATATTAGTGAGTTGATACAAATTTTAGGAAAATTCTATTACTTCATTTATTGTTTATCTGATCTTGAGATAAAGCTCGGTTGTATTAGTGTGTTTAATTTGTTCATGTTAGAGGAATGGGCTTAACTACATTGTGCAAAAGTGACAAATTGTTAAATGTAATTTCGTGTAGCATTTTATAAAGGGAACCAGTTATACATCTGTTACATAGATGTTTCTGTTAGAACATGATATTCAAGGCGACATGAACATTCAAACATGATTTTGTGATGCAAGAATCACGCAAAATATTTGCATTTTAAAATATGTAATAACATTTAGTGACTTAGGTTGTCAAAAAGGGCTTCAGTATTTAAATACACATTAAATAACAATTAAAAATCTACATATGTTAAATTCTGCACGAAGGTACAAACTTGGTCTACTGTATCATGCCCCAAGTGGAGCATTTCCGGGAGGAAGTATGAGGTGAGAAGAGACAAATGCTGGCCATCCCAGGAAGCCACGGCGGTGCAGAGGTCAGGGTTTCTACACTTCATCAGTTGGGAACTCCCGAGCAGGCCAATACAACGGACAACCCATCCTAATGTGGGCTGGAAACGACCTCACCAGGCCGAGGTCGGAGACTGGAGACTGTCCCACCGACAACGCCATGCAACGGCGAGACACCCACCGACACTTCTACCCTGAGAGAGATCACCACATGAGAAATGATACTGGAATTCGGGGGATGTAATTAACCTTCCCAGCATTCGCCTGGTGACCCGGGAATACCCCCGAAAAAACACACGAGTCAGGTAAGTTGGCTACGAGAGTCCAAGTCGAGCCTCCCTAATGGTGGCCACAGACGAAACCGCTCGCTACAAACGAAGAAGACAAAACTACTTTATTACCATCAATGTTGTTGTATCAACAACGAGAATAGCTAACTACAATAGTCTTTATGGGTAGTCACATGTCAAAAACACTGTTCGCTAATTACTGTCCTGAAATCCCGATCATTTACGATAGGGGAAAATAAATAAAAACACTATGTTGAGAACAGTATAGGTATGTGAAAATTAATAAGAAATGTTATGATAAATTGTGTTATATAACGAACTTTATAGTTTTAGTAAGAATTCGCTTATTTCCTCCACTTTATCAGTTATAAGAAAGTCATTTAGAACAAACCATAGGCTATTCCTGAAAATTGCATGATATAGTCGCAATTTGCAACTATATTTGTAAATATTTTAAGCATATTGTGTTTTATGCAAATTGTCTTTCACACTAGCCGTGTGTAGGACGAAATATGGGAAGATAGAGTCAGACTGAAAAAATCAATGACATAGCCGGGATTTTAAACTCTTTATGTTCAGCTCTCCATCCGGCTGCACTTAGCCATTGAGCTACCATGGCCAGCACGACATTGAACCTCCAGACTCTTTTTTTTCACCCATAAACCCCTAGGAGGACTACGTTAATGGTGACTTAATATGCTGTGTGCCCGCCTCTGTAGCGTGATGGTAGCATGTCTGCCTCACGTTCAAGAGGTCCCGAGTTCGAATCTCGGGGAGGGTGGGTTACCTGGATCAGTATTTTTCCGGGGTTTTCCCTTATCCTGAAAGACGAATGTCGGGTAACACTAAGCTCCATGGACTTCGGGCTCATTTGAGCGTCATTTCACCCATTCCATTGATCGTCCGATATGACTTATCGTTGGAGAACGTAAATTAATAAAAAAATAACGTACTATGCTGTAAGTACTTTAAAGCCGGGCTTTCCATATGCTGCTTTAGTAAAACCGTTAAGAGCTATTTTCCAGGAATTTCCAATTGAAGGGTAGCTTGGGGCAGGGTAGAATGTTTTAAAAAATATTTGCCTCAGATATAGGAAGGTACTGAACTTCACCTACGACTTATCTTGTTTTGGATATGCGCTTCACAAACACACACGCACGCTGACGCACGCTCGCTCGCTCGTCGTGCTGGCTGGCTGTATTTAGCCAGAAGGTTTTTGCTGCGTGCCCACCCGTTAAGGGTTTTACCGCAGGTAAAGTATGTTTGGGATGTTGTAGTGACATGTAGGTTTATAGGTCGGTATTATTGTGTAAGGTTACAGTGATTGTACCTTGGGATTGAAAGGACAGGATGCAATGCCTAGCACCCTGGTGTTTTGTTTCTGATTCAAGATTGGAAAAATTTTGATGCTAAACAGCTTAGGAGAATTATGTGGAGCTCAGCTTTAGCTGCTGTTAGGATTAGCTCCTGGGTTATCTTGGGTGCCCGGAAGCCATGCAGGGTACCCGATGTAAACTAAAGCGGCGTCTAGTGGGGTCATAATGTCCCAATTATCTAACAAGAGCGCTTCTATGGTTAGGTAAAGTGGAGTATAATTTTGATGCCCGCCGCCTGATTTCATCCTCCACGTATGGAAGACCCGAGGCTTCATAAAGAAACCTGGTGGGAAAGTAGCGGCCCACAGACGCACGTACTGGAGGTACTTGTTTTGGATTAGGAGAGCCTCAAAACGAGCGTTTTCAGTGAAATTTTACATATAGGATTTGTGTACAATGCAATCCTTCTCTATTTATTGTAGTTAAGTTGTAGAAAATGTATACAATATGACGTAATCTGGTGGAAAAAACAAATTATAGATTGCAGAAAAGTAGCGGATTAACATAAAATCGATTACAATTAACGGATGATTCTAAGTATCACGATTTTCATAAACTTTATTCATTGACATTCCCAGGTTTAACCAAGAATTTTTACGTATAACTCATTTTCGTGAATGTTGCATATTTAAAAGTAAATTATACGTACGCTTTATGGAAGAAATAACTACAAAAGGAAAGAAATATTGCAAAAATCATTGTCTGTGTATTCCTACAATTCGACTATGTTTGATATGCGAGGCTGATTTTGCTAGTTCCGTGCTGGTGTTGCTTGATGAGGGATGCCCAATTCAAGATCCCATGGACTATTCCAATCAGTCTTATCTGCGGTAAGCGCGCACTGTATTATTGCACGTAATATTCCGCCGAGTGTCGCACTGCGGATCACGAAACGTGATGGAATCTGGTGAACGATATTGGATCCCTGCCCATGGAAATATATTGCCCCAATAATGCTGTGCATGCACCGACTATGCTCAGCGTCCTCAAAGTGGAAATGAAATATTTCTCTGGTCATATAATTATGGAAAATGATAACCTATGTATAGAACGTAATGATAGGCTCTCTGGCACAGAACCCTCAATCATTTTATGGAGTTATGATGTTTCTGTGATATTACTAGCATTATTAACTGATTTATGCCTGAAACTCTGTATTCTGTACCTACCACAATCATCTCAAACTGAAATGAGAGATCCTTTGAATCACTGCGGATTTCAGTTTCAACTATTGGATTGAACAATGTTAGTTACCATTATGTAAGTCTATTAATCACCGTACATAAAATAAAATAAAACAATATATATTAAGCACTGTGTAAATATAAAAGACATAATAATTTATTCATAAATTCCACCAGCTACCTGAATAATAATTTATGAATCATACTTATGCCACGATCATTCATGACAAGGTACTTATACCTCCTAAGAAGCACTAATCGTAAAAATGTAAAATATAAATGTGAAAGACAGTGCTTATTCTGATTGCTCACTCATAAACAAGATACACTGCAACAGTAGTGGATTTTCGTTTTCCTAGGGACTGTTTCAAATATATTCAAAAAATTCCCATTTTCTCTTTACATTGCAAAATAAGTTTTTCACTTTTTGAAAGATTGCAGAAACCACGTGATCCGTGGTTCGAATCCCGGCCGTGGTATGGAGTTTTACAGTTGGCTCTAATTAATTAAAATCTCGCATATACTGGAGTAATGTACTCGTATTTAAAAGTATTAATTCCTCAATATAAATTCATACATTAAACTGTTTGCTTTACGATTACTTTTCTTAATTTATGAGGCTAACAAGGTTAACTATCTCTATGCTCCTTCTTGAACCCGCTTGGGCGTTTGATGACATCATCTCTGCTCTATGTCCAAACATAGGCAGCGGATAGGCAGCGGAGCACAGCTAGAAGTACCCTAAAGTGAGTCCAGAATAAGC
The DNA here is from genome assembly GCA_030765055.1 of Mantis religiosa. Taxonomy (NCBI): domain Eukaryota; kingdom Metazoa; phylum Arthropoda; class Insecta; order Mantodea; family Mantidae; genus Mantis; species Mantis religiosa. The sequence goes on from CM060952.1 coordinate 164,034,579, forward strand.
AGAAACATGAAGGCTTAATAACACAGCATTGTACGGGAGAGAATGTTTACCCCTTACGGGCAGCGGCCTATAAATGGCATATATAAAGAGCGCCGTCCCAGAGCTGACGAAGGATGTTCAACAGCTACTTGCAAGTGGTCGCATAGTCGACAAATTTCAGTTTCTGGCGTTGAGATACTACTCCGCAGCAGATTTTTAGTATTCGTGGTTTGTATACAGCAGGTATTATACCACCAAAGTTTCAGGTGCGTAGCAATAGGGTAGGTGCCTAATTTCGAATGGTAGATTTTCTGCTCCGTGAGCTACTGTAATCCCAAGGAAATCATGTGAACAAGTAGGAGGAAGTACCGGGGGCACAATGAACCTGTAGCCATTAAGAAGTTAGTGCGGTGAAGTAGCATTTGTAAGTTGTTTTGTTCACGATCAAAATGTTTGAATACCAATTTTCAGAGCGATTTCTTGAGCTTAAGGTAAGGTACTAAAATCACGTAATTACTGCTTGTAATATGTTAGTATATGATAGTTTTCTTATATGCATTAACATTTGAAATTACTTACATCTTGTTTAATCCAAGCTGTTATATATCCAGTATGGCGGAATTCTTAATTTCGGATACCACAAGGCATCGTAATTTCGGATATCCGAAATTTGGAATGAACAATATTTTATCGATCTAAAAGACATTTGTTCATCAGATAGCACCAAGGCGCAGAAGGAGATGGTCAGAAGAAGTAATGAGAGAAGCAGGAAAGGCCGTCAAGGAGAAGAAAATGGGATTTTTAAAAGTTTCCAAATGGTATGGTGTACCTCGCTCCACACTGGAGAATTAGGTAAACCACAAACAGAAAGACTGACAGTTTGTTGACTAAAAATGTCGGGATAGAGTGCGCACTTGGTGAGAAGCTGGAAACCGAACTGGCTGCATACTGTACAGATATGAATGCTCGCTATTTTGGACTTAGAAAGACATTAGACGAATGGAATTCTAGGTAGCTTTGATCAACAATGTCAAGCATCCATCTGATTCGAGTAGCGGTATGGCTGAAAAAAATATCTCAGTAGTTTTATGAAAAGACACTCAAGTATCGTATCGCTCTCCACAATGGTATCAGAAATTAGGCACCATTTCTGTAACCCATCCAAATGCTCTTTAATGGTTTTCATTATGTCTTATGTGAACTTAATTTATAAAACTTTTTTGACTGAGGGACTGTAAGCTAATATGAATAAAGAACGTTGTCACAGAATTTCGTGTCTATTGATGCACTATAACATGTAGAATACCCAAAATTAAAAATGGTATCCGAAATATGGCACCCTTACCCTATGAGTACAGTGATAGTCCCCTTGTAAGATTGCATGCAATGATGAATACAGTGTTTGGATAATCTTTATATGGTAACCGTAAAATACGCAATGCGTACAACAAATATGCACACGTCCACTAATCTAATCTCACTAATGGGAGTCCTCTCTGGCATCCCTGTATATGTGAAATTCTGCAGGAAAACACAAATAAAACAAAGCTATATTATCATCTTTGTTCATACCGGAATGACTATAGAAGTAAATCTGTATTGTAAAGCAGAAAAAAGCGAGTTCTGACAGATGTGAGAAATGTGTGAGCACGTTACATCTTGAAAAATACTAAGAAGATTTGAACAGAAGCTCCTTTTCCTTGATTTCTACCGTCACCATTGTAGAATATGTTTACAAAAGGACTACATAGAGAGCGTCTTTGACATTCTTTAAGTGCCAAAGAATTCGTCTTTGCTTTGTGAATATCAGAAGCATTTAAAGGACAGCAACCAAAGAATGGTACTTTGTAAAGAAGCTTAATGTAAAGCATGAAATATAAAAAGACATGAGACGCTACTTTGTTCATTATTCAAGAAATTTCGTTAAAGTACGCCAGAGATATTTATCAGAATTGATGTGCCACTTGCTTCAAGATTAACCTCCTTTAACTGGTTAGGAGATATCGGACGTTGAATGAGGTGGGTGAAATGATGCTGAAATGAGCCCAAATTCCACAGAGCATAAAGCTGCCCAACATTTTTAAGGGGAAACCCTTATCCACATAACTCTGTCATGGCCAAAATTCACTTACTGGATCGCTGATAAATGCACAAAATAATAATTAAGACATGCAGTACAACCCAAACAAAATTTAACCCTTTCCAAAATAATGTGACTAAGATTACAAAGCAAAGTTTACCATAACGCATTTTATTTGTCACTGCAATCGCTGGACCAATTGTAGCTCACAATCCCTTTCACTTTGTAAAAATGTTCTGAGTAAGCATGCCAGTATAATATTCTCGTAAGTCTCTGTTAACGCATAATTTTACGTTTTCTACACGCACACAGATCGTTTTTTTTTTTTTTCCTCACTGTTCTGCTTACCAACTCTGACACAACTCCGATATACACTCTGGACAATTATGCACTCCTTGCAGACTGATTCTTGACTGCGTAGCTCTCACGACTCGTTCTGAACTGAACGTACTACTTTCTGAACTCTCAACTGCCTGTGAACTGAACTGCTCAGTTTCACACTGTCTTTAGCCTGCTGGTCGTGGCGAGAACGTACTGAAACCACATTTTCGACAAAATATCGACATCCCTTATACTTTCTCTACAAACCACAGTTATGTGGCGGAGAAGGAAAATAAAAAAATGACAATACCTGTGACATAAAATTATTTGTTCTCAATTTTAAAACAAGCTGTTTTTATCATGCTCTGATCATAACTATTAATTAAAAGAGCCACTGAATTAGGAAAAATATAGCTTTTCCGTTCCTTTCACTGCGAGTCATGTGCCTGCTACTGATAAACCAGTTCCACGGCATCGAATATCAAAGCAGTGACGGTATTTTAAGGGCTTACCGAAGCCAGTTTTATCAGAGAGGACAGGCATATGGAACCTTCCGGATAGAATGAAGACTTAGAGCATCCTGCTCTAGGGAGATTTACAGGTTCAGGTCCAGTGGATTCCATCAAGGCAAGTAGTAAAATTGGCACCGTAGAGAGATTATCGCAAGGCACCAGCAGCCATGTGTAGCGGAGGATGAAACCAACATCAGTTTCCCTGTTGCTTGTAATCCGATTAACAAGCTCTCCTACAGCCATGCTCCTGCCTTAGGGGTGTGTAACACCTTTTGGTGATAGAATGTGGTACACCTTGAAGGTTTCGCAAAATGAACCATCCGCGACAAGCAGAGGTATGTCAGACTTAGTCTTATCGCAGGATATAAACTATTTTGCAATTCCTTTGAAAGGGCACCAGCACAACAATACGGTAGTGTAAATAAGCACGAGCCTGCGCATTTCAAGAAGTATGTTAATAAAAATAAATAGTTAATAAGTAATACAGTTTGGCCATATGGTTAAAATGGAATAGTAAATAAAATTTAGAATGGAATTAAGACAGTAATCTCCCTTCAGTTCTGTGTGGCTTCACTTATTCCTAATCATATCACAACATTTGGCAATCAACAAGGTGATAAATATGGTCACTTCTACAGGTGTTGTTACCTAGCAAAATTAGAACAAAAGAGAAACAGTACAGCATGCTAATTTAATTTCTTAAAAGTGGTGAGAAATGAACTACGTTTTTTTATGTTTTAACTAATTAACAGCTCTTTTAAACAATATTTCAAATCAACTGATTCTCTTTTGAAGCGTTACATGCGTGTAAATAATATTGGAAATATCAAGGAAGTAAAGCCATCAACCTAACCATAATTATAAAAATAGCTAATTTTACCCGAATTTCTACTCCTAGGAAAGTGCAACATATTTTGTTTGATAATTAACCACGAACTCTAAACAAAGTTTAAAATTCTGTCAATAATAATCGTGCAGTATATTATTTTAAGCGATTAACCTTTCACGGGTTATTGGTAAAAATTAGATATTAACTTTGTGAAGAAAAATAGAAGAGTGCCCATTTATTGATACGAATATATTGTTAAATTGTGAAGCAGATTTTGCACCGTTTTTTCATAATGCTGTCTAGAGATTATACTGAAATTTTACTTCCATGTTACCATAATCATCATCATTATTAATGGTGCAAATAGGAGAAGTAATAGCATTTCAATAGTTTTTAATGGTTCTACTCCTTGTGTAGCATGCGTTTTCTATCACACATTAACTGTCATTGTCACACTGTATAAGGGTGGCACATTCCTGTCAAGTACTTTCTCTGCGTTGGTAAACAATATTACACTATTCTATTACATTATAGGTACTACACATGCGTTCACGTAGCATTTACCCCGCAGGGCTCATCGAATACGAGATCGACGCGGAAGGACAGAAAATGTTTTATTTGCATCAAAAGGGTGCATCGATTCTCTGCGCAGTAGCACTGTTCCAAGACTTTTCCACCAGCTAAAAGCATATCGTCTTAAGCAATAATTACATGGTATGGGTATAGGAAGAAGCCAGGAAATATCAACCACATGGTACCCAAACATATCCTATAGCTCGGGATCGTTGTTCTTCCGCATCATACCTTTTGAAATCAGTGCGAGGTGTATTATATTGACTTTTAACTCAGGCAAAGGTCGTTTAAGTCCTTATGCACACCATCAAGGATTATCTAAATTATCCCGAGACAGCAGTCATAAGGATTCGTATTGATTGGTATTGAAGGTTACGCATCTGAAAATTGCCTAGAAATAATGTAGTCGTTACTGAAGGTTCTTCACAACAAACAGTTCAGCTAGCATACTGCGTAAAAATAATGGTGTTATCACAATTATGTCCTTATAAATCTTAAACCGTGCTTGCCAACGACATAACAGTTGAACAAGATGCCACTTCTAGGAAAAACGCATCAATAATTAAGGATTTTGTGAAGCCAAACCAAATAGTAATTTGAGCTGAATGCAATACGTGGGAGAAAACAACCTCTACAAGACACTTCTGTGCATTCACTGCACTCTCGAAGGTTTCCTCTCGGTCTATAGTATATTCCTCGGATACATGATCCCCGCTTCAATGCATATGGGCAACTGAAGGCAAAGTCACAAGGTTGTGAGATATCTTAGTGTACCAACAGGTGTACAGGCATACCAGTGTAGAACATACCACGTGATATTGCAAATAATGACTGCAGAGGTTAAACGACACAAGCACCAATTTCATAATATGAGGCATGTATTTCAAGGTCCATTGCAGCTTCAGAAGCTTCTAATACCAATAAGCTTCTAAGGTTCTAAAGCCAATACTAATTTACCAGTGTCCTCTGAAATCTTAGCACATACTTTAACCCGATAATTAACACGGAACTTCTTGTTAACTTTATCTCAGTTTTTTTAATTACGTCCTCCAACATTAAGTCATATCGGACGATGAATGGAATGAGTGAAATGATGCTCAAATGAGCCCAGGGTCCATAGTGCTTAGAGTTACCCGACATTCGTCTTTCAGGATAAGGGAAAACCCCGGAAAAATCATTTCCAGGCAACCCATCCTGACCGAGATTCGAACTCGGGACCTCTTGAACGTGAGGCAGACACGCTACTACCAAGCTACCGAGGCGGGTACTTTTGTCAGTGATCGCAATATAGACTAGTTGTATCATTGTTATATAACAACCCCGCTAGCACTGCACACTTTCTCTTCTCAATATCATTGCGCTCCACTTAAATAAGTTAATCTTTTTTATTATCAACGAATTTTGCTTAATAAAAGAAATCGTTAATATGTGCGAATTGATACAAACCGAATTTAAAAACACACTACGAGTTAGAGAACTACGCCTTCTGGTGGCTTAAAAAGGCTTCTGGCTGCTAAAAGAGTATATTCACCTGGTGAAATTTAGAGCTAGTTATTTTTACGCGATTTTCGAAGGTACTGCTTAAATCGAATATCCAGGAAGTTTCAAAAATCTGCGATTATAGAAGTATTACACTGTGCTACGCCAAAGGCCTTGAATTTTAAGTATAACCGCCTGCTAAATGCGATCAGCAATGTGCATTACGAAAACCGTGAACAAAATATTGCTAACGTGAAAAGATCTAGAGGTTTATACCCCAGTATAAGTAGCTAAAAGTTAGGATTTCATATAAACTTTAGAAAATCAAAAGGAACTGTAACAACTTAAAGGCAGGTTGGTCCGCCTCGGTAGCGTAGATGGTAGCGTGTCTGCTTCACGTTCAAGAGGTCCCGAGTTCGAATCTCTGTCAGGGTGAATTATCTCGATAAGGTTTTTTCCGGGGTTTTCCCTTATCCAGAAAGACAAATGCCAGGTAACTCTAAACTCCATGGACCCTGGACTCCTTCGAGCATCATTTCATCCAATTCATTCACCGTCCGATATGACTTCACGTTGGAGGTCGTAAATTACACAAAAAAAATTAAAGGCAGGTATATGAAAAGAATTTAAAGTTAGTTTTCTTTAAGGAGTGCATCATTTAATGAATATACATATTATGCATATTTATTCATAAATAACAATAGCGAAATAACTCAAGGACAAATGCCCAGTTGAAATGTTCACATACCGATGTTGGAGCAAGTTTTAATACAAGCAGAAGTAGGAACACTCAAAGGATGTATGGAATTGTGAAAATATGGGGATAGGAATAAAGAGAAACTCCCAGAGGAGTGGCGTAAAGCCAAGAATATAAATATACAGAGAAAAGGAAAGGAATAATCGTGAAATTGTAGGGAAATTTCCCTCTTGGTTATGGCATACAAGATATACCAGAACTATTAAAGAAAACATTACAACCAATATAAGAGTAAGATGCTTTTATAGGGAATGGCTGCTGCAGTGATGCGACATTCGCAGTTAAAAATCTTATATTAGAGAAGAAAAACTAAAATGTTAACAATACTTGTAGATTATGCAAAGATAATTGATAGTATAAACTGTAAGAAGACATGGCGAATATTAGAAGGATATCCATGTGAATTAAGTTGTTATACTGCAACACTGAAATAATGATAGCTAAGAAAAGAATAATTATGTGTTAACACGGGATTGAGATAAGTCTGTAAGTAAGGATATTTTTTATGTATTTTACGTATGCCGAACAAATGCAAACCAAAAACAATTCCGTTAAATAATATTTATGTAGACGCAATTATATTTGTACACGATCAGTTGATGTTGACAGATAATAATAATAATAATAATAATAATAATAATAATAATAATAATAATAATAATAATAATAATAATAATAATAATAATAATAATAATGATGATGATGATGATGATGATGATGATGATGATGATGATGATGATGATGATGATGATGATGATGATGATGATGATGATGATGATGATGATGATGATGATGATGATGATGATAATGATGATAATGATGATAATGATGATAATGATGATAATGATGATAATGATGATAATGATGATAATGATGATAATGATGATAATGATAATGATGATGATGATGATGATGATGATGATGATCATAATAATAATAATAATAATAATAATAATAATAATAATAATAATAATAATAATAATAATAATAATAATAATAATAATAATAATAATAATAATAATAATAATAATAATAATAATAATAATAATAATAATAATAATAATAATAATAATAATAATAATAATAATAATAATAATAATAATAATAATAATAATAATAATAATAATAATAATAATAATAATAATAATAATAAACCCTGCCACGAGAGTTCTAAGAGGGTCAAGGCATACCAAGTCGACTACCGGCCTCACGCTCACTTACGAACGGCAGAGGTGGGCGATCATCCAACCCATAAGGGGAGGAGATGTGATCAGCATCTCGGCATCCCCCAGCAGGGTCGGTTACCTATCGTAAGCTCCTCACTTTCCTCACAATGCTGAGTGAGCACCGGTCCTATACCCGGGACCGAAAGGCTGCACCCTATAGGTGGGATCGATTCCGGGCCGCTTTCCGTGGCCAGGAGCCAAAGCGTGCTGCCTTAGCCCCAGCCACGACGCTGAAGATATGATAAACCAGTCTTTAACCTGAATGAGACAATAAAGAGTGCATTATAGAAGTTTAGAAGAAGTATCAAAGGCCATTAAGACGAATGAGTGACTTCGCTTCAAGGTTGAAATCAGAGAAACTGTAACTGACTAAGTATCTAACTTCAGTTCTTTGGGATCAACATCAAACATGGAAGAAAATATTAAAGAACATTAGAAAGCCAATGGGTGTATTAAATGCATTTCGGTAGAAATATGACGATTGATCTTAAAATTAACACTGCATAGAATGCTATCTAAGCCTACATTAAAATATATGTGGGACACATGTATTAAAAACTGGAGAAACTCCAAATTGGAGGCATAAGGTAAGGTTCTTATTAGGTACACTGAAAAAATCAACCCCGAAATGCAGATATTAGAGAGGATTTAGACGAGGAAATTAAAGCGTACCAATGAAAGTGGTAAGGACGCGTGCAAAGGGTGGAACCTTTAAGATTATCGCGTTAAGCACTGCTTTATAAATCTTCGGAACAAAGAAAATTGGGCTGGAGGGTGTAGTCTGATAGCGTCGAAACAGGTCTAAAGGCATAATCCACGTTAAGGAGAAGGCGGAAGAAGAAGAAATACCTGCACTACTCCTCGCTTTGCATAGCCTAGTTGTCTCCACCCAACGTGCGCGCTAATATATCGAGAATTACATTAATTATTGTGGCTGCGACACTCTTTGACACATATGACAAAGATCAATCTTATCAGCAGCTCCAAAATACTGGCATATATACGGAACAATTTAAGATGTTCAAGATGGTATGTACGGGACCGAATATTTTTCAGTTGAACTGATGAAATCACAATTATTGTATTCTGCACCTGCAATTTGAGTGGAAGCCAAAATAAATAAAGTTTAATATAATGCAAGCACCATATACCTGAATGACTTCTTCATAAATCAATGGACTGATTATTGCATTCAGAGGATAATACTTTAAATCATTAGGGTTGTTACCTCCGATATTATATTTTGTATAGGTCGTGATCTGAAATCAATATCTCTAATATTTGTGTGCCATGCATTCAATTAATTTATTTCAATAATAATTTTTATTATCTTTACATATCTTTATTATCTTTATCTTTATTATCCTTATAACTATTTATAAACATAATGCCAGATACAAAATTACAATGATCTTTACGGAAATAAATCGAATTCAAAAGGTAAAAAAATTAACATAAAAAGGAGTGGCGTAGTTTTTCTGCTAATGTGACATCTTTTATGTCAAAGGCGCTGGAGCCGTGAGGAACGCTATTACGCGAGATCCTGCAACACTGGCGTGTAGCTTAATTTTACCCATTCAAATTCCCAACACAACGACACCATTGCAACCATTAGTCTTGACTGGGCAGCCGTTTGCGATGGAGCTTCCTATCACTTGGGCCGCCAAGTGCGAGTTGCGTGCAGTGGTCCGTTTTTTGAGTACCAAGGGTACTACCCCCACTGAAATTCATCGTCAGTTATGCGAAGTCTATGGGCCACAGTGTATGGATGTCAAAAACGTGCGAAAGTGGGTTAGAGAGTTCAAATACGGACACTCAGACGTCCATGACGAACAGCGCTCAGGTCGACCTTCGGTTTCAGCCGAAACAAATGCAAAAGTGGAGCAAGAAATGCTTAAAGATCGACTTGAAACAGTTCAAGAGCTGTGCAAACTTATCCCTGAAGTCAGTAAGACTACGATTGAGAACATTTTGACCGAACATTTCCAGACCGACAATGATTTGAAAAAAAAACAATTTTGCACGCTACCTGCGCAACTTGGCGGGAGAGTGCTATGACAAGGGTAGACAAAAACTGCCACAGCGCATGCAAAAGTGCATCGCAATGGTGATTGCGTTGAAAATAGCCGTCAGTTTCGCCTTTCCATCAATGTAACATTCATTGACAATAAACATGTTTTATATATTAAATAAAATTGGAGACATTATTTTACGGACACGCCTCGTAATATAAAGTCATTATTCAGCATTGGTACTAATGGTTCACAACCGTCAATATTGATGCGAATTCAATGTCTTAAAGCTAATACAGCATTATTCCAACTTCTGAACTTTAAGTTTCTCGTGCTAATAAGAACCCCCGAAGTTCTTGGATAATTAGGAAACCTTTCGTGCTTGTGAAAACTCCTAATTTAAAACTTTTTGCTCTATATCAATATGTGTGTAAGTAAATAACTAACTGCTAGGCAGTGGTTTACTTCCACTCGGATGACGAACCTATTTCATACTCAACGTCAAACCAACGTGCATATTGCGAAATACGAGAAGTAACAAGGGTATGGCCAACTCATGATACAATATCCGGGTTGTATTACGGAAAATCGGTCGATTGCAGCGCTCCATTCCAGCAAGTCAGGAAGCATATTGGCTTTCTCATGTAGCAAATTGCTGAAGCTCAGTGTTGGTCACTGTTTATTTACTTCACTTAGTGGTAGTTATCCGAACAGAAACACCGGATGCTACCTCATTACTCCTGCCAGAGCCATCCTGATCACCAACTTCGTGAGGTAGGTATGGTGGATGCTGCTTAAGCGCTAGAAACCTCTTTGTAGGAAGCACAATAAAAGGGTACAACAATATATTAAAGCTACGAACAATTTACTCCAATAATGTGAACAGAATTTTATAAACCGATAGAGTTGTACGACATCACTGCGAGAAAATTAATATGTAATGACCTAAAATTGGTCATCTAAATATCTTACAGTATATTACTTTAAAGAAATTCATTAACTATTTTGTAAAAAAGCGAATATTTTATAACATGTGCTATGTAAAGCGCAATCTTGTTTATGTGAATTGGTTGAAAAACATGTCATATTCCTGGAAGTTCCTAAACCTGAATAACAAAATTATTGCAAATGTCGTAAACAAAATCAACACAGAAAATTTCAAGGAAGAGGAAAGTAGAGTAAAGTAAAATATCAGGAGAAACCTACACACAATTTAGCAAGGACAGAAGTAGAGGAAAATGAAACTATAGAAGAACTATAATAGCAGGAAATGGTTTAATGAAGAATGTTTAAAAATAGTAAATGCAAAAAGTGAAGCTTATGGAAAATGGCTAGAGAGGCCAACAAGAATGAGAAGGCAGGAAGGAATACGAAGAGTTGAGGAAAATGTCGCACAAGATGTGCCGTAATAAAAATAGGAAGAACATAGAGGCAATCATCGAAAGAATAGAAGAAAATCTTAAAGAAAATAACTTAAGGAGGGCATATAGAGAAACTGGATACCTAAGAGAAGGCTTTAAACCTCAAACTAATATATGTAAAGATAAACATGGCAAACTTATAGCTAATGAGATAGAAATAGGAATTAGATGGAAGGAATACTTTCAGGAGCTACTTAACTCTACGATAGGAAAGATGCCGAACACTCAGTATAAAAAAGAAGAAGTAAAAGTAAAATACAGAAGTAAAACCACCTGTCATAATAGATGTAAAAATAGCACTACGAGCAATGAGAAATAATAGATCCCCGGGTGTGGATAACATACCAGCTGAGCTATATAAATATGGTGGAAATAAAATAAAGGAAAGAATATACAAATTAATAAAACGGATATGGGATGAGGAAGTAATACCAGCGCAGTGGAAAACCAGTATAATTATACCAATATATAAAAGTAAAGGAGATAAACAAGAATGTAAGAGTTATAGGGGAATATCTCTCCTAGGCACAGGATATAACATACTTACAACCATTGATAACAATAAACTTAAACCATACGCAGAAAATGTAATAGGGGAATACCAGCCAGGATTTAGACCTGGAAGATCAACATTGGATCAAATATTCACAATTAAACAAATACTAGAAAAGACATGGGAATATAACATAGAGATACATCACCTTTTTATAGACTTCCAGAAAGCAATGACAGATTAGAAAAGGGAAAGATATATTATATTATAGAAGAGTTTCAAATTCCAAAGAAGTTAATAAACTTAGTGAAAGCCACAATGGATAATACTGCAGCCCAAATTAATATTGGGAACCACATAACAGAGAGTTTTAATATAGAAAATGGACCAAAACAAGGGGATGGGTTGCCAACCAACTCATTTAACTTAACACTAGAATATATCATTAGGAAACTAACAGTGGATTTAAAATCCACAATATATTATAGATCTGTACAGCTATTAGCATATGCAGATGACATAAATATAGTAGGGAGAACCAAAAAGGCAGTCTCAGAAATATACACAAAACTGGAGGAAAATGCAAAGGAAGTAGGACTTATGTTAAATAAAGAGAAAACGAAAGCTATGATACAAAAGCGAAGTAGTAAGAACAAAAGCAGAAATACCAGCAATAGAGAAAATCATCTGCAAACAATTAATAGCTTCAAGTATTTAGGAGCAATTATAAATTATAAAAATTATGAAAATGAGGAAATAAAGGCTCGGTAACAGCAGCAAACAAAGCATTTGCCTCATTACAGAAAATATTTAGGAATAAAATTATATTCCCTAAAACAAAAATAAGATTATATAAAACATTGATTAAACCAGTGTTAATATATGGCTGCGAGACTTGGACATTGACTCAAGCCATGGAGGAGAAACTATTAATATTCAAAAGGAAGATACTTCGAAGGGTATATGGACCAACTAAAGTTAATGGAGTATGGTGAAACAGGTATAATAAAGAATTATATGATATATACACAGATATTGACAAAGCACAAGAAATTAAGGTTAGAAGATTAAGATGGGCGCGACATTTTCAAAGAATGGAAGAGAAACGGAACCCTAAAAAAATGTTAGAAGGAAAATTTTACAATACAAGACCTAAAGGTAGACCAAAAAACCGTTGGGAAGATACAGTAAGAAGAGTTGCCTTACAGATTTTGGGAGTCCGAATGTGGAGACGAAAAGCAGAAAATAGGGATGAATGGAGGCAAAAACTGAGGGAGGCTGGGGCCAAAAAGGGGCTGTAAAAGCCATATAGTAGTATAGTAGTTTTAACTCAGGGTCTTATTTATCTATGATGAAATATCGATAGGGAATTTTTTGTGTGGAATTCAATTCCTTCCGTAATGCTAATTGCGCGGAAGGGCAATCATTTTATATACGACATGAAAGTAAGTAATCTTCACTTCCATTTATTTATAAATTAATATACATTTCCATACTTATTACTATACTGAGTTCCTGCTTACTTCTGGGTCCAATAGACTCAAATTCTGAGGTTGTCTAGCTAATGGATAACTATTTGCATCTTATCTAAGAAGAACTTCATTTTAGTCGTGTTTACTTATCCTCCTCAACTATTACCTTGCCCAAAAAGTTACCAATTTCAATTAAATTTTTACCCGTTTTACATTCAACTTCATTGCATGAATTTCTTTTGGTAACCCTGCCCACCTTTTAAACCTATCTTCTCCCTAAGAAACCTAGTTTCTTCACATTCTGAAATTAAATGCCAATATTTATCCCTTTGGTGACCCAATGAGTATATCTCCAGGATCCTCCCTCTTCCCAAACCCTTAAATTTCCCCACCCCTGTTCTATCCCAACTAAAGCTTTCTCTTGCTGTTCTATTACAAATATCAATGCACTATTCCCTGTTCCAGACCTCTTTCATCTCTCTGTAAACGTCCAGTGAAGTTTCCAAATTGAAACTTCCTGTCATTCCTTGCATTTCAATATCTTCCTTTCTTAACCTAAGTTCTTTCCAAAATCCACTTTGCAATAATTCCCTATTTTTTTCACATGACACCAAACCCTATTTTAACATCATTTCCACTATGTTATTTAGCCATGAATATTTCTGATTTAATCTTTCCTGTACTATCAAGCACTAACAGAATATTCTGCTCATCTAAATTCTTAATTCTCGCCAATATTTGACACCCTTTCCACCATTATCCCTCTAGTTCCCAGTCTTCCCAATTCTGCTTGTGCCACTCCATTTGGTGAAGCCCGTGGTAAGCCCAAAACTTATTTGCAAACGTTTCTATGTATCACATCCTAATTTTCACCTCCCTCCTCCTAGCCGCAAAATCTCCACAACATACAGCACTCTTGCTTCTACGACACTATGTAAATTCTCTCCAGCTGTTTTATTTGCATTCCTGGTAATTTATCCAGACAAGATTTCATATCTTCTAAGGCATTAAAATATAGAACAACTTCAGTGCACTTATAATTTATAAATATACATTGTTACATTGACATAATACTATTTTTCTACCAACTGAATTGTTCAGGGTTAACACAAGCGAATCGCTTAAATGCACGTAGTTTTAAATTAGAGAAATTAAGCTTTAAAATTCTCTATCCTTATGAATGTTGCTTACACTTAGCAAATCATCTTAATATGTACCTACCCACGAATGCCATGTGCACCAATTAGCGGTAGAAACGATTTGCCGTTTTGTAGGCTAATTTTGCCTTCGCTTCCACTTATCTGTGACAGAGAAGTCGAGCGAGGTATTCACGTCGGTGAGTTCCATTCTAGGAGTCGCAGGTTCCAGTCTCGTGAAACGCTTATTCAGGATTTCCGTTTAGGCGAATGCTGGGCTGCTTACCTTCATTTCCTCATTTCTCAGATTTCCGTTTTCATGTAATTTTTCAGGTTTGCTCAGATACAGGTATAGCGGTGCTGTATAGATGCCGCGGGTTTTGAGCATTGTAAGTGCTGCTCTTGGAGCTGGGCGGCATTCTGTAGTTTTAATCTTACTTAGAAAACGCTTCTCACACCAGACCCTATTGGTGCTTACGTAGTGGGTTTCGGAGCCGGGATGAAAAACCCTCCAACATCAAGTCATATCGGACGATGAATGAAATGGGTGAAATGATGCTCAAATGAGTCGGGGGTCCACAGAGCTCAGAGTTACCCGACATTCGTCTTTAAGGATAAGGGAAACCCCGGAAAAAACCTTATCCAGATAAGTCACCCTGACCGAGATTCAAACTCGGGACCTCTTGAACGCTACCACCTACGCTATCGAAGCGGGCTCTCAGAACTTGTTAGGGACCTCTGCGCATTTCTATGCATTTTAAACTGGTGTTATTCAGGTTTTTATTTTTCTCTAAATTGGATCCCTTCATTTTTATTAAAATGCTATATTGGGATGAAACATTAAGAAATTCTCTCATTATAAAATCGGATAGGATAGTATTATACGGAGGGAATTTGGCACGTCTTTTGTACCTATGCCCCAAGTGGGGTATCCCTGAGAGGAAGGATGAGGCCATAGGCGGTCGACGCCAAGGAGTCCCTTTCCGGAGGAAAGGGTCCCTACCACTTACCAGTTCGAAACTTCCCAACAGTCCAGTACAACCCGTATTCTACATACGGGGCCCCAAACAGTTCACCAGGTCGGCTCGCAGACCGGAAGCCGCCATACTGGAACTCAGAAACACCTGACAGTCTGCCATGCCATGTCATGTGGTGCTGACTGGCTGTATATATCCAGAATGATTTTGCTGCGTGCCCTCCCGTTAAGGGTTTTACCACAGGTAAGGTAGATTTCGGGATGTTGTAGGGTGAAATGTGGGTTTTTAGAATGGTGTTATTTATGAGATTACAAGATGTACCTAGAGGTTGAAGGACAGGATGCAACACCTTGCACCCTGGTACCTGACAGTCTGGTACAACCGGCATCCCTTCCATCACGATCCAATAGGCAGACTCGGAAACCGGAGACCGACGTGCTAGAGCTCGGGAAATTCCCGACAGGTTTGCACAACTGACATGCCTTCTATGGTGTTCCTGAATGGTGTCCCAGGGAAACACCAGTTGGTTTAGGTGGGTCGGCCATGGGAATGGAACCCGAACCTCCCGACTACGGGCCAGAGACGAAATCGCATGAGCCATCGCACTCGGTTTCTCTCCATACAAAAGTATATAAATTATCACTGAATATTTGAACCGTTCTTTTAAGCGTTTATGTTCTTCCTCAACGGAAGTAATTTAATAGAAAGGGTTAAATTATTACAGCTTTTAAGCGGGATACTGTGCATGTGTGTATGTGGGTGTGTTTTGTAGATAAACAGGAAAGAGGTTATATGTCGTGGCTGGAATTGAGGCACGGTCCATTACGTTGCCTTGACGACTTTCTGGTTCGTCAACCTTAATCCCTTCTATCTTTTCATTCTTAGAGGCTACTCAAATGTAACATTATAGCTTCAAAATGGATTCCATACCTTCTTAGGCTTGAGAGATCATGAATAAATACATTGAAATATCAAATGTCATGTTCTATACCAATAACAAATTAGTGTGTGAAATTATTGAACTCCAGAGCTAAAAGATTTCAGAGTAATTTATACCGTTATATTTATAGTTTTCATATTACTTCCTATTACGGAAACCTTAAGGTTAGCTGCTATTATTTTTTCTCTTTTGCATCTCATTTCCAGTTTATGTTACATTGGCGATGAGCTGTACGTTCTGGATATTGTATCCAGTTATGATGTAAAATATGTCACAAGTGCCCTCGTGACATAAGCGACACTATACAACTCTAAATAGGGTCATATTATATCACTAGAATTGCATTTCCAAAACAATGTTTTGTATACTATAGAGAGGTTAAGTGCTGGAGGGCATCCATTAACCCTTTCATACTTACACACTGCAAATAAATATGCTTTTTAGCGGAAACCAAGTTTACCTATTATACTATATAAATGACTTAATAAATACTCCTATTAAAATACAGGAAAGCTTAAATAAACCAATTTCTTTCGAACTACTTCTATGGGCTTTTCTTCGAAATTTTAAAAATAAGCTTCTTTTGATTTACAGCACGAATATTTTATTTTAAATCATTAGAACATTCATAATATACCGCGGTATGCAAAAAATACTGTACGTGAAACGATTTTGCATTTTCGTATTTATATTCCAGAAATAAATTATTTAGTTATATTTTGTGATTGGGTTTACACCGAAATTTCAGGAGATGTTACAATTTTGTTTAGAAGTCACAGGGAAAGTTAAATGAACTTATTGCTTGTAACATATGTCATGGCAGGTGGTTGGTTTTCATAGATTGTAGAAGTTAAAAGACAGTTAAATCTCCACTATATAATCTGCCATACTTGCCTTAATCTACACAACTTATTGTTTATTATAATTGTATTGTATGATTTTTTATTTTTGTAATTTAACTTTGTTTTAGGTCATATCGGACAATGGATGGAATGAGTGAAATGATGCTCAAATGTGCGCAGGGTCCATGGAGCTTCGAGGTACCTGAAATTCGTCTTTTAGGATAAGGGAAAACCACAGAAAAACCTTATCCAGGTAACTTACCCTGAACGAGATTCGAACTCGGCACCTCCTGATCGTGAGGCAGACATGCTAACATCTATGCTACCGAGGCGGGCCCTATGAAATATTTATTCTTAAAATAGGAGCATATGCAATTAAATTTGACATATACTACGTTAGCTCTTACGAGATCTTGGCATTTTTAAGTATCTTCCAAACCTTTTTATTATTGCTTTATTACAAGTAAATATTAATTGCAATGTTAACTTTCAGATATCATCATAATTATTATTTCTAACAAACTCTATTCATTGCTAAAGGAAATCTTTTACCCTATTTTTATCATACAAATAAAATTTCGATAAGTTCTACTGATTTATTTTCACTTTTCAATGTAAAAATTTAAAGTTGATGTGATTTATAGTATTTCATTTTGTATCGTATTATAATCTAACAAATAAATCTTTAAATTCTGACAGTCTGCTCTCTATGGAGAGCAGGGAAAATATTTTAATCTAGCAAAGCATTCATTACTTGTATTTTATCATTTAAGTTACCTGAATTAGGAACATTTAAGTATAGAGGAAAACACTTTATATGAACAGCACAACTAGAAAAAGGAAATAATGAAATGAAGTTTGCCCCTTTCACTCAATTTATTCCAAAGTGAATTCGCAAAACCAAATTACTCTTATAATTAATTTTCATTTTCCCTAAAAATATTAACGATTTTATATGAAATTTCATATATTTAGCGTATTTATCTAATGATTACAATTTACCCGCGATGCTTAGCTTAAAATGCCATTTTTAAGGTGGCATCGAAAGTAGTATTAATTTAAGTGTGAATACTTCCTTGGACGCTTTAAACAAGTGTTGTTTTCGAGATACTTCAAGAGAAAGCAATCAAGAAAGAAATCTGTAGATCTTACATGTCATAAAATATCTTCCTTTTTCAAGATGGCTTGATACCCAAAGAACCGAACTGCATCGCTTGGCAATATATTGGGTGCTGCCTCATATGCACGATGTTATAGAATTCAGCTGAACAAAGTTTCAGAGTTTATGACGTGTAAGACGAACAATTTCATGTGAAACTTATGTTTTTGTTTGGTTTCATTCTATTTTTCCTTCTTTTGTTCACGGTTATTTGCAATGAAACAAAATCAATAAAGAGTCAATGCTCAAATGGCAAAACTTCCCTAAGTTATTACTGTAAGACAATAATCGTAGCCAAACCATGTTGAACAATTTCAAGCAAGTAGTTTTGTAAAATTAATAAACCTTTACAGAAATGGATGAAATTACACTAAGTTTGACTCCAAACGCATTTACCTATTTTTAAAAACAAAATAAAAGCAAGAAAAACAAAAGAGAAAGTGTTTAAACACTAGCATAGTGTTCAAAGCCAACATTGTCACATTAATATCTACAAGATTATGCTATTACTATAGCTAATTATTATAGTTCTTAGCAATAGTAAAATTGCTGTACTGGATTCTTTTGATGCAGCTTTAATCCAGGAATATTGCAATGGTCTTGTAGAAGATAGAGTCAACACGAAAAGTTCAATGCCATGGCCGGGATTTGAATCATGGATCTCGTGGTTTCCGTCCAGTCGCATTTACTCATTGAGCTACCATGGTCGGCGACTGGAAGGAAATCAGATACGTGGTTCAAATTCCGGCCATGGGATATAATTTTTATGTTGACTCTATCAAAAAGCCTTGGCCTATATATGGCAAATGATTAATTTCCATCTATTAACTTAAATGAATTAACCTGTTTAGAACGGAGATAACCACGAATATTCTACTCTGAAATCATTACATACTATCTAAGTATATCTAGGTATATCTAAGTATGTTCGTATATTATAGATGCATTATATTAGTGTTCCCACAACATACCTCTGTTAACACATGAGAGTTTGTCAGATGAATTCTGAAAAAGCTTATTTAGATTCATTGAGAAATTCACGCTTTTCCAGTTTAATTGTTTCAAAAATACTTTGACGACTTGCTTCGCCGTCTGGAAGAAGTGGTCGACATTTGTGGTTTATAATATTCTAAAAATAGAATTACTTTTTAAAACTGCACAGGCATCAGTCCCACGCGTTCCTTAGCTAACATGTATAATAAAATACAGTGAAGTTATATTGCACAATTCATAACGTACTTTATGCACTGAATAACCCTTGTCTTTCCTCACATTTCTGTGAATGACGCTTCCAGTCCACTTAATTTAAATGGTGTAAGAATAGTTCACCATAAAAGACAGAGTAATGTATTACAAGAAATTTGAGCAACTAAAATATACCCAGAGGTTTAGTATTACGGAATAATAAGTATAAAGTTTTCCAGTTTACCTGCGTCATCTATCGTGCGTCATCTGTAGAGAATTTTATACATTTCTATTTTGTTTACATATGCTAATTTTTAAGCAACTTAGAATACGGGTATATCCGTGTTTTTTTTTTTTTTTTATTTTGTATGCAGCAAAATCCAAATTGCTCAGTTTAGGAATACGTATAGGTATAAAGCTAATGTGAATATACACAAATACAACATAATATAAGAGATTATGCGTGTTTGTACAGAAAATGCCGTCCAAGTGTGAAACGATTATTTACAATAATGATGTAAGTCTATATTACTGGGAAGCAAATACTTTGACTCTACCATTAATTTCATATTTGAGAAAATGTTTCTTCTTATTTTCCTTGTTTCTAATCAGGTTTAAGAGAGGGCAACAAGCACTATTTCACTTACATAAGGTCATCCAAGTATCGTATCTCCGCAGCTGAGTAGGCCTGTTTGTCCGATAATTTTATATCGTTTTCCGTTTATCACTTATCGGTTAATAAGAAGGTCCATTGTTTAACATGTACGAATGACTTCTTTAGAAATTAAAATGCACTTTTATTCAGATACTCACTTAAGCAAATGTTGGGACCCTTTGCCCTTTTTTCACCATATTTTTAGCATCTCATTATTTTTCCTAGTTCTCTTAAAGAATCACACTTTTGGTAAATGCTGTCCTTTAGTTCGCCGATAGTTTCAGGATTCGTTTAAAATACTTCATTTTACTGACTCTCAAAAATGCAGCTATAAGTTTCAAGTGATCTTTAGGTAATCTGTTTAACAGCACAACCGTACTCTGTACCGATATACAGTTATAAACACTCCATGTGGTATATAATTAGGTACATTATTTGCTCATGGTCTCACTCCTGGCAGTGCTGCAGCTGAAACTCCTTCATGCAAACTGCATTGCGAGCTCTCGATTAAAATAGTTATCGCGGCAGATAGCTCTCCTCACAGTATAAATGTCGTTCCTGTGGCCGAGCGGAATCTCATCTCAGATGTGGAGACATATAGCTACATATGAACTCTATGCATCTTGTTGCATATGTGGAAAGAACGAACCTCTGCCAACAGCACAGAATATAAAGTGGTACCTCGAAATATATATCAACTCTTCTAAAGTTTCAAACAATTGCTTTAATATAGTGCATAATTATTTTTATAACATATTCAGTTAATATATTATTAGTGCTCGCTCATATGCACTATAATTTAGCTGGCATAACTAGCTTTGTAGTCGCGATATTCAGAGGCACCGGTTTGATCAAAGCATTGCCCTGAGGCAAAGTCTTCTGAGTCTCGCGATAGCCTCTAGGTGGTTGTGTTAGGCTAGTACCTGTTCACAGATGTGGAATCTAGGTTAAGAAGGTACGTCCCACTACTATATCACTAAGCCCCCCTAAGCGAAGAATAGCAAGAAGCAGCACTATCTTGTGGTAAGCTTTGGGCAGAGCAGACATTTAAAGAGTAGAATGGAAGTCAACCGAGGTTTCAAACTGATGGACTAAAAGAGGCTTTAATGCAATAAGTAACTATTTATTCCCAGACAGGTTCCACTCCTACCGAATAACTACTTAATTAAATACAGCTGAAAGTGTCGGTATTGCCCGTGATTTGACGGTTTATCTTTCTAACATTGAGTTTAGGTTCCACCTGCTAAATACTCTTGCATTACTTTGAAGGCATTTAGAAAGTACACGAAACACTGTGATGTAAGATAAACACAGAGTACATACAAAAACCCAGAAAATAGTATGCAAATGCAGTTCTGAACAACCATAGATAACAGTTTATAACGATGATTTCTCATGAATAGTGTGGCTTTGTGGGCTCGTGAAATTAAAAGTCCAGTTGCACAAGCTCAAAATGTTCTTTATTTCCACCGAATTACAGTTGGGACACTTGCCGATTGCATAGAATTACGTAGCGCACACAATTACAATTCACCAGTTCGTCTGTCACAGGTCCACTCCGCACTCGCAATTACATACAGCTCCTCTGATACACGTACACAGTCTTCCCGTCCGTTCGCTAGCACGGCGCTCCTCCGGCTGCTCGCCAAGAACTGACTGACTGCAGCCCCTTTTATAGGAAGATCGCTGTTTCTGGAAGCCTCACGGTCCAGTGAATCATCCCAACTGTTCCAGACGTCCGGGGGAGGAGAAGGAGATGGCTAGTGATGATTTCCCCCCGTTAGCGCTACAAGATAAATGGGTAAGCGCGCCCTCAATGCCTCCTGTCGCCCACCCGGCTGCTAGCTGGCCGTGCCTTCCGATAATTAGGTGACACTAGTGACGCGGTCACACTAACGCCATCTAGTCGGTATTTTTAGATAACACCTTTATTGGCAAGAAATAATAGTACTTTAGCTGACGTGAAAATAAACTTATTTACTTTCGGAAACCAAAATACAAAAATCTAATAAAGGAAACACCAGAAATTAAAATAAAAGCAAAATAAAATTCAAGGTATTTTTTTTCTGTGTTATTACTCCATTAGCAAGATCAGAGAAATAACTTACTGGTCTTTTATTATCTTTTGAGGACACGAAGATGCAATTGTTCAAGTGCTTGAGATGTTTGAGCCATTATAATTATTGTTGCAGAAGATAAAGATGGAATTGACAACTTTGGAAGGCATTATTCAAACTAAAAGTTATTTTTATGAAATGGAGTGAAATTTGAAAATCTAACCTACAGAGTAACTTTAGCGATGTGTGAAAGGTTATCTGTCCCCAAATTTGTAAAAATGAGGTGTAATATATCAGGTGTAAGAAACAAACGTAAGCAATAGCCAAATGCTGCAAATTTACAGTTATCATTCTACTCCTGTGACATTTGTTCACGGATAAAGGATCATAGATCTGAGTGAGGTCTTATATCACTTACGACACTTGGTAAACTTATGATGAAAAACTACTGTCGTGAGAAGAAAGGCTTGTGAATATAGTTAGCATATAGCTCTCCTTATTTGTCAAAATACTTTCTCATTTAATTGTGCCTTTGATTAAACTGGGCAACAATAAAAATGTTTCGGTCTTAAAAATAGTGAATTTACATGTATTTCCATTAGCTGAATTCAAAAATCACCATAAAAATGATAGATTAGCTCTTGTTTTGAAGATAAAGTGACATTTCATTTTTTTAGGGTGAAGATTTTAAATTTGGGGGAGTTTTTGGGAGTTGGCACACCTGTTAAATAACAAAACACAATCAGAGAGAAATTTTGGAATTTAAGTGATGCAAAAGTTAAGGAAGGCATTTTTGTCGGACGACAAATAAGAGAACTTGTAAAGGTTCCTGCACTTGACCAAATTTTGGAGGGGACAGAAAAGGAAGCTTGGGAAGCCTTCAAGGGTGTTGTTCATGGATTTTTAGGTAACAAAAGAGATGACAACTACAAGCATTTGGTGACAGTGATCCTGCAAAAATACCATAACTTTGGACGCAACATGTCTCTGAAGTTCCATTTTCTCCACTCCCACCTAGACTTTTTCCCTCCTAGTTGTGGAGCTGTTAGTGATGAACATGGGGAGAGATTCCATCAGGACATTTCTGTTATGAAACAAATATATCAGGGTCGTTGGATTGAAGTAATATTTCCGGGTTACTGTCGGTCTTTGTATATCGATTCTGCGGAAATCCATCATAAGAGGCAAGCTAAAATACGACGAGATAAGTAGGTAACCACATGATGCTCTTCAGACACGACTATCTGCGAAGTATTTTCTCCAGCAATTTAGAACTGTTAGCATGTAATTACCAGTTTAAAAAAATCAAATGCACTTTCATTGTTTGTATCGTGTATCTAATTAATATGCATCCTTTTCTCTCAATCGGTTAATATGTAATACTTCCACCTTGTGTATATCATAGAAAGTAGAGCTAATAAAATTTTTTCATGTCATATTTGTTTTTCTCAACCCAAAAATAGTAGGAATTGCCACATGAAGTGCTCGAAACATTAAAAAATTATTTTGTTGTTGCCCTGTGTTATTAGCTAAGCAGCATATAAAACTGATGGATTTAATATGCATATAAACATACCTTAGCCCTGTTGTAGATGATACTAAGTAAACATTTAGTAACGGTACATCCTTTAAAGAGGT
Organism: Mantis religiosa; assembly: GCA_030765055.1. Taxonomy (NCBI): domain Eukaryota; kingdom Metazoa; phylum Arthropoda; class Insecta; order Mantodea; family Mantidae; genus Mantis; species Mantis religiosa. The sequence goes on from CM060952.1 coordinate 164,058,322, forward strand.
ACATTACTGCCGCCGACTTCATTTTGAAATCTGGTGGTCAAAAAGTGAAATCGCAGCACGTTGAGAAACGCAGACGAAAGCAATTTGTAACGCTAGTGTACAACAAACAAAAGGAATCTAACCGATAGTGCATCTTCCTTGCGAAAGCTTAATCAAACATTGGAGCAACATCAGGGACTGAATAAACATCTGATTGTTTTGCCGAAGGCAAATACCAAAGAAGCTCGTTTCATCACACAAAATAAGTGGATGGAACCAATCATCTTTGTCTTGTCGCACTCGCTTTCTTCTCCAAACACACAACTCAATTTTTACAATAGGAATTCCGTGAAGAGAAGAAACAAAGACTTAGTCAACAAAATTTGCAGTTTATTTCTTCTTTGTACTTTGCTGCACAGTCTCTTACTAACCCTTTCCCTCTCTTGCTGGCTGCTGCAAATTTATTTCCTTTCTGTGTTTCCATTACTCTTGATTTCTCTTCTTTTTCTTTCAAGAACTTCTTTTGTAAACGTATTGATTGTTACCTTCTGTATATCTTAGGTGCTTAATATAGCTCCAGCGAAATTGGGAAAGTGAGCCATTTATACGTATTTTAAAATACGCAATGGGTAAAACTATTCCTCACTAAGTAAAAACATATACAGAATCGCTAACTTGAAAGATGGAAATATAATTAAATAATGTTTTCCTATTCAAAGGAGAAGTAACTGGGGAGGGTCTTGGGCACATAAAATGAATGACGTGTTGAAGCAGATAGTATGGGTCATTCTTGGATAAATGCAGAGTATGGAAATGGAGGTTTTTGGGAAAGAAGTTAAGTTTAGAGTATATTGACAGACAAGATGTTTTTACCAGCATAAATGACAAAAACTCACTGAGTTCATATCGAGAAATATAAACAACCTGGGAGAGGAAAGGATATATTGACATATGTAATAAGTTAGGGCGAGAAGGTTTTGCTTGGGCGAGAACAGGAGTGAGAAACTGGACAGGTATAGGTCACGATAGGGAGCTAGATACTGTCCATTGAGTGGAGAAGAATATGCAGACTTCCGTTGTATATTACGAGGGAAGTCAATAAAGAATGATCATAATTCTTTACGGTCATAATTTTTCGCATTATAATTGTATGTTATTATATTCTGTTAGCTTGATTTGAAACAAACACGCCGTAGTAGTTTCATTGTTGGTACTCCTGGTTCCCGTCTGTGAGAACCAGGTAAGTTCTGACATGTTCACTATTGCCTACCGCTGCAATGGAGGTAACATGTAGTTAAAGTTGATGTTAGAGGAAGAACCGGAGTTTCTTTCAAACGTAATCACTGCTGATGAAACTTGGCTACATCATTTTGATCCTGAGAGGAAACAGGAGGTCTCCTGTTTGTGGAAATCTCCTTCATCACCAATCCCCAAAAGAGCAAAAGTTGTTGCTTCTGCTGGGAAAGTTATAGTAATCTCACTTTTTGATATTCAGGAAATGGTTTATCAGCATGTTGTACCTGCACACACATCAGTAACCGGACAATACTACAGGGATGTCCTGAAAACATTGCAAGTCCATATCAGGTGCTAAAGACCACATTTCCTTGAAGTAGGCTGGATGCTGATTCACGATAATGCGCGGCCGCATATGGCCAATGTTGTTGCTGAATATCTTGCAAAACTCAACGTGAAGTACATCCCTCTCCATCCTATAGTCCGGATTTAGCCCCTCGTGACTCGTTTCTATTCCCTAACTTGAAGAAACGCCTTCGTGGGAGGCGTTATGCATGATCAGAAGCAGTGGTGAAGGCTGCGGAGGCGATTTTGAAGGATCTCTCCAAAAATGTGTTCCAGCATGTTTTTGAAGACTCACAGAAAGGCTGGGACAGGTGCATCGCATTCAGGGGAGACTATTTTGAGAAGGACCATCACATTTATGAGGATAAGTAAAGATACGTGTTCAAAAAATTGTGTTCATTCTTTATTGAACAGCCCTCGTATATTGTAGTCAAAGATGTGGATAGGGCAGGCCTGGCTACGTAAATGGGACAATTTGGGGGGGGGGGGCGAAGTAGTAATTAGAAAAATTTTGTCATTAAAAGGGGAAAAAGAACAGAACAGGAGAAATATAGGGAATTATTTAGGGAAAGTTAAAGAGAGATGGCTAAGAACAATTAAGAGAAAGATATAGATTAGGATAGATGGAATGGTAAAATGTAAAATGGCGTAAAGGGCCTCCAATACACAAAGACCTAATTTTATGTGTATGGGGACCGAATTATTATTCAATGGCAAGCAACATGGTAGGATTTGCAGGATTTAGGAATATAGCATTGTCCAATATGGATTTTATAATGTAATCTTGATTTTGTATTTCCATTTGACGATGTAAAAGGAAAGATGAGAAGTAAAATTACTATATTACTCAAGTTAAAACATCCGTATACTCATTTTCAAAGCCAAACATATATTCTCAATTCAGTGCTCCTGCATACAAAATTATATTAAATCATGCATTCAACTGTTTGATAGTTGGTCACTTAATGTTAAACTTATTCGAATATTTTGTAATGTGTAGGTTTGTGATCACAATCAGAGAACCGTAGTTTGCATTGTGTGATTATTATTTTAAAATATCAGAATAACATACCTCACTGCATCAATATAAAATATTTTCCCCACTAAGAATAATGCGAGTAGCTGATTTTATTTAAAACCAATAAATAAGTCATAGCAGTTTGAGAACATATTTTGTGCTATCAGTACTTTTAATTTTGTTGTTTAAAACATAGTTTAACATACTATTAACATTAATCAATTAATTATACGATTTACAACAAATGCTATTTCTTTCCTTGAATTAAGTGAAGCTGACTCTCATGAAAGTGTTGTAACCCACAGCTGGATAGGTTACATATTTGACAACGTAATTTTACTGTGGCGCTGTATTTATATGACATTTATATGGCTACTGTGGAAGTAAAAACCAAAATTATTGCGGTTGTAAAACGCGCAGAAATAGTTTATGGCTAACAATACATTGTTAGTGTTTTGTTGAATCTGTTTTGAGATTGTGAAGTTTTTACAGCTCGCTGTAATTACACCTGAAAGGTTACCAAGTAACAATAATGCAATACATGTTTCAAAATAAATGCAACGTTATAATTGACTGCAAATAATCAGCCTCACAGTTAATTAATATTGATGCAAGTTAATTGTATTGAAAATTAAACTAACTCAAATGTTTCAATTTTTTTCGCAAAACACTGAGTTTGTATTTGAAATTTATATTCGCCATTTGCATGTTCTACATTTTATCAACAACAGGTGGTAAAGTGAACAACGAAATATTAGACATATGGTTAGCTCAGAGAGCTAATTACAACGATATTCAACTTAAGTATGTAGCTTGGGTTTGCAAAGGCTTACGACTTCCAAACAGTACCTTCCCTTACATCGGAGAGGAATGGACAAAGTAAGAGTTGAAAAATCCATAGGTAAAGACAGTTTCTATAAGTATGCAAATCAGTGACTTGGGACACACACACACACACACACACACACACACACACACACACACACACACACACACACACACACACACACGCACGCACGCACACACACTCACGCCAGTTTAGATAATAATTCTAAAAGTAATTATTAAACTGATTATTACTGTTAATAACAAATATAAAACACCAAAGGTTAGTTTAAATAAAGTATTAGTTTTGGAAATTAATGATAAGAAATTATGTCATTTGAAGTTTTAAAAGTTCAGATTTATTTTTGGTTTAGAAGACCAATATTATAAAAAAGTGAAAATGTCTGACACTAGTAACAGTGGCATTGAACTTACATCCCCAGAAATTACGGCAAAAGCCCTCGATGTTACCAATAATTTTTGCCACATAGGTGAAGAAAAATGCAGAGAAATTCTATTCACAATTAATGTATTGGAGAATATCAAAAAGGTGTAAATTCGTTCTCGGAAAATGTATTCCTAGAGTATCTCGTAGAATTGTCTCAAAATATGAAATCCACAACTGCCGTAGAAGGATATACTGAATAATCAGTACAAAATAAAATTGAAATTTCAAACAGAATACTAAAATCTGTAGAAAAAGGAAGCAGACAAATTAACATCAATTCATCTTCAACTTTTCAACAAAACTCATTCCCGCAAATTCAATTGTCTAATTGTGCAATAAACAGCCTATATTTTAAATAAGGTCAGTTCTTTTCATATTATCGTTAGCATTAATTGAAAATGGTTCCGGTATGTTCCAGTTTGTTCCATTTGTTCCAGTTTATATTTTCTTTTAGGTTAAACTGTGTCAGAGGTTAACAGCTGTTTATAGGGAAGTAGTCAATATTTCTGTGCGTACTGCATACTACGACCCACTTTTGATAAAGCAGCAACGATTGTAATATATCTCACAAATCAGAAATGAATACGTGGAAATGAAACCTTTAGATACAGGCCGAGCATAAGCAGTCGTATGAAACTTGACTACAATAGTAACAAAACGTTTCCTTTGCCTTGCTTTGCTGGTTCGGTTAATAAAGTGACTTTGGTAGGTTCCTAGATTTAAAAGTCCAAGTTGCAGAAATTCAAAATGCTGTTTATTTACGTAGAAACACACTTTGGTCAACCATATAGTAGCAGAATTACGTAACATACACAAAAAAATCGACAAGGCCGTTGAGCACAAACAAAGAGTTCATTTTCAAAACACAGTTGCAGGCACACGAAACAGTTCCGATTACCATTCTCTCATTACCATTCATATGTCTAGACATTTCTCGAATGTTCTGTAACAAACAAGAAATCAAACTTTCCAGTCCGCTGTCTCTTTAATTGCTTCGGCAAGCTTTAATCTCCACGATGAACTATCTGTCCGTTATCTCCGCGACGCACTATCTATCCCTTTGTGTGCCCGGCCGCAACAATGCTCCCGACAACAATAATACTCATGTTTTAATTGCTACCATTATTGTCTCATTGCATAACCGCTTAGTTGATATTGAATGAATATTGACGATATGAAATGAATAGACAACGGATCTCGTGGATTGTCTGATTTAATTCCGAGGGAAAACTCTACGTATAGCCCAAAGAGCGAGATGATTGCACAGTATATATTTGAGAATCACATTCGGGAGAGCTCGGGTTCATTGCCGATGAACGCCCACTTTTGACGATTACCCCATTTCCGTAGGCGATTACTACAGTGGTTTCGGCTTATATACCCATTCCTTTCTATCCATCACTTACTTCCATCATTATCACCTGTTTCAGGTTTGAATGGACAGGCAATGGTATTTGATTTGTTGCGGCTGAGCGCTAGAGAAAGTTTCTCCGGAAGATTACTCAGCAGTCTGTTCTTAGAACTCCCGCATGTTCGGGGCAATTGGGTAGGCTTAAACACTGGCGAATACGTTGAATCTGGAAACGTTGGGGGACACTGTAGACGCTTAAGCACTTGGAATCTCGGATGTTGTCTCCTCTGTGGTCTGTTCTGTTGGTACAGGAAATTTATTCCCGCTTAGAAAGCAACATACAGGAAGCGACGAGTCAGTTGAAATGAGTTCACTATGAACTTTCAGATTTAGGGCAGTAAAGTTCTAAAGTGCACGCTGTTTTAATATATATATATATATATATATATATATATATATATATATATATATATAGCTACAACTTATTGTTTGGAAACGTACATATCCATGCCGAAAAGACAACGCAATTCTTTAAGGTGGCTAATGACACAAAATTATTTAATATCCATTGTGCTTCTAATAAAAATTATCTACAAGTTTCCTGTACTAAAGTATTATTTGGCTCTTAAAGTTTACTAACTGCACTAAAAGTTATTAAATGAACAGTATTTACTTCCATGCGACTATATTAAACCTATACATTTTAATAAAATCGTTGGATTCATTTTGAGAAGGTCAAAAATGACTAGGATAATAACCAGACATCGGAGCCCGTACACCTTTAAAGGGATACGAAGTTTACGAGTCTCGCAGTATATAACTACTGACGTCAGTACCAAGGACAACACGCAGGGATAATCCGGTTCGCAACACGTAGCTTTAGTTTCATTACAATTACTGCTCCCCACGCAGGTAGATCTGTCTTCCAGGGAGTGCAAGGTGTTTGACATATTGTATTAATAGCATTACTTTCACAGCAATTATTGGGCAATTTCCATTTTATAAATCAAAAGTTTTGGGTATTATCAACATCCATTAGAAAAATTAAAAAAAATGTAATTTCGAGCTGTTTAAAAGCACTCGAGGAGGTGTCTAAAAATTAATATAGAGAATGCACTACCAACCGAACGAACAAAACGTGAAGTGTCCAGTATTCCACACAAAAATACTGGATTTTCAATGCTGCGTAATATAATAAATAAACTAAGACTTGGACAAACATATGAAAATGATTTGTACTACTCATATGCACCATTAACGTCATGTAACGTGGAGCGAACTTTCTCCCAATATTTTTATATTGTTTCAGTGAGAGGCGTAGAAAATTCACATTCGACAATTTACGAATGTACATGGTTGTTCACTATAATTCCCGCATGGAAAGCAATGATAAAGGACTTTTTTTTTGTAGTTTTACGTCCTCCAACGTTAAGTCATATTGGACGGTGAATGAAATGCTTGAAATGATGCTCAAATGTGTCCAGCGTCCATGGAGCTTAAAGCTACCCCACATTCGTCTTTAAGGATAAGGGAAAAACCCGAAAAAACCTTATCCAGGTAAATTACCTGACCGAGATTCAAACTCAGGACCTCTTGAACGTGAGGCTAACACGCTATACGTTTAAGAGGTCCCAAATTCGAATCTCGGTCAGGGTAAGTTACCTGGATACGATTTTTCCGTGGTTTTCCCTTATCCTTAAAGACGAATGTGGGGTATATCTAAGCTACATTGACCTTTGACAAATGTGAGCATCATTTTACCCTGACTTTGTATAGTACCTGTGCGTGTACATTGATTGCTAAGGTGTACGACATCCGATGCAAGATAATAACTAAAACAGTTAAGCTGGTTAAGTTAGTTAAGTTTAGCTTGGAGTTTTAATTGCAAATTTTTTTGTCACTTCCTTGGAATAACTTTCTCTTCTGTTTTCTGTTTTACACGTACACTCAGCTAATACACAGGAATGGAAGGTTATTTGAATGTGCAATATTTCCTCTGCTGCTATAGATAAGAGTAGAAAAGATGAAAGAAAACATTAAAGTACAAATCCTATGTGTGTGCGCGTGCGTGTGTGATTTAAGAGTAATTCTTTAGTTCAAGGAATGAAAATACTAAATGTTTGTTACAATTAATAAAATAAATAATTTCTAACCTCACTCACTTAAATAGTGAATTAAGAACTTTCTTCTAAATGATGCAGTGAGATCCCAAAATATCAGACTTCCTCTTCCTAAATCCGGATACTTTATAATTCTGTGACAACTCTCACCCGTGTTCAGGCTTCATGCTGACAAAAGAATTCTCCAACTAAGAAGTTTTTGTTATATTATACACACTCCAACTTCCCGGTCTACAAAGGCTATTTATTTTCTTTTGCAGTAAGGTGTAATATATAATTTAGTTTGCTAAATTAGGAAAGTTATAATGATAAAGGTAGTTTCTACTTCTTGTCGGCTGATGTCCGTTTATCTTCTTTCCGATTCTTCACGCCCCTTTTTCCACCGTAGTTTTGTAAAAACTTGGTGAGAAGTTTTCCTGCTGATACTTCAACCCTTAATTCGAAGCATAGATTGGCATTTTAAGTCTTTATCAGTGCCTCAATGGTGACGTTAAAATTTAAATACACCTGTGGTTTGTCTTTTAGTTTCCATGTATAGTAGATAGAAAGTGGTTACTTTCTATTCAAATATTCGACACACAGATTTCACAGGAAATAGGGCATTTGAGGTTCCCTAAATTAAAACAAAAAGAGTACAATTTTATTAAAATAATGTATTTATATCAATGGAACATTTTTTTTTTCATTTTCACCATTTTCCCAGATGCTCATTGTTACTGTCGCGAACTCATTATTGCGATAGCGCAGCTGACGTGGAAAAAGAGACAAATAGTGCAGCGTGGAGATAAAGAGCTTGCCGAAACAGATAAAGATAAACTGGAAAATGCGATTTCTTTTTTGTAACAGAACATTCCAGAAATGTCTAGAAATATCAATGGGGTATAGAAAAGAAGCCGTGGCTACTTAATTAGAGAGTGTCAATGGAATTGGACTCATACAGCTGTGTTTTGAAAGTGAACTCTTTGTGTTTGTGGTCAACGACCTCGACGACTGTATTTGTGTATATTATGCAATTCCGTTGCTCAGGGCTGTACGAAAAGTGTGTTTCTAGGGAAATAAAGAGCATTTTGAAAAATTGCAAACTGTACTTTTAATTTTACGAACCCACAAAGTCACATCATTATTTTAAATTTTCCAATGCTTACATAGACCTTTCTCTCTAATTGTTTTAAAAGTTGTCTTTATATTTGTTCTTTGCTCTCCCAGTCTCTCTTCTCCTCTCTCTCCCTCCTGGTCACATAAGGAGAACAGAATTTCAAAGCCATTTTACACGACCAACCCTTAAAATATTTGCCTATAATATAACGCTGCTTTTGTGTTATTCCCATTGTATATGCAAGAATATGAGCAACGCAGCGATTTATCCAAATATTTAACTAGCTAAAATTTAAGAAGGGCTCTTTTACAGTAATCTGGACTTTAGGAATAAAATAACAAGTGAGTGTAATATATAGCATTCTGAATATGTAGAGTCAGAATGAAAAATCCATTTACACAGCCGGGATTTGAACTACGGATCTGCCTCACTCATCCGACTACTCTTAACCATTGAGCTGCTATAGGGCACGAGATTTAACTTGGCTTCTGGTTTTTAGAAAGAGAAAGAAATACGTACTAAAAATCTCTTTCTAACACTTGATTTTTATGATTATCAAATAGTTATTAGGTTTTTATGTTTATGTTTATCTTTATGTAATGTTTGATTTGTTTCTTGTCTTGCTGAAACCACCCCTCTTTTATAAGGGGCAGGGCAGAGCCATCAGTGGCGGATGATCCTTCTTCGTCCTCCAAATTTGGTTCATGTTCCCCTTCTTCACTGTCAGAAATTTCAAAATGTTCCTCATGTTCACAATTTGAATCATCTTCTAAATTAATTATGAACCTATCCCTAATTAAATGTATTAAACCATCTTTCTCCCAATAAAACTGTTTAAGCTTTTCAAAATGTCCACAAGCTCCCAAAAGGATTTTTTTCGGACAGATTCCCAGCCACACTATAAAATAATACTTTAACGTCACTAAGCTTAAATGATATGTTTTGGGACATCATTTTGTGTCTGTGTCCATATAAGATTATAAGTGATAATGAAACGGAGGAAGTCATATTACAGCGTGGCCGTTCTGTCAGTAATTTTCTTCAGCGGGAGTTCTAAACAAATCTAAATTTAATTATGTTCGGCACAGATATAACTGACTTTCTCATTTTAGGGCCTCATATTCGTCTATAAAAATGTATGGCCATTGATCACAATTTCCCTGCCCTCTGATATTATAGCTTTTCCCTTTCTTCCCACGCCTCCTATAACTAACATGGACATTAACACTATTTCCAACATGTTTAAAATAATCACAAAATTCTCAAATTCTAAAAACATGTTTCACATTTCCAACACGTTAACAACCAATGCATCACTTGCAGCACCACTGATGCCTGCTTGGCCTACCCACATACTACACCCTCCAGGGGCCTACTTCGGTAAGTACGGGTTTGGCGCACCCGGGGCCCCGAGCCAACAGTCTCCCTCGTGTGGGCTCCTCTTCGTGGTTGAGGGAGACGGTCAACAGGCCCACCCACGTGTAGGCCGTGCGTGGAGACCCGTGGAGAAGGTTTTTAGATTCTTGTCTAGTTTAGAGTTTAGGATTTAGTGAACGAAATTTTTAGTAGGTTTTGATTGATGTTTTTTATGTACGTGTATTTTTAATAGGTTTTGTTACACTTGTATAGTTTTTAGAAAGTTTTATATCTGGCTTTTGCCATTACTAGTTTTTTAAAGGGCGCTGATGACCGCCGTAGTTGAGCGCCCTTATATATGATCATCATCATCATCACCATCATCATCATCATCATCATCATCATCACTACTCACATTCCACAGCAGGCAATTAGGGAATACATTAGCTCTTTAAAAAAGGACTGACCATTTCAAGGAAAGAAACCCAGCGTCCCTACCAGACAAGGATGGTGCAAAAAGTGACAAATTAAGTGTCGTGCATTATAAGACAAACGTGCCAGTATGACATTAAATTCTCCAACTGATTAGTATTTCTTCCTGTAAACCACTAGGAGTTACGCACCGTTTGTGGCTACTTCCTATGCTATAAGTACTTTAATTTCAGATTTCTTAGTTATGTTATTTGATGGAAATCAATCGTTCATCCACACTAGCCATGTGTAGGCCAAGTGGAGATCAGGAGATCCGTGGTTCAAATCCCAGCTATGGTACTGCATATTTCAGTGTGACTTTCTGAACCTTAGCCGGCTAGTGTGGAAGAACCATTAATTTGCATTACATAAACCTATAAACTTCCTAATTTCAGTACTTATTTTAATTTTATATTCATTCGTTACATAGTGTATAAAATGTTGAATAAATTGAGAAGAAAAATGTAGTGAAGTTTTAAACGTATTTTGCATTAAAATTTGTCCAAAATTTCCTTTTTGAAATTAATCTTATAATGGTAATTCTGTTGTACTTCAAGGCAATGTAAATTACTTTAAATTATTAAGTTACATGAATTATAAATACATTTATTTAAGCATAGATTTGTTCTGCAATCATTATATGTATACAAGGTCATTTTATCACAACTCTTCTTTTACTGCGAAGCTTTTCAGAACAATAGTGCAATTCAGGAACGTTAATCATCGCAGAATTATCCAGAAGCATAACTACTTTATATAAAATAATTAAATGTACTACCGGAAAGAGAAATGTTACATTATGACCTCCAACGATTAACAACGTCCTATTCTGCTTGTATTAGAGTGCATGTGTCGTAACATTAGGTAAGTTTGCGGCGGCTTTATGACTCAGTGGTCAGACAAAGCACCTTCCATGCGACCGTCCTGGGCTCAGTACCAGTGGGTGGAAGTGCGATTTGTGGCTGGGAGAGTGAATTACGTCCGCTATTACCTCAATTCCCTCTGACTCTCATTCCACCAGCTCTTCATCAACATATACCAGGATAATGACTGGATGTACATCTAGTCAGTGGTACAAACTGTTAATCTTCACCTCTATAATAAAAATTACTTTAATGACTGAAAAGGTATAGATTTTTTAGCTTTTATAAATGTCTTTGTGTGGGTTATACATTTTAATTATTAAGAACTAAAGTTGAGCTGAAATAACCAAATGAGGAAAAATAGTCTAGTTATATAACTAAAAGCACAACGAAAATGTTTATACATGTTTAGAATTAAATGTAAACATGTTCAGTAATGAATAAAAAGGGTGCAGCTATTACAAAGTATTTAGAAAAAATAAAATATGAATAACCAAAAGTAATTGAAATATTTCACGAATTAGGGAATATATGGGTAACGTTAAAAATGAAAATTGTAAGAAAACACTTTGGTCAAAAAAGCTTACTGGCCAAACGAATTCAAAGAGAAAGTTCCATTACAGAATCATGCAATATTTAACCAAGAAGTGCAAATATGTTGTGTGAAAAGACCAACTTTAAATGAAGATGATATACCTTGGGATATCACGGTTAGAAAACTGCAAGAGAAAATGAAGCAGTTAATTCTGATATCATGCTTGTGTATACAGAACTGTGATTTTTGTAATTGTATATAACAAGATAAGAGCTTGTGGCCCAATATTTACATCAGTAAGTCAATTTTAATGAACTTTGAAAATACAGTAAAATGTGAAAGTGACTCTAATGCAAGAATTATACTAAAATGTTATATAAATACAAAAGTCACTACTTTTTAACACAAAACTCCCCATTTATACTTTCTATAGTATTGCTTTAACAGTAAATGGAGGAAGTATTTATTGTATTTCATAAGGCCCGCCTCGGTAGTGTGGTGGTAGAATGCCTCACGTTCAAGAGGTCCCGAGTTCGAATCTCGGTTAGGGATAGTTACCTGGATTAGGTTTTCTCCGGGGTTTCCCTTATCCTGATAGACGAATGTCGGGTAACTCTAAGCTCCATGGACTGCGGACTCATTTGAGTATTCTTTCACCAATTTCATCCATCATCCGATATGACTTATCGTTGGAGGACGTAAATTACACGAAAAATTGTATTTAATCGAAAAACGGATATCTAGATTTCCATCAGAATGACATGTTTTGAGACTCCATGAATAAAAGGGGAAAAATTATAGAAAGAGGAGTGATTTCCCAGCATCGAAAGGTCACTTATATAAACAACTTCGTAATTAGCGTCAGCATCTTCCAGAGGAACGACACAAAACTGTTTTCAAGATACCCTTATTACGGAAAGTTTCTCGAGAACGCAATTTTTCTAAAAAATGACTTCAGTGACATTGATAAAAGCACTATACGTTTAATATATTTTTACAAAAAATGAGTTATATGCTGAATTTCCTGGAAAGATCTTCAAAAATCCCCTTTATTGGGGATAAATTTCTGTTTAGCTGGTAACCCAGAAGAGATAGATACAATAAAAGCTGAATTACATTTAACTCGTTTACCATTTAAGTATATTGTTGAAGATTTTCAAAAAAATTCCCCCGTTTATAACTACCTTTTTTAAACAATATATTTTTTTAATTCTGACAGTTTATTGGACAGATATATCTGTGAATATTGATGTTTTGTAGTTTTTCAATCACTTTGGAACCGATAGGAATAAGAAAGGTTGTTTTACTGCCTGTTTTCAAAGCATCATTTGGTACAGGTGCTGTTGTCGGGAGGGTACAAAGAGATAGAAAGCCGCAGGAGTGAAAAGGGGTAAAGCCTGGGTAACTGAGACGTATACGATATTTAAAGCAGTAATATACGGTCATTTTAGTCTTCTCTTTTCCCTTATCTAAACCACGCATCTTTCGCACAGTTCGAGAAGGACGTTGAATACTCAATAGGAAGTTTACACTTTAAGACTATTTATTTCTGTAACGGTGAAGCTGTTCTGGCAGAATAAATATTAAAGAGGATGAACAACAGCGTTTTTACAAAACGTGATGTATAAACTTTCAATAGAAACCATTGGTCAGAATTTCAAATAAGAGGCAGAGAGCGTATTGCATATAACTGAGAAAAACATCTTATTTCACTTCCTCTGTGTATATACTCAGGACTCAAATGGAAGTTTTAAGCAAGAAAATAAATATCCGGAATTGCTTTGAGGTAAACTGATACGGAGAAATTGAAAAACAAAAAGGGAGAGTGCCAGGCATGGCGAAGTGATCAAGTGGAAGAGGAAACCGAGAGGGTTCTAAGGAGAAGACAAAAAGCTGGGTTGGATTGGGAGATCACATTAAGAGGCGGGAACATGAAACCTATGAGAAGGAATGGGGGAATGATCATCTATCCTCCAATCCTCATCCAGCAGCGAACGTAAAAATCTGCTCATGAAAAGCAATGGATTTCGGATTCTTTTCTGCGCCGTCATCCCCTCTTTTTTATTTTATCTGCAGCGTATAAAGAGGAGAGTTAATAGCTTACAAGTTTAAAGTTCCAAGAGCTCTAATCGGCTATAACACCATGTTTGGCAATTCTTCACATATTTGATTTGATAGAGACATTATTTCACTGCTGCAATAAGAAAGCGAACGGCGTAGTTCTTCAGGCTTATAATTTTAAAATGAAGAATGCTAAATTCGATATCGCGATGGTTCTGCGATAACGTGTGAATCTCGTATTCGGTTGCTTCAGATTCGATTCCCAGTGACCACTCATTGAGACCATAGGTCTCTCATGATTTCCGGGTCGAAAGGCGAATGACAGCGTGGTTTCTCACCTACCACAATGTTAATTCAATCACTTCCTCGCCCGCCTTGTTAGCGTGGTGGTAGCATGTCTGGCTCAAGTTCAAGAGGTGCCGAGTTCGAATTTCAGTCAGGATGAGTTACCTGGATAAGGTCTTTTCCCGGGTTTTCCGTTATCCTGAAAGATTAATGTCCAGTAACTCTAAGCTCTATGGACCCTGGGCTCATTTGAGCATCATTTCACCCATTCCGTTCATCGTCCTTTCTGACGTAGGAGTACATAAATTACAAAAAATCACTTCCTCTTCATTAGTTATCAACGTTTAGGCATGCTTCCTGGCTATGTGACCTATTTTTGGTTTTATTTGAGTAGCAGTAATGGTTGCTGAAAATGACCACAAATGTGGTCGAAAACGTTCAGAGTTCAAGAACAACAGAACTTAACTGAGTACTCTTCTGTATCACCTACTAATACAAAACCAAAAACAATGCCCCACTTTAAATAAACAATAAAAACAATAAAAATTAAATAACAATTAGAACTACAGCAGGTAATACTGTTCAAAGAATTTCAAGATATTGACCATCTATGTTAATTAATATTGATTTTATTGTTGAACAAATTTAAGATTAATATTTGGATATGATTATTTATCATATGGTTTAGTGTATATTATTTGTATTTATTCTTACAATTGGATTAAACCATGAATGAAATCAAGGTTGTAGTATTTACAATGTGACCTGTACCAGTACCGGGCAGATGGCGTGAATGCTTACCGTCCGAATCTGTGCTGTGGATACTAGTGTGGCCGATAGCTCACTCACACCCTCTCTATGCAGCCCCAGCATGAGAGGGTCTTTGAACCTAGACATTTTAGGGACTTTGGTGCAGCCTGTTGGGGCCTGCAGTCCCCTGCGCTTCCTTCACGTTATCCACTCCTCCCAATAGTCATTATGAATACATGTAGGTCTAAGTTTGCGAGGTGTTTTCTTTCTGGTATAATTCTAATAGGGTTAGAATGCTAGATTCAAGTAAAACCACGCCATGATAAAGTAACAATATTAAGGTCAGATCTTACTTTGAAAACAAAATACTATATATAAATATGCTATATTTCCTTTCATCAGGGTGCTGTGAATTTCTTGTTAATGAGGGAATCGGCACTGCAGATAAACAGTCTTCAACCGTTTCATAGCGATCGTTCACGTCCAGCCTTTAATGAACGCAAGGAAAGAGTAGATGAGATCATTAAGGAAGATCGACGTTAGCTGTGGACGAGCTTTCAGCAGAACTTGAAATTTGATACAATGCAGGGCAGAGTTGGATATTATTAACGGCTTCGGCCTCGAGAATTTTGCGCCTTAATCAAAGAAAATTCGCAACAACACAAAATATTTGCACATAGAAAATATTAAACGAATTTTAACAGTATCTGAATGGCATTGATTGACTTTAATTAGGGGCGATTATAAACTAGTCACTTTCAATCACCTTGCAAGCGTGGGACAGCGTCGGGGTTCTTCTTCCCTATAATAGACAACTCTTACAGAGGGCTACAACTGGGCCAGAAATAGAACACCTACTTGTTGTTGCAGAGATCCAGGGTTCGTATTCTGGCTAAGGTTGGGAAATTTTCTCTATCCAAAAGTATTGCCCATCCACCTCAGAGTTACTGGGGTATGAGTATGTGCTTGTGTATGTGTTTGTATGAATTCTAATGTCCCACAACTAAAGAAAACCCACAGTAGACGAGTTATAGCACAATTATGTAATATATTCTAGAAGTAAAAATACACTCATATAAAGTTTGTAGCAAAATGCGGATATAAATACATCAATTAAAACAAGTTATCTAATTCTATACCTATCTTCTTAGCAACATCCTAATGCAATCAAAGTACGTCATAGATTTAACGCCTTAAAAGCAGAGAACCATTTTTTATGCAGAGCTAAAAAGGCGTTTCATCAGATAGGAACTTTCAGGCGGGAAAATTCCTTCCGTAACAATGTGGAAAACATTAAGAACAGTTTTGCCATAGTATGAATTAATTTAATTTAGAACAAAGATATTGTCCATTACTGATATTCATAGTATCATAGATACTATGATACTCATAGTAAACATAGTGTTTACTACTGGCGTTCGCTGGCGGTTTGCTTCTATCGTTAAATATTGAACACGGGCATGGCTAAAGATTAGAAAACATATCTCACACGTAGAAGAAAATATATATTTTGGAAGTAGAAGGCCTTTCATGAATAAAATGTTTTATTATTTTATCAATTCTAAAAACTGGTCATCTTATACTAATTTCATATATATTATTTTATAATTTTTATATTCAAAAAATAGTTATTTCTTCGGCAGTTATTGGTATTAATAAAATATCCTTTCGGAAAGTTCTATTATTTTCCAGGGTACGGAAATGCTTTATTCCCGTGTTAAAGCTCATTTTTAATACTCTTCACAGTACAGTTGTTATAATTTTAGTAAACTTAATTTTGTTTTAATGTGGAATCTTTTGAATATAAGAATTCCAGACTAATTCATATTCTAAAATTTTTAATACCCTTGCACCACACAAATCATACTGCCCCAGCAATGCGCATGGACCTTGTGTTTTACTAAGATGGGATATGTAATAATTATAAAACATAATTCCAACAGTCAAAACACGTGGATTATTATCTGAAATTATTTATCTGCAATTTCCTAAATCTAAAGAAATTTCGGAGTACTTATACAAGGTGCGACTTCTGCCCCTATTTATTGTGATCTATGCAACCCGCAGTTTTTAGTTTAATGTGAAAAAATTGACCCCTTTAGCATAAAAGCCATTTTTGCAGCTCTGCTCTTCTATTCGGTACTCTACGCACTCAGCATTAATACTTACAGCCCTGAATGAAGACCAAGGATTTGCGAAAAGCTTAAACGGTTTTTCATGCATATAACACTAGCAAGGTGGTAAAGCCATGCTTTCCTAAAGGCAACAGAGAGAACGTGGCAGCTGGCGGAGTGGGTTAGCATGCTGGAATATGGTGATCCGAAAGCTAGATTCGAAAACACGTCATACAGCTTCCCCCCCCCCCCCCCCAATCTCTATTTCCTGCATTTTAGCTGCTAATTTGTTTATTGCTGCAACTGGTTCACTTTTGAGCCAAAGAAAAAAGAATTACAATCCGATAAAATGAGGGATTTGCTCGTCATATAATTTGGACTGAGCTCAGTCTAACGTCAGGTAATTGAGGCCCTCGACATTTAAAGGATAACCACAGACTATCTTTATCTTATATTAGGAATCATGTTAAACTTTGTGGTCCTTAAAAATCTGTACCATATATGTGTTGTAAACCATGTTGAGTAGTTTACTTTCATTTTCTAGCAGGATGTCGACGATATTAAATCTAATAGTTTTTGTTTCATGCTTAGGTATATCTTATGTTTCACTTAGCATTTGCAAAACGTTTGAAATTTGGTTGAATTGGTCAAGCACAATACTCACTGTAATAAAATATATATTAGGAACTATACATTTATAACTATCTCCCAGAGGAAAACATGGCTATTATTGCATTTTGTACACACTTATAATTTTATAAAAGTGTTATTTGTATTATAATATCAAATTATAGACCCCAACAGATAAAACAAAGGGTAATAAAATGTTTGATCAAATCATGGATGGTTTAAATTCAAGTTAAACTTGCAGACTGGTGAAGCAGCATTTTTGATACCACTTAGTCAACGTCACGTTGCTAGGGAGATATCCTATATGAATAACCGCAGACTTGAGACCCACC
Source organism: Mantis religiosa (assembly GCA_030765055.1). Taxonomy (NCBI): domain Eukaryota; kingdom Metazoa; phylum Arthropoda; class Insecta; order Mantodea; family Mantidae; genus Mantis; species Mantis religiosa. The sequence goes on from CM060952.1 coordinate 164,076,137, forward strand.
TCGAATCTTTACACGCTCTCTACAGCATTACACAGTGTTTTGAGCTCGTTTTGGTAGTTTTAACACAAATAAGAGAACAGCACTTCCATTACAATTACTGAATGAGCTAAAAGCTGCCATCATTTGTGACGGAAGCGTGTACTATCTACCTAATTCTTAGCATTTTGTGACTTGGCTGTTCAATGAAAACATGTACTGGCTGAAGATTCAAATCCAATTGGTCCCACTGTGTGGATCTGCCATTTTGTATTACAAAGTTATTGTCAACTGATGCATGTGATAGGCTGTTCCTTCAGGGCCGTGTTTAAAGGCGTACGTGAATGCAATCTAAAGAATAAAAGTTTGTAAACTCGTCTAACATTGTTACTGCAACCTTCTCTTCTGGGTATGATGCTTTTGGAATCGACATACATAATGTTTGCTTTCACTTATGCACTGAAATATCTACCCATTCTCTATGAACTGTTCTACAAATCATCCATTAGAAGACATTCAATAATGGCATAAGTGACAAATTTTGCTTAGCGAGTTGCATAAATTCAAAAATAAATAGGGGCAGGTGACTCACCTGATATTTTCCTGTTTTCTTTCTTCAAAAGCCTAGTCTGCCCTATGTTGCATCAAAGTGGAAAGATACTGAACTTTTGAGTGCTGGTGTGACAGACTCTAGTAAAGTTGATGATTCTAGCGAGGAATTCTGCCTCTTTGCATTATACTTGACCTGATATTGCGCTTCAAGACCAAGTTTCACATTAACCTACATTTACAGCGCATAAATTATAGCGTACATCCATCAAGAGGGATGGCGCTAATCCATGCAGCTTCCTACCTCTTGCCTCTCCGATACATTTCAGAGACCAAAAGTCACGTTTAAGTCAGCTACAGAGCTATAATTACTGATATCAAAGCTAAATGTAACGATGAATGAAATCTTACTAGCTTGAATCATAAACACGGTAGGAAAAGCGGAATAATATGATCCCATTAGAAGCAAATTGGATCATATGCAGGCATTTGCTTTCAAATTACCAAAGACGTTTAGCTATTAAAGTACATAGTTTAACAATAAACTATGTACCCTTGTTCAATGGAATGATTGCATCCAAATGTAATTAACCATATAGTCACTTAAACACTTTACTATGATTAAACATACAACCCATGTTATTACTTTAAATAAAACAGTAATGCATAAAAAGCAATATCGTTAACTGCTTTGGATTTGGAAACTTGCGAGTTTGGCCAAAGAACGAAACTTTTGCGAACATTTCATAGTTCAATATTGTGCTTTGACCTGAAACACGCTACCTAACGAATACCCAAGTAATAGAACATTGCAAGAGGTTAAATGCGAATTTGGCATTAACTTCTTCTTCTTCACTTCAAGGGTTAGGCAATGCTGCCTGTTCCGGCTTAAAACATGTCTGACCATCGTTTTCGTGGTCTTCCCGGATGTCTCTTTCCTCTAGGTTTATAGTTTATAACTCTTCTTCAGATCCTATTTCTCGGCATTCTCTCAATATGCTCTCACCATTCATTTCTATAATTTATTATTTTTTCTTCTAAAGAACTTACTTCTAAATTTACTCTTATTTTTTCATTTGGAATTTTATCTAAAAGAGTACATCCCTTTACTGCTCTTAAAAATCTTATTTTGGCAGCCTGTATCTTGTTTTTGTCTGCTTTTGTTAATGTCCATGTTACAGAACCAAAAAGAAAAGCAGGCACAGCGAATACTTTATAAAATTTCATCCGTGTTTCTTTTCTGGTTTTAGTTTTTAGGCTTCTATTTATTATGCCACATATTTGTTGAAACGTTGGTAATTTATTTTTCAAATCATTTTCATATTCATAACTGACATATGTTCCCAAATATTTAAAACCCGTAACTTGCTCTAAGATAATATAATCAATTACTATTTTGGTTCTAATAGTGTCTTTACCTCGAAACGCCATTGTTTTTGTTTTATTTGTGGAAATTTTGAAATTATAATTCTTACATAACTTCTGTAAAATATATGCTGCTCTTTGCAGCTCGTCTTCAGGTTTACTTATAATTATTTGGTCATCAGCAAATAGCATCGTCTTAAGAATAAAATTTGGTGCAGGATGAATGCCTTCGTTAATCTTTAACATCCACTCTCTAATCAGATCATCTATATAAATTATGAATAAAATAGGAGACAAACTGCAACCCTGTCCCACACCTTGAATTGTATCCATTTACTATACATTCCATTTCCAATATGTATGCTGATTGTTGTATCTTGATATATAGATTTTAGAACTTTAATGAGATGATTTGGTTAGCCTCTTCGAGTCATGATTTCCCACAATTTTTTTCCTATTTACATAATCAAACGATTTTTAATAATCAATAAAAGCTACATGTGTTTCCAGATTAAATTCTCTTCTTTTTTCTATTATCTGCTTAACTGTAAAGGTAGCATCTGTACAGGATCGTCCTTTTCTAAAACCATTTTGTTCTTCTAAAAGTAGGACATTAACTTTATTTCCTAAATATCTAAAGGTTTGTATTTCCTTTTCAAGCAGGAATTCCTGTCCGAAAACGTCTCTTGTTGGACAATATGGTAACTTAATTGATGTTGAGACTGTCTTATAAACCCATTAATATGCAAACTATGCTATTATTAGCGCAATGCGAGTAAAATATTTGTGCCTGATAAAAGTTGAACCCCAACCTGCCTTTTTGTTGTATTTATTTACTTCATTATTGATCATCATCATTATTTATCATCAACATTATCATCATTATCATCATTATTATTATGACCGCGCCATGGCTGAGTTGTTAGACCGCTTGGCTCTCACCTAGGCGGCACGGGTTCGATCCCAGGCGATCGCAATGTGTGATTGGTGGTGGACAACATGGCGCTGGAATGGTTTTCATCCGGGTCCTGCGATTTCCCCCACCATCATTCCACCAATTGCTCCATCAATCATTCATATGAGTCTTTGGTCTCACCCCTCAACCCTGATTTCATCTCACGTCAGAAACTTCGGCTCCGTCGCTCTGTGGGAACTCAAGCGCCTCCTAACGTTAGCATTGACGAGAAAGGGAGAAAATATTATTATCATTATTATTATCATCTTATCACAGTAAGAATTTTTAGAATAATACACGCAGCAATAGATATTCTGAAGATACATATGCCAAAGTAAGCCAATATGTGTACCCCCAATATGAGCTTCGTAATGGACTTGAAGGATGAGAGTTCAAAATTCTTTTGTAACTTAAATGTAATGACCTTAAACGCATAACTCATGCCTGTAATTTCAGTGGAATATTTATTAAGTATTCGACTAATGAATTGATCAATCAATTACTTCATATAATTAGCCCCTGTTCATTTTTTTCTGGTGTGAGTCGCCAAGATCTTAAGGCTTCAGAAATAAATGACACTGTATTCTTTACAATAATAATTTTATTTTAAAATGTGTATTTTTCAATTTATTCCATTGTGAACCCAGTTGCATACTCAATACCCAATGCATATGTTTTATATCGCAATACTGATGCCCTTATTGAACTTGAGATAATGATATTGTTGGTACACACCAATTCTCCTGTCCCTCAAACAGTTTGCAGTCAGCAATAATCGAACCTGTCTAACGTGACACTTAGCCAGTTAACTTAAGTGCAGTTAACTTGAAGCCAACTGCTTAAAAATCCCATGCCTGCTTATAAGTTTACCATCCGCAATATTAAATGTGCCTCTTTACATTCTCCCGCAAACCCGTATACAACGCTATTATTCAATTTCTTCAAGGAAGTGATTTACAGGTTTAGTCTCTCCCACTTCTCTTAAGTTTTCCTTTATTGTTTGCCTCTGTATGCATTTCTTTTTAATTCTACGTCCCCCAACGATAGGTCATATCGGACGATGAATAAAATGGGTGAAATGAGGCTCAAATGCGTCCAGGGACCATGCAGGTCAGAGCTACCCAACATTCGTCTTTAAGGATACGGGAAAACCCGGAAAAAATCTTATCCAGGTAACTCACCCTGACCGAGACTCGAACTCGAGACCTCTTGAACGTGAGGCAGACACGCTACCATCTACGCTATCGAAGTGGGCTCTCTGTATGCATGTAACAATACATAAACAATACATAGAAGTGTCATTAATAAAATGTATGTGAACGATGGGACTTTCCCTTTGGACCTTCATTAATTTCGAACTTCAGTAAATCAATTACCTCATAAATAATTGTTTACATATTACATGTGAAACAGGCCACCGTCATTGTATAGATAGCAAATTCCTTACAGACCATATAATTAGGTAAAAAGAAGGCTATCACCTACTCGTGCCACTAGAAACAGATGCGCAGAGTCGGAAGCAGAAAGAAAATAACAAAATTAAAGACAAAGATGGGAACTAAATAATTCCTAAGACTTAAATAATAAAACAGTTTTCTGTCATAAATAGTATATCACCTGATTTAGGAACATACCTTTGTTTCACGTAAGACAAAACACTGAAATAGGCTCTTCTCCAATGATCTCCGGAACATAACCTCCCTCCCCTTTCTTACCCTGCAACTGACACTAGGGGCGCCAGATCTTCTCTCCATTTAATTTTCTCATCCCCAAGCACCGAGAAACTAATCCCCTCCATTTACAACTTCCCCTCAATTTTCCCAGCAACTCATCATTTACCGCTTTTACTGCCTCTTCACAATATATTTTCTGCTACTCTCCTTCACTTTCTCTTCCTTCTCGTCCCAAAAGCATTCGGTAATTATAATCATCATCCCATGTTTTAGAAAAGAGAAAAGCATTCGCATTTGATTCTTTAAATACCCACCCTTTAAATCCAATTTCTACAAAAACTCTTCTCCGTCCAACATTTTAACGTTCATGCCTCTCATTTATGTGCGATTCCATATTTTCTTGTTTCTTTCTTTTTTGTTGCTAAGTAGGTACAATTACCGAAGATGGTGAAAGGATTACCAGGGATTTAAGAAATTCGAACTTCCTCACTTACCGTCTTCCATGAACTTGGATTGAAAGTTTTCCCTATCCTTTGCTTTTTCTTTAGAAAGTCTTAAATTATGTACATTCTGCAGTAGTGGAGGATTTTAATTCTGTTCTTCTCTTCATTAGTTAATTTAAAATCCAGAGCATTATCCATGCTTTCGATTTCAGCTGATGTGCTTAACTAAATCTTTCTTACGCCTTTAGAGATAAGAGACTATATGCTTCTTTCCAAGACACATCAAGTCATTGTTGTTTTTTATTAGCTTTTACTGGAAGGTATACAGGTGAAGCTTATCTGGAAAGTGTATGGTCCTAATGGTACATTGCATGTTATATTTATACTTTTATCTACATTCTGTATGAAAATCATATGAACTTAGACTAGATCTTAATTATCCATTAAACCTTCTCTTGAATTTTTAAAACAGACATTGATTATGATGATCAGTAATGTGATTCGTGCAACCGACTGTAGCTACAGATGGTAATAAATTATTTATAAAAATTAAAACATAAACTTTGAATTATATTCAGCAAAACATAACAATAATAACACAATTAATGAAATACTTAAATTGTTAATTTACATTTAAAATTAACCAGAATATTTAAAAGACATTGAATTGTATAGTTATTTATATAATTAGACTGACATTGCTATTAACGTGTTCACGGCACTAAAGCGAAAGACGTTCCTATCATGTGATTCAGCTCCACGCGGGAAGATGTTCCGATGTCTCTAATTGGCAAAAGTGAGATAGCTGATTCAAACCGAATGGAAACGGGTAGCAATGAACTCTGTTCTAGTTAATGAAGGATACCAGGTAGAGGGTGCTTGAAACAATGTAATATGCCAATTTAAGTTAAGATAAAAATGGCTGCAGCATACTTCATCCACACAACGTTTCCAAATCTGCAATTCGATGAATACAGCACACGTTTGGCTAAATTGGCGAGTTAACTTTATCCAAATCTTAAGGGACTGGCACCTTCAATCACAGAAATATCCTAGAATAGGTACATTAACATGGCATTATTGAATAAATACTAATGAATATACCTTTTACATTGCTAGAGAAAATTGCTAGAGATCACCTCCCTTTTACGAAGGCTTCTTTTATTTGAGGTATCTGATTTTAAACAGATATTCATAAGTTGACCGTATATGTTAAAGCTATTGTCCAGAATTAACCTCCACCTCATTACATTTGACGGACGAACCAGAAAAATATGTCCAGATTTTTTGCAGCATCAAGTAGCAAAATAAATTTTGTAATCACTTAAAATTACGAACTTTGTCCCTCCGTGTATGAACAGGAGCTTTTCGTAGCTCTTCACCGCTAACTTAAGATAGTTTTATTTATACAGGTTGTTTCAAAACGACACTGAACGATTATAGCGTAATTTATAACTTAACTAGTCCGAATTCCGGTGTCGCACATTTGAAATTCTATTAGGTATAATTCTATGCAGCATTAAATATTACATAATTTTGTAATTAGGCAGCGCAGGTACCACTGGTGTGCGAATTTCAAAAGTTGTTATCGGGACGTACCGGCCACGAAAACAAAAACATTACTCCTTGCTCTTTATCAGTAACCCTCAACTCGCTTTCAGGTAATGGGGCAAAGGGCAAGTTATTTGTACAAAAGTCGACTAATAACTCGGACAGTTGCAGGATTGCTCTTCAGTGTAAAAGTACACATTCCGTCCTAACAGGGAGGATTTTGTGCGTACTTAGCAAATCCAAGCAATATGAAGCGCTATACAAACGCCGAAATAACGGATATGGTTTTTATGGAAGGAAGAGCTCAAGTGAGTTCAACGAACGCACGATTAATTTAGTTTCCTTAACAATATGTATTGTAAAATTGGTTACGTCAGTGATAATATTCATTTATGATCTTATATGTACAATACTTTCAACCACTTACTGTAAATATCAACAGCTTCCTTTTAAGTTGCAAATCCTTTATTTAGTATTATCAAACGCATGGCATAAAATGCTCGTCTTATTGTATAAGCAATTTACTTTCGGTTAATTTATCTACAATTCTTTGATGCTATTTTCTGTTCTGTTTATCATTTAATGCTTCCATCCTCAACCTCACTAACATTAACTTCCCTCTAAAAGGTTTAAGCTGCGTATGTCTACCTACTTATTTGCCATCATGGACTGTTGTAACGGAATTTTGAAACACGCTAAAGACCCGTAAGCAGTGATAAAGCAACAGCTTCTTTATTGCGGTTTCATAAGCCAAAGGGTTTCTTAATGGTAGCAAGATACTGCGGCGTCCGCCGGTATGTTTACAGTTACAGCAACCGTCACGGCGTGTGAACTACACCTGCGAATTCCGACAGCGTGAGGCACGCGTCGTTATTCCTGTGACTACCTAATCCATACTCATTCTGGAGCTTCTTTTTATGTGGCTCTATTGTCGGTAAAAACTATCTATATGTGTCGCATAGAAGCTGAGCAACTCCTTATTGTCGTTTTGAAACGCCCATATATTTATTTGTTGACTAAATTTATGGGTATATGTTTTGACAAAATTCGCCAATTATTTGTGACTTCAAAAACAAGTCAATGTAGAAATGTTACCTTATTATTAATAATAAACAAAATGATCTGCAACTTTGGAGAAAAACATTGTGTAGCTTATACATCTGCCGCAATTGCTTTTAATTTCAATATCAGTATAGTATACATAAGGATAAAATACGAATCAGAGAACTGTGCATTTATTTTCTTAATGCTCTGCACGAGATTAGACACCCCTTTAAGGCTTCCATTGTTCCAACTGTTTCTACGAGTCCCTGCTGTTGAATATGTAGGAGGTAGAATAATATCGCCCTTGGTTTACAACAAATGTAGCAATCAGATGCCTCTTCCGGAACGATCTGAAAGCTTCACTACTCCGTTTGCTTTGAAGGCTTTACTTTCATGCAACGTCGACAAAATAAACTGTAGTGCTCGCTAGCTCAGAAAACCTCCTCTTCATTTGTCAGCAGCATTCGTATTTCACTTTTATATATAAAACGCATTTTATGTCTTCTATTGGTTTGTTCCTTATAAGTTTTTATACCCTGTGCGAATATTTATGAAACATACGTGGAAAAATTAAGATTATTTTAAGGAACTTGTTCTCACTATAGTTTTCTTGGATTAAAATTATGTTAGAAACAGTTTAATATAGTACACATTTTCTCTCAAATGTCAATTATTTATTAAGCTTAATGTTATTTATTTTGGTCTCATTTTGCATCGTCATTACACAACAACTTCTCCAAGAAACTTTCAACTAGCACAGGTCTGAAGTACAACTGCATGTCAATGTTCTCTTGAAGTAATGTCGATTAATTATGCTATACATTGTCATGAAAAAAATTACAGAATTGAAGAAAGATATTTTAAGATCTATGAATGGCTACTGACTTCTCCTGAAATAACAATTCTCTTTAACTATCAAGAACACATTTCAAAGTCACAAACCCATTAACTAACTTCTTTCACTTCTAGGTAAGGCTTCGCGAATGATCAGCCGTGTCAAGTTAATTAAGATCGAGCTTTCGACCATTGCAAACACCATGGCCTTCTTCAGTATCAGGCCGAAAGCTCGACGTTTATTAATTTGACAGGGCGGATCACCCGCGAAGCCTTGATTAGTAATGCTCGCCGTGAAACCTTCAAGTCCTACATTCTGTAACAAATTTTACTGTGGGTGGCACACAGTTCCACGTTGGGATGCCAATTTGAAACAAAATGATTGGCGAACAAAGAGTTCTACGTTGAGGCTACAGTCTGAAGCAATTTTGTTTAGCTCAGGGTTAAGCAATGAGTTTTCTCACAGGGTATGCGTGGATATGTGTGAGAAGGACAGTTTAATGACACTGGAATGCCCGTTTCAAACTGATTTATTGACGGCTTCTTTTTATCAGAGCATCGAACTTGAAGTTGCCGAACAAGGATTACCAATAAATCACTGTTCAGAGAGACTGAAGGTGGAATGCTTATTACTCGATAAACTTAATTCGTTCTTCACGTACATATAAAGCGACAAATATCTTCTCTCACCTCTTTTGGTCTGTACTCAACGAAGACAGAAGAAGTTGACCGCCCTAATCGGCTCCACGCCGTGGACTGACTTAGTGGCTTACCAGCCACGAACTGACTAAATGACTACAGCTGCGTGTGTGGGTGTATATATCACTTTCACTTTCTGAAAGCCCGCTTCATTCAACCAAAAGTTCCCCTTGTAACAATTTTGTCTTTGTCATTATTAGGGAACGAAGAATACCTCATTCAACAAGTAAAGGGCTATCCTTTAGAAATCTGCTAAGGACACTGTTTCTTACGTTTCTTTTGTTAAAACAACTTATTCGCCCCAAACTGCTATGCGACTCAACTGCCCTTGCACAACCACCAACATTCCTTTGACATACATCATGATTCTTTATATTCTTTCACTTCGCCTGAGGTTTATCCATGTATAACATCACACTTATGCCATTACAATATTCATTTTGGTTTACAAAGTGGGATTGCTCAGTTGGTTTCTTCTGTGGCCCATATTCGGAAGGCCCGGTTTCGATTCCCATGGCTGACCTACATGACTCATGGAATTCTTTCGAAGGTTTTCGGGGTCGCAAAGTGAATGCTGGATAATCATGAATTTCCTTTCCTTCGATTCATCTCCATTATCATTTCACATCACCTTTCATTTGATGGGTGTCTTGGCACTGCATGGCAGGATGATATGCTGTTGGTAAACACCTACGCCTTCGGTTGGACTGCTTCCGGTCTCCGGTCCGACCTGATAAGCCGTTTCTAGATAGCATGGGCTGCCGGAGAGTTTCCAAATAGTAAATAGTAGGGTCCTGCCCTCCTGACTGTTGTAACTCCTTGGGTCAAGGGTTTCCTAAGAAGTCCCGGGAACTAGCCTGCGGAGCTAGTAGAAGGTGTGCTAGATCACCAGGTTATTCCACCGAGGTTATTCGGTAGTTTTTCCTGAGTGGTTGACGCGCGTAAATGGCGTATCCACTTCCACCCGTCTTGACATTGTTGATGGGTGGGGGCGTTTTTTAGACTCGACGCCCCAAGAAAAGAGCCCCCGGAGTTTTCCATCACTTCCGGGTTGTTAGAGGCCGGAGACCTCGGGATTTCAGGTAGAACCTCGTAATGAAACATGTCTTCTCTCGCCTCATCTTTCTTCCCGGCGATGCTCCATTTGGGGCGTAGGTACAACAAACCACACGTTTCAATGCATTCTAAATCCTAGTATGCTAGGAGTATCATTTCAGATGTTTTGAATCCTCTGTACGGCAAAAGTTTTAAAGAAAGTATTTCAAGTGCACCCAATCGTGCAGTTCAGTATTTACTTCAATCCTGCATGAGCGGCGATGAGCATGACGCTGGAGTCATTTATCCATTTAGCTGTTGCACCAGTGATCCGGAAATATTTTGGTACAGTCATCAGCAGCACTTCGTGATAGCGACAGTCAGATTGCGAAAAATATGGATTTTAATATAACTTCCCGACATTCTAGAGATGCAGCCCTCCGAAAAATGTTGCAGCACTCTATTGCTACTGGCAAACTGCAAATAAATACAAGTTCAAATTTCTTACGAAAAAACACTTTTTCCCGGTTATCTCAAATATTACAGCTGCTGGTTACGGCCAAATTTAATTACGATGACAGCATTCACTTTGTTCTGGTATATCTTAATATCGATACAAGAATGTTTAATTACCTTAAAATTCTTATTATAGTTGAAGAAGTTGTTAGTTTTCCAGCATGTTTATTATAATATGGGTATCTAACAACCAAGAAGAATATTAAAGTTTCTCACCTGGATATACTCGTACTTTCGTAAGTAAATACTACTAATGATTTACTTTGGTTATATATCAAACAGGTAATTTAGCAAACCCAACTCATAGGAATAGCAGAAACGGAGAGCTCTACATGGAAAAGACCTCGTGGCATATAAGCCAAGGTTCAACGGTAGATAGCAAAGAAGCTCCCGAACGGTGGTAGCTGCCAAAGTGCCATATGCATCTTTCGGAGCTGCTTCATTTTCTATTTATTAGATCGGTCAGCAGTAATATATGCTTTGCAGATCTGGGAGAACAGATACAAATTAATTATAGAGTAATAACATTATAGAGAAAGGACAGTGTGCCTCGTCTGAACTAATACTGTGTTACTGCACTAATACAAATGTGACACTGAACTAATAAAATGGTATACGAGGGCTGTTCAATAAAGAAAGATCACAACTTTTTTTTTGACAACGTATCTTTACTCATCCTCATAATTTTGATGGTCCTTCTAAAATAGTCTCCCTTGAATGCGACGCACTTGTCCCAGCGTTTCTGCCAGTCTTCAAAGACATGCTGGAAACCATTTTTGACAGATCCTTCAAAATATAGTCCGCAGCCTTCACCACTGCTTCTGATAATGGACAATGCCTCCCACGAAGGCGTTTCTTCAAGTTAGGAAATAGAAAAAAGTCACATGGGGCTAAATCCGGACTTGGGCCGGTGAGGGATGCACTTTACGTTGATTTTTGCAAGATACTCAGCAACAACATTGACAATATGTGGCCGAGCTGGTGCCGCATCCAGCCTGCTTAACGGAAATATGGTCTTTTGCGCCTGATATGGACTTGCAATGTTTTCAGGACATCCCTGTAATATTGTTCAGTTACTGAATGTGTGTGCAGGTACAACATGCTGATAAATCATTCCATGAATATCAAAGAATGAGATGACGCAACTTTCCCAGCAGAAGTAACCACTTGTGGTGGGTGATGATAAAGGAGATTTCCACACTGAGCTTTCAGGGTCAAAATGATGTAGCCAAGTTTCATCAGCGGTGATTACGTTTGAAAGAAACACCGGATCTTCCTCTAACATCAACTTTAAATGCATGTTAGCCCAATTGCAGCGATAGACGATACTGCACATGTCTGAACTTGCCTCGTTCTCACAGGCGGGAACCAAGAGTACCAACAATGAAACTACTATGGCGTGTTTGTCTCACATTAAGCTAACATAATCTAATAGGATTTAATTTAGTTCGAAAAATTATGACAGTAAAAAATTATGATCATTCTTTATTGAACATCCCTCGTACATACTTCAATAGTGAGAATTTATACAGCAGAAAGTAAGAATATAAAAGCAAATTTGGAACAGTAGATCATTCAGAAGGAGAAGTATCATCACTGTATAGCAGGTCGTGTGGTAGTAGTCGATTCAGTCACGTTAGCCGGCGACTTCGGACGCTGGTGTTATACGTCACACAGCTCTTGGAACGTCTTCTCAGAGCTTCTGACACCTGACCGTCGGCCAGTTCAACATTCAAGTTGAATTTTTCAGTTATATAAGTTTTAGTTATAGAAGTTGCTCAAAATCCGAACTCTGATTAACATAATTAATGGAAATTAATCCTCTTTCTACATTAGCTGTGGTGGCTAAGGTTTAGATAAGTAGAGACAGACTGAAAAGTTCAATGCCATATCCAGGATTTGAACCATGATCTCCCATTCAATTAACCTAATAGTGTTTATGAAGCCTGTGACTTGGGTTACAGCTTAGTAATACGCCACAAAAGGTGCGTATCTCATTGTTTATGAAAACCCCTAGTAGTTTATCGGTAAACATAGGAGAATTTAATGTCAATGTGGCATGTTGGCCATGGTAGCTCAATGGTGAAGAGCAGTCGATGGGAGACTGGGATGTACATGGTTCAAATTCCGGCCAGAGCATTGAATTTTTCAGTCTGCCCCTACCAATAGTATTAGCATATATCTGCTGATACCTAAGGCATTACCTTCTTAAAGCTTGCAATATGTAATTAATGATGAAATAAATTTCACGTTACTGGGAAATGTAAAAAGTGTGATGGGATAGAATGCATGAATGGTTAAAAGAATCCTATGCAAACATGTGTAGAGCTTTGTATTCTTTTTTTTCTCTCTCTCTCCTTTTGTCTTAACTTTTATGGCTGCTCTTTAACAGATAAGGCTTAACATCTCATTCTCCACTGGTATGAAAGACGCTTAATTTTTCTAAGAAGCATTTTTATTGTACTTTAGGTTCGTTTGCATTCAGTAAGCTTACGACACGGACCATTGCTTTAATTATCTTACGAAGGAAGCTATGATAGGAATTTTTATGGCCGAAAAGATAAGCACCCTCCTAGGGGTTGCAAACCGCTCCTCGGATACTAGAGGCTAGCATATTATCTCTAGATCATGAAAGAAGATCTTAGAAGCGTTAAAAAGTATCCCGTTAGAAAATAAGGTATTGGATTTTTCTTAAAATTTCTTGCGATTTTAAAATACCTCATTTCATAAAGAAATTGTGCACGGAAAGTCTATTTACGTCCTCTTAGATTATCAGAAATTAAAGCTAATACAGCCAGTTATAATAGTTTAAATAAAAATTTAATAATTCAGCGAGAACGTTAATTATGAACCTAGACCGCGAGCATAAATTTAAATTATAATTGGCGGCTAAACAACCATATGAATGGGTGTTTCTGGATTACCATTATTAGTTTTACATTCATTAACAGGAATAGCTTTATATTATCAAGAGTATTATGTATGTAAATTAAATTTCACTTCGTGCGCATTATAATACGTCATTAGGGCAAAAATGGCCTTAGTTCAGTGCACTTTAAAGAATGGTCTACACGGAGAGGTACTATTCACTTAGCGACGCAGTCACGACCGCGCAGAAAATATGACGTGTGCTGTCTGCCCAGGACAAGAAGGCAAGCTACAGGAATGTGTAGCGTAATCACTTTTTCTGTCCGCACGGTGTTTATGCTCGCCTTCCGAGTTTCACAAGAATGCTAGGTTCGTTTAAAGTACACAAGTTTTGTCAATACAACTCACCCACACATAATTCCTATCACTACATTTACTGTAACGGGCATTATATCTGGCAACATGAAGGAATCATATGCACTCTCATACACTCATTTCGTAATAAACATATACACTACCAAAGGAGATATACAGTTCAAACCCCTCTGCCCTTCATTCGTCTCTTGCCTTCTTGTGCTGGGCAGACAGTATGTGGAAAAAGGCAAAAAGCATTTTAGGTACATAAGGGAGATGCGCCCAGTACCGCACAGTGCCCAGTACAGAACAGTGTCAGTATCTCGTAATTGCCGATTGATAGTAGAAACTCATGGTGTGTATTTAGACAAACAACTACCTTTATTACCTACGGAAAGTTCTCCCTCCTCTTTGACCGTTCAATCACAAGTAATTGTTCAGAGAAGTCGTGTAGTGAACTGGAGCTGTGCTGTTAATAACTTGACATTGCTGCTGCCTTGTGCGGTGAAGAACTACTTAAGTATTTCTACTCATATTATTTGGTATTAAGTAGACTATACAAACTCAAAATACAGTGTGGGTTTAAAAGAATCGGGCCGTACTATGACGTGTGATTTGCTCAGTACCGTACGATAGCAGTCTTCCCAGTACCGTGCGCAAAGGTATATTTTTATCCCCTGAACTTGCACTGATATTAGATTAACCTTTGTCTATAGACATTCCTGTCAACATGCAGGCCAAAAATAAAGGAAAATGGCTAGAAGAAAATATGAAACAAGCAATACAGAATGTGATAGAAAGATCAATGAGCTTGGGTTAGCAATATATTGTCACCCGAACGTCGGAACTTCCTAGAAACCGGCCGGCAGCAGCAGGAGACGGTAGGCGTTCGCCACGCCCCCCTCATTTCTCTTATAGCGGTAACGAGGGCTGGCTGGAAAAACATCACTGTGCCGCCCCTTTCAGTTCCACCTGAGTTCTCGAACTTACGGGATATTTCATCTAATCCAGAAGCTTCTCGATTGGCCAGCTGACCCTATATAAGCAACACGTCGGGTCAGTCAGGCAGTTCTTGGTGAGCAGCGAAGCAGCGTCGTGCTAGTGTACGTGCGTCGGAGGAGCTTACGTAATTGCGAGTGCAAAAGAAACTGTAACGGACGAACTGGTGAATCGTAATTGTGTGCATTACGTAATCCTGTGTAATTGGCAAGTGTTCAACTGTAAGTCGGTGGAAATAAAGAACATTTTTGAGTGGTGCAATTGGACTTTTCATTTCACGAACCCACAAAGTCACAATATATTGCCGAAACATTAACATCGACTCTGTATAAGTTATGTTGCAGGAAAAGGCACAAAAACAGAAGAACAAACCAATAACAAAGGGTCGCAAGACTTACATTAATATAAGTATAAATAGAGAACCTAGCTCTAACTCTGTGCCCACAGAAACTGGAAATAATAATAGCGTCTTAGAAGAGTACATGAAAATTAAATTTTCGAACCAAAACCAGTGGCGATTGAAGTGTTCTAACATAGTGTATCATTTGCTTAGAAACCATAGACGAGGTTTGGGTTCAGTGAGTATTGAATGTACAGGGCAAGAGGATATTGATTTTTATAGATGTGATCACTGTGTTTAAAAAATGTTTAATTAGTTCTAAGACTTTTTATTTTGTTGCGATAATCTCTAAAGTACGTTTCGAAAAATATATTATCATGTTACCGTGCTATGTTTTTATCTAAAAATTACAATAAGTATAATAAGAATAATTATGCTGTGATTTTTATGTATTTCCTCTTACTTTATTTAGAAATATGTATTTATTTACGCGTGTCCGGTACTGGGAAACACTTTTTGAGATGCACAGTTATCACTAATATTTACTTTAGTCTTTAACAGTCAACATGACTCGCGTTCATGAATGTTCATTACTAATTATGTTTCTGTATGTCATCAGCTTCATGATAATAATAACACGCTATTTGTTCTCCATTGCATTTTCTTTAGATTTTGGAAAAAAAATATCATTAGGTGTGCGGTACTAGGCGCACCTCCCCTGCTATTAAGGTACCAATTATGAAATTATCTGCACCTAAGCGCCAGTAGAAGCAACATAAAATAAAAGTGACTACCATTACAGCTAGCAATATATGTGATTAATTTGATTAAATTTCTGTACTCAGATTTGTCTATGCGACATTTCCTTGCCAAACTTATACCCATAAAATATAGGAAGTTAAGTTTCCTCATACAAAGCAGAATCCCATAGCTTGTCAATTCAGAAATATGGATTACAATATACTTCCTTTATAAAACAAATCCAGCCTTTACATTTATCAGCTATTAGCTACGTTCCTAACAAGAAAATGGAGGTTAAAGCTAGTTGCTACAGCATGCGTCAATGCTAAGTAGTCAGAAGTGTAGACGCAGTGCGTATTCCAGAAGAGAAGTATTATGCTTGTTCCACATGTGACTAAACGTAGCTCTAAAAATATCGCCGTGTTGTGAGGTGAAATAGCATGCACCATGTCGCCACATAACCGCATCGCGGGAAAGATGACGTCGTTAAACTTTACGATTACTGTGACGAGGACGTTGTGGTACAAAGACAAATACCTGTGGCAACGCATTCAAATATTTCTTCAGCACGAGGCTTCCCAGCTAATGAGTTGGACTGCCATTTAGCTTTTTATTTACTTTTGCAACGGAAAACTTGCTATATATTTGCTTTAAAAAAAGAGCAAAATGAGCATGACTTTTAATGAGCATGGCCAAAACTATGCAAGCAAGCAGTCTCTGTGGTACGACAGAAGTATACAGAGAAGTGGTGTCCTAAAGGGGCGTATTGCTAATACCTACTCGTATATAAAGATGAGCTGGGGCACTTTAGTTAACAAGAGTAGAGATGCAAATATTTATTCAAATTGCCCTGATCCTTCATTGATCTATTTACAAATAAAATTTTATGGCAGAACTCAACAAAGCTAAAATACGAGTACAAAGTAACCTTTGAATGCAGATATGCCTACAGTAACTGATTTCAATAAATTTTATTGCTTAAATTAGAGGTTCTCAATAGCGAAGACATTTTTCACGCAGACCCAAACAATACAGCTAATATATTCGTAATGGATTTGTGTCGCACTACTGTATCAGAAATCAAATACAGTCGTCCTAACTTTGCAAAAATTAAGTTTGAAGAAAAGAAAATGTTGTGTGAAGCCACTTAACTGAGCAAAAAAAAAAAAAAAAAAAAAAAAAAAAAAAAAAAAAAAAAAAAAAAAAACTTAATTTATGTTCTTTCTTTAATATTAGGCTGCTATATACTCTTGTTTTCATTTTTGTGGTGTAATCGTTTAAAAAAACGTTTAAACCTCGACATTCAAACTTATACTAGGAGAGCTGTTCAATAAAAATGATTATAACTTTTTAACGGTCATAATTTTACGCACTACCTCAATCTGTTAACTTAATTTGAAGCAAACACGCCGTAGTAGTTTCACTGTTGGTACTCCTGGTTCCCGCCTGTAAGAACCAGGCAAGTTCAGACATGTTCAGTATCGCCTACCACTGAAATGGAGGTAACATGCAGTTAAAGTTGATATAAGAGAAAGATCCGGAGTTTCATTCAAACGTAATCACTGCTGATGAAACTTGGCTACATCAATTTGATCCTGAGGGCAAACAGCAAAGCTCAGTGTGGAAATCTCCTTCATCACCAACCCCCCAAAGAGCAAAAGTGGTTACTTCTGCTGGGAAAGTTATGGTCTTCTCATTGTTTGATATTCATGGAATGGTTTATCAGCATGTTGTACTTGCACACGCATCAGTAACTGGACAATACTACAGGGATGTCCTGAAAACATTGGAAGTCGGTATCTGTTGCAAAAGACCACATTTCCCTGAAGCAGGCTGGATGCTTGAACACGATAATGCGCGGCCGCATATTGCCAATGTTATTGCTGAACATCTTGGAAAAATCAACGTGAAGTGCATCCTTCAACCTCCCTATAGCCCGAATTTAGCACCATGTGACTTTCTTCTATTCCCTAACTTGAAGAAACGCCTTCATGGCAGTGGTGAAGGCTGCGGAGGCGATTTTGAAGGACCTCTCAATAACAGTTTTCTGCATATCTTTGAAGACTGGTAGAAACGCTGGGACAAGTTCATCGCATTCAGTGGGGACTATTTTGAGAGTGACCATCAAAATTATGAGAATGAGTAAAGGTACGTGTTCAAAAATAGTTGTGATCATTCTTGAACAGCCCTCGTACGATCACAAAGAGTGTGCTCATATATTTCCACTGAGCTTTAAATGGAGTGTATCAAAATTGTGAAAGAAGCTGATCTTTGTTACAAAATGAACGTAATATGCCAACAAGTTTATAAGAAAATAGATTTTACAATCATTTTCCACTCTCAGCATATACCCACGTGCGTCTATCTGAATGACCAGAAATCAAAATTTTAGAAGAGTGGAAAATTCTCTCTGTGACTAGGTAATTTTTTTTTTTTTTTTTTTTTTTGCAAACCTGAGCTTCATGAACTATTAAGAGCGATCTTTACACTACCATTCATTCAAAATTTCAGCCATGTGTCATAGTTACTCTTTTGAATCCTTGGGTCTATCAGAAACACTACCAATATTTATACTACTTCAGAGCACGTGACAATTGTAAGGTGGTATATTTCTTACTCATTTGATACTAGGAGATTATATTCTTTTTATTACTGATAACTCGTTTTACAAATAATTATCAAATTAGGTATTCATTTGCTAGAAGATAATACTCAGTGAATTATAATACCAATATCTAAAATACGTACCTTACGAATAAATTATAAATATGCAGTAATATTAATAACTTCACGCGTACGGTGGTATAGAATAGAATATCTTTCTATTCTAATACCTATTTCTTTTTATGGTAATTTTCCTATGAATAGACAAATAATTATGTTCCAAAAGATCATAACAATTATGAACAATTCAAAAAGACTGAAGTGCAAACAATGATTTGTGAAATTTTAAGAATTTCGATCATTGTGAAAGCCAATGGTTTAATTTATATACAATTTGAGGTACTACTATTAATCATTTATACTTGAAAGTAATCATTGTGGATATAAAGCTGATGCCACATGTTGTAGCATAGAAAATACGTGTAACCTCTTCGCACGCATATAAAATATCTAATTAAGTGTGAAAGTGACATGGTGATAGAAGAAATTGGAAAAATGCTACATTTAGGGCAGGTTTGAGCTTCCAAATTATATTATTATTATTATTATTATTATTAAACCTTCTTATATAACATTTATCTGTAAATCGTAACGGTCAGGTGAACTCGTCATTTCTCAATGGAAAGCACTGAGTGACAGCTCGCACAAACGACCTGAGAAGGTACCCTAGGAATTCGTGGAAAGCTTGACACGTTAGTGGAGGCTTAAACCGTCATTACCTAGCGGAAGAAGAGAAGTTCCGAGAAGTTATAAATTGGAAATATCAACGCTATCTGTGTTGAGTTGACCAACACAAGCTCCGGAGTCAATCCGTGGTACATAAGAACAGACGAAACAGGAGTTGAGCTGTTGAAGAAGACAAACCAGTCCAGCATTCGGCTTGCCGATCGGGAGGGGAGCTATGGAAAACCCCGTAATTAGTGTTAGTTGGCTATCAGAGATTGAATACAGGACCCATAAACACAAGATTTGCGGGTTATCCTGTCCCATTTGGCGCAATAGGTGTTCACATATATTCTTATTAGCGAATATATAGGCAGATTTTCTGAGTAACGAAAGGATATATATTCACTTCTATGTTTGTCCTTGCATTTTACAGGACTTGTATATTATCACTCAAAGGTATGCATTAGCGAATCGGGATGGATAAGAAAGAAAACTTGGAAGAGTAAGTGTCTGCGGAAAAAGATAACAACAGCGTTTAGCTTACATCAGACAGCTGCATTATAGACGCTCGGGAGTCTATGAATTTCTCTACATTGGACCAAGGCAATGTTCCACCCTCATCACAAAATGGACTTGAAAATGTATTTCGTAAGTCATCTAGGACATCCCTCCCATGCACTGGCATTGAACAAACGACACTGGAAGTGTAATGAGAACTTTCGTGGTTACATAAAAATCCAACGTGATGTAACAATAGTATTAATACTTGAATAATTTGTTCCACTAGTGTCAAAATTTACTAGGATTTACAACTTTTGTTTTAGGTCCATAAAGAATGTTCCGCAACATAAAAAAACTGTATTGCTTACATATTACCACCATTATGCTTATCTGGAGCGTTACAACCTCATAGTAATCTAGAATGAAACAGGTATTAATTGATTTTAGCTGATTTCCTTATTGAAAGTAGTTGCAGTTTATAATGTAACATCCATTCGGGATGTATGTTGACCAGTACAAAACTATGAAAACGAAAATTAACGTTAAGTACGCCTAATAGTGTACATTTCAGAGGCAGTAACTGGAAACGCAAAAAGAAATGTAACACATGCTTCAGAAATATGTCAATAAGCGCTTTCGTCCTTTACAGAAGAGTCGAATAGTATAGCCCCTGATGATGCGGCAACTTCTCCGTCTTGGTAGCTGTGCGTGAGTAAAGTACAAGCAGGAGAAATAGTTAACGTTTCTAAATAAATAAGAAAGTGATGTCATATGACATTCAGAATATAATCTATGCTTAAAGGATTACTCCTACAAAGATTTTCGCTGTGAGCAAATGGATTTTCCTGATGAGTAGCAATATATAAAGTTTTCTTTCAACTACTACCTGCTTGCTTCAGTGAAGCATTAAAACGGTTTTCAAGCGCTTATGCTAAAGCACATGTGTATATTTTCTGCTATTGGAGATAAATATATAAGAAAATAGTCTCATTATACTTTCCATTATAGTTAAAAACAATGCAGAGGGATGAAGCGGTAACAAAATCTTTAGAAAAATATTGCTACAATACCTCATAAAAATTTCACTTTTATGTATGACCTGAAACAAATAAACAAAAATAAAGACTTACTGCTTCAGCTAAGCATTATTTAGGTCAATAACTAAGAATTTACCAGAAACAGTAAATTAAAAGAAACTGTTTCCTGAAAGAATGTTTCTAGCTTCATCTATATACCTTGTGATTATAACTTCTATGGCGTATCAGTTATACAAAGAATAATAAAAAAGGTGTTTGGAAAAATAGGAATATTTAACGGGCTATTCAATAGACTGAATACACGCACCTTATTGGTCATAAAAATTACTATGAACAAAATAATAAACAAAGGAACATTGTGCGAGTAAGTACAAGGCATTCTCGGTCTTCAAACCAGGTGTAAAGACGACTAAACATCACGTTTCAGAAGGGTGCACCTCTCTCATCATCAGGATGATGAATGAACAATACGTTC
Source organism: Mantis religiosa (assembly GCA_030765055.1). Classification (NCBI taxonomy): domain Eukaryota; kingdom Metazoa; phylum Arthropoda; class Insecta; order Mantodea; family Mantidae; genus Mantis; species Mantis religiosa. The sequence continues at coordinate 164,097,422 of CM060952.1, forward strand.
ATTACAAGTGATAATGAGAAAGATGCACCCTCCCGAATCGTGATGTTTATTCGTCTTTACACCTGGCTTGAAACCCGAGGAAAGCTTCAGGTATTATTTAATTGTCAAAGTATTTCAACAGGAAAATGTTCTAGGGCATAATGCTTCTGATGTTTGAGTTGTGATGTTTGCGAATACAGACCAAAACCAAGACCATCATCAGAACCACTGAGGTACCCTAGCTCTGGGATGTTCCCTTTCTGAATTTATTTTTCCTAGGTACCACTTCATTTATAGGTCCTCGCCGTGTCCAAGTGGTTAGACCACTTGACCCTCACCAAAGCGACCCGCGTTTGATCCCAGGCAACCGCATGTGAGATTTGTGGTTGACAACATGGCGCTGTGGTGGGCTCTCTCCGGGACCTTCGGCTTCCCCGCATCATTTCACTAATTGTTTCATTATCTTGTTTCCTTTTATTCATTTCGCTCTCATTCCATTCATCTCCGTAGGGGAGGGGATCCATCCCCTTCAGCCGCAGTGGTGCGGGTCCTACTGAACCCACTCGTGGTACATCTGACGTTATTTGAGGAACCTTGGGCCGAATATTCGAGGCCCTCCCTGAATGGGAGTAGTTCGGATTGAGTTGGACTCAAAGGGGAAGTGGTTCCCGATACCCGTGAGAGATCGGGTACGTCTTCGGACGGGGTTGAGGGAAGCCATATATTCCCGCGTACTAGCCTGCATAGCTAGTCGAAGGTGTGCTAGGTCACCAGGCGGCCCTACCGAGGTTAATCGGTAGCCTTACCCTTTGGGGTTGGCGCGTGTAAGAGGCGTATCCACTTCCATCCCGTCTTGAGTGCATAGGACCAGATGGGGGGCTTATTAGTCTATAGGTCTTGCCCTATGGAAAGCCCCACGGAGGTGCCAGGTGCCCTTCGGGGACAGCTCGGTAACTCCCTGGTCGTCAGAGGGGGCGTCAGTCTTCACTCTGTGCCGATTGCTCTGATAGATACCCTCGAGCTTAACAATTCCATTCATCTAATTCTCTCACGATGCTGAGCATCGGGATGACCACCCTTCCCTGGATTTCTGTATCCGATCCAAAGTTTCAGTTTCTCAACCCGTTTGGCATAAGGGGTAGAGGACCGAAAAACACCTAACAGCACGACGGTGGTATACCTACGGAAGTTAGAAAAGACCATTTCATTTATCACCAGTGCCCACTCTTACCACAGCAGCCCTCTAAATTAAAAAAAGGACGCTAATCACTACTAAACATATACGCACAACCACGCATGAATTTCTTTGAAAGTTATTTGAGATTAGAGTTTCCAGAAACCATATTTCTGTGAAAACACAATATTGGATACTTAGTTGGCATATCTAATTATCTGCCGTATCCATGTCAAAAAAAAACTAAAATACATCAAGGATCTGCACTTAACTGGTGCGAAATTAAATACAGCTATAAGGAGAAATTTTGACATTCAGAAAGTTGGAAGGCACTAAAAGGAAGTTGTAGTAAGGAATACAGATAGGGTGTAGTGCATAATTGGAAGGGAACGTTTGCGCACTGCGATTTAGTGTATACCAATAAAGACTATCATCCCCTAACAGAAAAGTATTAAGTGAAGGAAACGCAGGGTGCAACCTGGACAATCCACAGAGGTGCCACTGCCAGTTCAATTCTCGAAGGTCGTTTTGAGCAGAGCTGTGTATAGATAATCAAGGATATTTTGACAAAAGAACCCTTTAGTTTTGAGCGCATACTCTTTCTTTGGATTCGTATCATCTCCCCACACCACCATACCTGACGAAACGTGGATATTATAGGAAATGAGAATCCACATTAACATTCGTCGATCAACTAAGGAAGCATATGAACAATCCAGTGTCTGCTTTGTGCAGTCGACGACTGTCGAACCTATGATCTCCCGAATGGAAGTGATACATTACCGTGATACATTACAGGTACAAGCCAATTGGAAAAATAAAAAAATTGGTTATTAGCATACCTAGTTATATTATTCTTTGGCTCATTTTCGCAATCTACATTGCTTTTAATTGGTGTAATTATGCTTAACATGAACACGATTGCGGCAGTTGAATACTTTAAAATGGCATCGTAGCGATTCACATTGCAGTAAAATTAGGTGACTTCGAGCTAGTACAACATTTAACATCCATTACTTACAAGAAATGGACCAAAGAGATTTCTCACTGTACGAGTTTTCTATTTGAATAGATGCGCAGCAATATCTCGTCCGGTTCATCACTTCGCGTTTTCTCATCACAATTTAAAAATGGGCGCCACACCGGCGCTACCATCAAGTCGTCGTGGCGCCATGTAAACATCAACAACACGTCACTTCCGGATAGGAAATGACGCGGAAGAAACATTTTCTTCAACGTCTATCTTTCTTAACGTTTAGGAATGTGGCTGAAATAAAAACAAGTGGATGAAATGGACGGAGCAAGAGAGAATGATTTCTGTCGCCTCTCTTTGTCATATATCTCCGAGAGGTCTTAAACTTAAGTCGTCTCTTGAGGAAGTCATAAAATATCTAATAGTTGCATAGAAAACTCCGGCAGTCCTTTAAGGTTCAGCAAAAACAGCACAGAACATAAAAGCAAAATCGTAAAAAGTCTACAAAGTATGAGGATAATAGAAAACTGGGACTTGCGATTGCAAGCCACAGACTTGATTAAAGTAATAAGGTAGAATGTCAAAGTAAAACGCGAAACAAGAACTCATTTAAATCTTAGCCTACACACGGCTAGTGTGAAAGAAATGATTATTTCCAACAATTCACCTAAAATAAAAACATAGTGGTTTAAGTATGAATACCTAGGACTTAGGTACTTGCAGCATAGTAAGTCGGCACAAAAGGTGCATGTCTCATAGCATATGAGAACCCATTGTGGTCTACCGGGAAACATACAAGTCAGTTGGAGAATTAAATGTCATGCCGGCACGTTGGCTATAGTCGGTCAGTGGTTTAGAGCAACCGCACGGAGAGCGTGGGATTAGCGGTTAAAAAACCCGGCTATGACATTGAATTTTTTCAGTTTGGCTCTACTCATTGTAACAGTAGTTTCGAGTTATATTTAGAAAAGTTATGAAAAGTTGATAAATTTATAAAAAATATGATTATGTAAATATATTTAGTAATTTAAATAAGTAAAAGTATATGTAATTTTGTGATTGGCCATAGCAATAATTGTATGACGTAATGTTGTGACGTGGAATTAAATAGGCCAATCACAAAATTAAGATAGAAGTAACAATAGTTACGGAAAATCAATAATCTTGATAGAGGTTTTGTAATCGTGAATGTGATGATTAGTGGAGCAGGATCAAGAACGTTTATGTAATAGTTGGAACTATTTAAATATAAAAAAGTAAGAATTTATCGATATGTTGAAAGTAACCTGCAAGTGATTGGGAAAGGAAGTTCAAGTAAAATGTAATCCAAATAATACAAATTTGACAAAATTTGACTTATTCGAAACTTTATTCCGAACCACGCCTAAAACTTAGATTCTCATGACTCTTATTTAATCAAACACAATCATCAAGAAACAACTCAAAATACAACGAATTAACCCTGTTATATCTGGCTTCTCGACGTGGGTCTTCGAAAAGTCAACGTGCATCCTATCTCAAACATAGAAATCCCGTACCACCGAACGTGTGGCTGATTAAGATGGAGAGCAATTAAATACGAATAGAATTCCTGTCTCATCATTCAAACCTTAGCCTACACACGGAGAGAGTGAAAGAAGTGATTAACTCCAAAAACAACAAGTTCTATGCAAAATAATGAAACATAATTATGTGAATATAATTTTATTTTTTACTTTCGTTTGCATCCTCTTATAATAATCTACTATAGAAAGGACAGGATGGCTAACTCGAGCAATTTCTTTATTTAACGTTACGGAATATTTTATAGCATGTTAATGAATACAATAATATACACAAAATAACAATTGTAAACTCAGTACACATTTTAACTATCCTACATTTTTCAAAATAATAACTAAAAATAATAAAAAACCATGATGAACTGTTATTAATACGCGAGCTAAAATAGTTGTTTAGGCTGGATTCCTATAGGTACTTTAGGACAGTGAAATAAATGAAGGATTTATTATTCCCTTTCAGCTTTAAAAATAATTTACCCATGTGTTTTTCCCTTTTGGAACTGCCTATTTGCTATTTATTTCCCTTATATTTAACTTCAGATTATAAATCTTATGGGACAATTTTTTCTTTTATAACCGATCAATCTTTACCATAAATTCACCAATTTGAATGATATTCTTTTAAGCCATTCTTAAACTTACTTATCCTAAGGGTCTTCCTACTTTCTCCATATATTCATATAATCTTGAGTTAAAAGTCGTCCTAGCATTTGGCTGTATTTTCCTTCCTCTGCACATTAGAATACCTTCCTTCATCAGGTTTTTAGAACTAATTTGGCATATAGCATCAATCTTCTTTATATCATAAAACCTCATATTAAACTCTCTTAAGCTACTTATATTTATTTAGCACTTTTTGAACATTATATGTTAGCTGTTTAAAATATTATTATCATCATGATAATCATTATTATTTTTTTTAGAAATATAAAGCTCTGTCTGCTTAACTTACATAACAGAAATCTTGAATAACTGCAAATGAAATTTGCATGCACCAATATTCTGTTATGTCATTTTCAAGAATTTATGGTGCCATCTTCGCTTTTGTAGGGACTTACTAACCCTGTAGTTACTTAAGTCTCAGGTGCGTGTCTCATTGTATATAAGAGCCCCTAGTGATTTACCGGGAAGCATAAGAGTGAGTTGGAGAATTTAATGACATGACGGCACGTTCGCTATGGTAGCTCAATGGTTAAGAGCGACGGGACGTAGACTGGGATATCCGTGGTTCATATCCCGGTGATGACATTAAACTTTTAACAGTTTCTTAATTGTTAAGTGTCAATCATTATTATTAGTTGTCTTTGTTGTCTCTTAAGGGCAATGCAATTACATTCGCTGCAGAAAATCATGACACCTTACTCTCTCTCTCTCTCTCTCTCTCTCTCTCTCTCTCTCTCGCTTAAATAGAACTTTTCTGAGGACTAAATGAAAGCTTTCTTACTCAGAAGAAACCGTTAAACCTTTGCATTTACTTACAATTTATTACGGAATCTTGTAAAACCTTATCCAGTAACTTGTGTTAACGCTTTAAAGCTTGGTGAAATATACAGTCTAATACATCTGGGAGCATTCGTTTTATCAAAAATGGCGCACTCATGCCCCGTATTTAGGATTCGCACAATTTAGTTTAGATATTCCTATCTTATGACAATATGAGATGCTGCCACCACGCTACAGATCGAACCAGAAGTAACCAGAAAGCAAAATGAAAACGGTCGTAAAAGTGTATCACATTAGTTTATAAATAACCATGTTATTCATTATATTATCAGAAGGTTATTTACCTAGAGAAGAGCTACATCATTAATTTTTGCAAGAGCGTTCCATTTTTATAACATATTCCGTTTCGAAATAGAGTGATCTCAATTTCATAAATGCGCAACATTTTTTGGCTTCAATGGAATATAATTACTAGGGGTAGTAACATTTAGCATTTTTAAATCAGAAATTTACCATTATGATTTTTACATTTAGCACTTTATAGCATTTATACTTTTGCAATTTAGCATTTTATATCATTTAAAAATTTTAATTTGCATTAATTTTTAAATGATGAATATTAACGTTATTTATATGAGCGGAGTGTTATTAATGACAGTGAATTAAAAGTGCATTAAGTATCAATTTATTTTACATTAATATAGCTTAAAGCAATACACAGAAATATAGAGCAAGTTGATACAAACTAAAGCATATTGCATAACACAATAAAGATAAATGCATACTGATGTGAAACTAGCACAATAAAAAGAAAATGCACAAAATTAGCCTCACACCTACTGACGTGACCTACGCGTAGACTGAATGAAAGTTGCGCGTAAACCAAACAGAACAATGAAAATCGAAAGTTTGGCAACTGAGTACTCCAACTGCAATTAGCCTGTGTTTATCACTTCATTAAAGTTAGGATTGCTATTGATTTTCAGAGTCAAGGATTGAAATTTTCCATTAACTGGGTTGTGATAGATTTATGATAGTCATTAGGCGTATTAAGAGGGATCTACAGGCGCACATCACTTGTTATGAATCCTCCCTGCTTCTTTACACATCTCTAGTCCGTCCTATTCTTACCCATGCAGCTCCAGTCTGGGGTGGCACCAGCAAAACTAATCTCCGCCACTGCATGTACAACAAAGCAGGATGCTTTGTATAGCGACAAATGCTCCAAGGTTCGTCAGAAACCAACAACTTCATGAGTTTGGTCTTCTACCTATTCACTATTACATCCGCCGGCTGGCACGATCTTTTTTTACCATCCCCAGGAGGTCCCTGGAGCTGTTGCCTACAATCTCGGCGCTCACACTCGCCAACCAACTCTCCTCAAGCGCAGACTGCCACAAGAAATGAAATGAAATGTGTAGTGTTTAACGCCCGCTTTTACTACATACGGCACCACAGGCGATGACAGTTAAGCTAAGAGGTTCTACTCCCATTAGTCCTGAACACGTAGGACCAAGGGCCCGAGCCTCCTTCTACCCGGGAGCGATGGAAACTCCGGGGCTCTTTCCATGGGGTAATATCTGGAGTCTAAAATGCCCCGCGGCTGAGCACAACGTCAAGACGGGATGGAAATGGATACGCCACTTACGCGCGTCAACCCCGCAGGGAAGACTACCGATAACCTCGGTGAGGCCGAATGGTGATCTAGCACACCTTCTACTAGCTCTGCAGGCTAGTACCCGGGACTATTCAGGCAACCCTCTACCCCCTCCGGGCGGCCGTAGTCTGGCCGGAAGTACCCATTTACCCCTGGGTGTCGGGAACACACTGACCCCTTGAGTCCAACCCAATTCGAACAACTCCCCTACGGGAGGGGCTCGGCATCTTCGACCCGAGGTTCCTCTAGTAACGTCAGAGGTACCACGAGTGCTAAGGGTCCGCAGCGCCCGCATTTCGGCAGCTGAAGGGGACGGATCCCCTGATGATACATGAGAAGATGGAGCACTGGTGGAACGAGATGGCGGGGGAAACCGGAGATCCCGGAGAAAACCGGCTACAGCGCCGTGTTGTCCACCACAAATCTCACTTTGAGGTCGCCTGGGATCGAACCCGGGCCGCCTGGGTGAGAGCCAAGTGGTTTAACCACTGAGCCACGGCGCGGCTGCCACAAGATCTCCTGAGTGATCTCTCCAGTACAGACGACCCACACGAGTGATATACATCAGACTTAAAGTCCCCGATTTATTTTAGTTAATTGATGAAGATTAATAATTTCGTCATACTAGCCGTATTTAGGCTAAGGATTTTGATAGATTGAGTCAACATAAAAATACAATGTCATGGCCAGGATTTGAACCATGGATCTCCTGGTTTCCGTCCAGTCGCTCTAACCCATAAATTCACTAAAATAAAAAGAGTTAACTGATGAAACCTGGGACTCAAGTACTTACGATAGTAAGTCGCCACAAACGGTGTTTCTCGAATGCGAGAGCCCCTAGTGGTCTACCTGGGAAATATACGAGTCAAATGGAGAACTTAGTGTATTGACGGCACGTTGGTCATGGTAGCTCAATGGGTTAGAGCGACTGGACGGAAAGCAGGAGATCCATGCTTCAAATGCCGGCCATGGCATTGAAATTTTCATGTTGACTCAGTCTATCAAAAACCTTAGCCTATATAAGGCTAATATGACGAAATTATTAATTTCCATAAATTAATTAAAATAATAAGAGTTAAATGATGAAGCCTGGGATTCAAGTACTTAGGATAGTAAGTCGCCACAAACGGTGTTTCTCGAATGCGAGAGCCCCTAGTGGTCTACCGGGGAAATATACGAGTCAAATGGAGAATTTAGTGTCAGGACGGAACGTTGGCCATGGTAGCTCAATGGGTTAGAGCGACTGGACGGAAACCAGGAGACCCGTGGTTCAAATACCGGCCATGGCATTGAATTTTTCATGTTGACTCAATCTATCCCCAATTTGTGTTACAGTGATCCTGCCATATTTAGCTATAGAAGTCGTTCACGGTTACCTCAATTGCTATGTATACTTTTACAAACTTTGTCAATAATAAACATCTGTACAGCATACTTGCTGATCAATGGATGATTAAACAAAAAAGAGGGGTCTCTTTTGTTAAAAAAACTAAACTCGTTTCTAAACCAAACGTACCTCATATGGGCAATGTTGGAACAATAAGCTAATTTAGCGGGAAGGGTTGCTATCCATATTCCAGAAGAGTGGTCACTTACCTTATTACTTTGTAAACATGTAAAGGTTCTACAGACACCTTAGTTAAAGTTTCCAGAATTTCACAAGCCTTGGGGAAAAATAATTACTTGCGAAAATCTTCGATTTTGCATTTTCGCACTTTATCTCGCTATATCGCATTTGCGAAAAATCACCACCCCTACTAATTACTATTTAATAACACTAATTCTTAGAAACACGATCAGTGATTGAGTACTTCAGTTATGAAGAAGGGTTTTGCCATTTATTTCTACCTTCTGTTTTCTCTTTGCGTTTAGCACTTACAATGCAGACCACGTTAGTACGCAGCCAGAGTTGGAACATGGCATCAAGTTAAATTATGATTGTTCTGCTCCTGACGTCATCGAGAGGATTAATTTCATTCCCTCTGCAGCGAGGCGATATATATCGTAACTCTGCTAATCGCTACAGCATATCGGTGTTCAAAATCTGCAAACTAAACCTAACTTTTCTCTTAATTGAACTCTCGCGTTAAACCCAAATAGGACTTAGGCAAGTACACAGTATGAGAGACTTTGCCACCTGGATTTTCATCATTCAGCAAAGCTGTAAAGTGACTATCAGGTACTTTATCCCGAACAGAGTATGAATAGCTTTTCAGAAGTTTATCCTCTCAACCCTTGTTTTGTTATGATGCAGCACGAGGAACCATTATAGTAAACTTACTGCAGTGAATGCCTTGTTAATCTCTGACAAGATAATGGCGCCGGTTCAGCAATAATTTAACCTATGGACGGTGAGAAGAAGGCGCTGTATTTTGGTAACCCTGATTTGAATTACTTCCCACCCCTAACCCAGTTCTCTAAGTTACCATGGGGATGGAATTTCCATGTCAAAGGCAACCACCCCCACCCCACAACGTGCTCGCATTGTCTGTCGTTGGCACGTCTTCCGGGGAACAGCCGGAGGTTATATTCCTTCATCTGCTGACACGCCCGAGACGCTAGGCGTAATGGCTCGACTTCACATAATGAAATGCATCTTCTTTCCCTCAAGTGAAGCACGCCGCATACCGCACTGAAATGGGAAACCTAGAGGGTGTCCAGCTTGTATCTTAACTTTGAAATCTGTTTCAAAAGGGCAGTAACACGACTACCTAGAAATGTGGAAATTGCTTCTCTGTAATAAATATTTCAGAGTGAAGCATAAGAATTCCACAATTTCTGTCCTGCACAGACTGCATTCCAGAGACTCGATTCTGGTCTCCAATAGGAATTTCGTTGAAACTGAAATTTTCAGGAAACTAAACTTCCACAGGAGTTTTTCTTTTTATAGTTATTGCTACAACATTAGTAAGTCCAAAATCGCTTTGACATGTCACACATCAGCATGGATCAAGCTATAGTATAGGTAAAAACATATGTCAGTACGGCATTGCTCCAGTGGTATGCATTTTTGGTAAGTCCTGCGCTGTGGCAGCATCCGGCCCGGGTTCGATCCCAACCATGTGATGTAGATTTCAGGTCCCAGGTATAGGACCGATGCCTACTCAGCATCGTGAGGAAAGTGAGGAGCTTACGGTAGGTAAACGAAACCAACACTCCGGCTGGGGGATACCGAGATTCTGACTACATCTCCTCCCCGTATAGGTTGAATGATCACCCACCTCTGCCGTGCGTAAATGGGCGCAAGGCTGGCAGTCGCGTTGGTAGGCTCAGGCCTACTTGCGACTGTTGCGCAATGGGTTACGTTTACCTTTACGGTATGCCGATTTGAAGATTTCACCTCCTCTCTCTGTACAAACCCCGGAAAAACCTTATCCTGATATCTTTTCGTGGTGGCGCTATAAAATCAACTCCTTAAACTGTTGTTTCTTGCCCTAAAATTCTTCGATCACACTGCATTATCCAGGTATATAGGGAGAGCATTAACTCTAGTGCTCAGTACTACAATTTGAAAATATCCCCTAATAAGACTAAAGTTAGGCCTCGTTTAGGAAAATATCCAGTTCAATCAAAGTTTGTTACTGCAAATATAATATTAGAATAAGTTTCCATTTATAATCATTTGCGGCGCGAAATAAGTTTAAGCGAAGATATAAGTACACAGATTAAAAATCAACAAATGTCGATGTGTATAAGGCTATAAAAATAACTCTAAAAAGCAAAGTTAAAAAAGATACAAAATTAAAGTTTTATAAAACAATGAATCTACGGTAGTAAAATGTTGACTGAAGAAAAGAAAGATAAAAGGATTATACAGTCAGCGGAAGTGAGATTTTAAAGAAATGCTCAAGAAATCAGGTCAAAAATGAAAGTATACATTAGGAATATTTAATTTAAATAGGCTAGAAGAACACAGAAAAGTGGAGACAACGTCTACAATTAGTGGATGAAGAAAGAATTACAATCTTTAATTTTCCTCCTCTTTAAATGTTTACCCTCCTCATGTGTAGCACTTACTCTCCCAGGACCCAAAAGTAAGCGCTTGGGGACATGCCTGTTGAAGAGCAGAGTAGAAAATCCGGGATGGATGATCAGCCCGATGACTGTTGTAAGAGTGATAGGTAGATGACAGAATGAGGAGGCAATGAATTAAAGGAAATGTGATAATGGAATAATAGGTGGAATGATGGTCGGTGAAACTGCATTTCCCGGAGAGAACCCGCTTCTTCACCGTGTTATCCACCACAAATTCCACACACGATCACTTGGCCGCCTTGGTCAGATCAAGTGGTCTAACTGCTTGGCAACGGCATGACACCCAGTTTTTGCAAAAAAAAAAAAAAAAAAAAAAAAAAAAAGAGAGAGAGAGAGAGAGAGAGAGAGAGAGAGAGAGAGAGAGAGAGAGAGAGAGAGAGAGAGAGAGAGAGAGAGAGAGAGAGAGAGAGCTTCCATGTAAGTTCCAGTCCATATTAAATATTGCAGTGATCTTTGCTCTGTAGTCTGAGTTGATTGAGTTTACTGCGACCTGATTTAACTTCCGGATGTCTTGCGTTGTTATTACAGCAGCAATTTCCAAGAATTTAAATAATCACTTCCAAGAGTACAAATTACTGAACCTAGCATTGATAGACCTACAACACCTTTTTCCTTTACTTGTAGCATTGTGTTTCTTCGTCTATAGCGTTAAACTTAGGTGTTTGTACCTGTTTGTGTGACTTATTCTTTTATTTTCAGATACAAAATTATATTTCGTGACTTTTCTTTCCCCTGTCTGGAATATACCCCTGCTGTCTTTTTAAGGATACTTTTCTACCTTATTCATGTAAGCACTGTCTTCCCATATTATCATTTTGCATTTTTGAAAGTTCTTTCGATGTATAAATATTAAGGAGTGCAACAATTTAAATTCATAGTCCCTAGCATGAAAAAACAATAAGTAATGCACATGATGCTACAAGTAGCTTGCTATTGTACTGTAAAATTACTGAAACTATTGTATCAGTGCGAAAATCAATAAACTAGGTAAACGTAATTCGTCTCCTCCGACATGAACTCGCTTATTTTCTCAAGCCGCACCCCAGTTCTCTCAAGTACAAAAGTTTCTCCAAGTTCAATGTCACTCCTTAGATTGTTGCCTTTGGTAAAGGGTGAGACGCATTATAAATCGAACAATTTGGGGTCCAAATAATGAGTTTACGTAGGTTAATTTCGCATAGAAAAAATGTTCATAGATGTATCAGTACCATGATTATTTGAGCCCATGCAAGCTGCAAAGTAATTTTCGTCGCAGAGAAAAAAATATGCGCAACAGCCATAGTGTATCTGATATGATTACTGTATTTCTAAATATTACATAGAACTGGATGTGATATTGCATTCACAACCAAATATCCTATTCATGAAATATTAATTTCAAATTACACCTCACATACAGATAAATATATTTAAACATGCAGCTGGAAAGTTGTTATTTTCCGCAGCATATGGGGCTCAGAAATAAGGGAACGTCGAGAAAACATAAAAACCTGTGGATTTCATCATAAATCGTAGTTTATATTCAGTAAAAATATTTAAAGCTACAAATGAATAGACTGAAGTGGTATACTGTTGATAAACTATAGCTTTACAAAGTAAACAAGATTAAAATAACGAGTCTAAATTAAATATAAAACAAATAATACCTGTGATCTTGTTTAACATTTGAATACTTTATTTCATTTCAATTAATTCTTTTTCATATATTAGCTTTAAATTCACGTACTGCAACTGAAGCTCCACATGCTATCAACTGCGAGAATCAATAATGCATAATTTGTATATTGAGTATTGGTCTGAAGGTCATCTCTCTCGATCCCTGACTATTTAATGACTTCATATTTGTGACCAGAAAGGTTTTCATTAAACCACTGTGTACTTCCTAGTGTTTTATCCACTCGAGGGGTGTACAAATAGCTCTGGTCCAATGGTGCTGTACTTCTGTGTAATATGCGATCTTCTTTAGTTCAAACAATAACTTCTTCCAAAGTTATGCTTACCATCAATTAAGATTCTTAACCAACTTAAAGAAACATATATTTATGGAAAGGTAATAAAACTGCACTGTGAGAATATTTTAAAGTAACAAACAGAAAATAAATTGAATATAAAAATATTTTAGTCATCTGCGCAAATCTATCTAAATGGATTGAACCCAATCGTAAATGACGGAGGATATGAAGGGTTGAAAGGGTTGAAATATTGAAAGGAACTTAAATAGTATTCAAAATGCAGTATTTACTACCTTAAATACAAGTGGAAGTACCTGACATGGAAAGGAAATACTAAGTTACCCTTAAAAGCACATAAGGCTTAAAAGGGAGAAAATATATCATTTGTTTTGTTATATCGTTAATAATTTTGGATTTGCTGATCATTTATAACCCTAAATTTTATAAATTATAAATAAACTTCTATAAGGACAACACAGTTTTATTACAAGGTAGCCCGCCTCAGTAGCGTGGTGGTAGCATGTCTGCCTCACATTCAAGGGGCCCCGAGTTTGAATCTCGGTCAGGGTGAGTTTCCTGGATAAGGTTTTTCTGGGGTTTTCCCTTATCCTGAAAGACGAATGTTGGGTAACTCTAGGCTACATGGACCCCGGGCTCATTTGAGCATCATTTCACCCATTCCATTCATCGTTCGATATTACTTAACGTTGGAGGACGTAAATTACAATAAATAAATAAATAATTAAATAAATAAATAAATAAGTAAGTAAGTAAGTAAGTAAGTAAGTAAGTAAGTAAGTAAGTAAGTAAGTAAGTAAGTAAGTAAGTAAGTAAGTAAGTAAGTAAGTAAGTAAGTAAGTAAGTAAGTAAGTAAGTAAGTAAGTAAGTAAGTAAGTAAGTAAGTAAGTAAGTAAGTAAGTAAGTAAGTAAGTAAGTAAGTAAGTAAGTAAGTAAGTAAGTAAGTAAGTAAGTAAGTAAGTAAGTAAGTAAGTAAGTAAGTAAGTAAGTAAGTAAGTAAGTAAGTAAGTAAGTAAGTAAGTAAGTAAGTAAGTAAGTAAGTAAGTAAGTAAGTAAGTAAGTAAGTAAGTAAGTAAGTAAGTAAGTAAGTAAGTAAGTAAGTAAGTAAGTAAGTAAGTAAGTAAGTAAGTAAGTAAGTAAGTAAGTAAGTAAGTAAGTAAGTAAGTAAGTAAGTAAGTAAGTAAGTAAGTAAGTAAGTAAGTAAGTAAGTAAGTAAGTAAGTAAGTAAGTAAGTAAGTAAGTAAGTAAGTAAGTAAGTAAGTAAGTAAGTAAGTAAGTAAGTAAGTAAGTAAGTAAGTAAGTAAGTAAGTAAGTAAGTAAGTAAGTAAGTAAGTAAGTAAGTAAGTAAGTAAGTAAGTAAGTAAGTAAGTAAGTAAGTAAGTAAGTAAGTAAGTAAGTAAGTAAGTAAGTAAGTAAGTAAGTAAGTAAGTAAGTAAGTAAGTAAGTAAGTAAGTAAGTAAGTAAGTAAGTAAGTAAGTAAGTAAGTAAGTAAGTAAGTAAGTAAGTAAGTAAGTAAGTAAGTAAGTAAGTAAGTAAGTAAGTAAGTAAGTAAGTAAGTAAGTAAGTAAGTAAGTAAGTAAGTAAGTAAGTAAGTAAGTAAGTAAGTAAGTAAGTAAGTAAGTAAGTAAGTAAGTAAGTAAGTAAGTAAGTAAGTAAGTAAGTAAGTAAGTAAGTAAGTAAGTAAGTAAGTAAGTAAGTAAGTAAGTAAGTAAGTAAGTAAGTAAGTAAGTAAGTAAGTAAGTAAGTAAGTAAGTAAGTAAGTAAGTAAGTAAGTAAGTAAGTAAGTAAGTAAGTAAGTAAGTAAGTAAGTAAGTAAGTAAGTAAGTAAGTAAGTAAGTAACTAACTAACTAACTAACTAACTAACTAACTAACTAACTAACTAACTAACTAAATAAATAAATAAATAAATAAATAAATAAATAAATAAATAAATAAATAAATAAATAAATAAATAAATAAATAAATAAATAAATAAATAAATAAATAAATAAATAAATAAATAAATAAATAAATAAATAAATAAATAAATAAATAAATAAATAAATAAATAAATAAATAAATAAATAAATAAATAAATAAATAAATAAATAAATAAATAAATAAATAAATAAATAAATAAATAAATAAATAAATAAATAAATAAATAAATAAATAAATAAATAAATAAATAAATAAATAAATAAATAAATAAATAAATAAATAAATAAATAAATAAATAAGTGAGTGAGTGAGTGACTGAGTGAGTGAGTGAGTGAATGAATGAATGGATGGATGGATGGATGGATGAATGAATGAATGAATGAATGAATGAATGAATGAATGAATGAATGAATGAATGAATGAATGCATGAATGATAAATAAATAAATAAATAAATAACAAAAATAAAAAAAATTAAATAAAAAGATTTGCAAGGTGGTTCCTTTCGTTGATAGCTTAAACACAAATTAACCATCCGCACTAACACCAAGAGTAAAATATAAGGGTATAACAGCAGCACACTTCAAGAATATAAATTAGGTACTCAACATTTAATTATCATTTATTAAGAAAACGGCCATCTTGAGGTAATAGATGCAATAGCATGCGTTATACACTGTAAAGTGTACTTGTCACATGAACAGCAAACCATGAAAAAAGAACAATTTATAAGTTGTTTCGTGGAATGAAACAACTACAGCCTTTCAAATTTATAAATGAAATATAACTGCATGAAATAAATGAATGTTTACTTTTTCTAGGTATACATAGCTAAATTACTAGAAATTGTAAGGAAAAGCGCAAAAATAGCGCACATTATGGATAATCGTATATTACCAACTATGTGTAACGTTTTCCAGAAGCAAATGTAAGGGGATTTGCAGGCCTGGGGTGCCTGTTTTCGTTTTACCAGAGTTAGAGAAGATGCCTGAAGGTTTATGTTGTTATGTTGTACCGTACATACTGTAACTCGGAGGATGATGTTGAACCTTGCCATTTGGAGGTCTTATTTGTTCTGTGTTGGTCAGCTTGTGGGAAAAACTGCCATTCACGTACGGCACGCCTGCCCCCAGGAGTTCACGTGCTCTTGTTCTCTTACGTCTTTCTTTGTTTGCTTGTTACTGCACAATTATATTTCGTATCCGCTTCTCCAATCTTTCCGTTCCTGAGTTATATAACTATGTTTCCAGGAAGAGAGCTGTAACCTCAGAATCTCTAACAGGTTATGGTGTAACAAAAATTAAATTTTGAAATCTAAAATGTGTAACTCCAATAGGACTTTAAAATTCTGATATGTTGACAAAATAATAAGTATATACAAGCACCACAAGGCGCAGATTTAAAAAATATAAACATGTCAGTGAAAAACTCACCGAGCGGGATGGCTCAGGCGGTTTCGACTGTAGCCCGTATTCGGGAAGCCTGGGTTCGATTTCCGTGGCTGACCTACCTCACCAATGGCCTTTTTCGGGATTTTCCCGGGTCGCTAGGCGAATGCTGGGTAGGTAATTAAATCCCCCGAATTTCCTGTTCCTCCATTTCATTTCCATTATCATTTCACATCATCTCACATCTGATGGTCTCTTTCAGGGCAGAAGTGTCGGCGGGAGTCTCGGCGGTACATGACAGGATGATATGCTCGGAGAAAAACTACTTCCTCCTCCGGTAGGTCGGCTGCCGGTCTCCGCTCCTCTGCTGGGACCATTTCGGAACCGCCAGCCAGGGACGTTTGAGGCTCGGCTGCTGGGCTCGTTGCCGTCCCGCAGTAGGGGAGCGTGTCCTTTGTCCTGGCCTGCCGGGGGAAGTCTCTATCTCTATATATCTTATATATATAAACTCGAGAGTATCTACCAGGGCAGATCCCCACAGAGTGAAGACCGACACCCCATCAAATAACCATGGAGTTACCAAGCTGTCCCAAAAGGGCGCCAAGTGCCTCCGTGGGGCTTTCCATAGGGCAAGACCTAGAGACTAACAAGACCCCCATCTGGTCCTGTGGGCATATGATGGGATGGAAGTGGTTACGCCACTTACGCGCGCCAACTCCAAAATGGGAAGGCTACCGATATGACCACGGTGGGGCTGCCTGGTGATCTAGCACACCTACTAGCTCTGAAGTCTAGTACGCGGAATATTATGTCTTCCCACAACCCCGTCCTGAGACTTTCCCTATCTCCCACGGATATCGGGAACCACTATCCTCTCGAGTCCAACCCAATCCGAACAACTCCCAAAGGGAGGGGCTCGAATGTTCGTCCCGAGGTTCCTCTAGTAACGTCAGAGGTACCACGAGTGCTAGGGTCCGCAGCGCCCGCACCACGGCAGCTGAAGGGGATGGACCCCGTCCCATACGGGATCTAAGTAAACTGTAGGGACCTTGCCCTTTGCACTGTGGTTGGCTCCTTGGGTCGGCCACTTTGTCTCCTTCGTCTCATCCTTCCTCACGGGGGTGCCCCACTTGGAACTTGGAACTTATGCACAGTGGGCCCAGGATGGTAGCCTATATATCAAATCCTCTTCGTAATTAAATGCTAATCCGAATGCTAGTGTAAAGCTCGAATTGTTTTAGTGAAACTGGACTTATTAGGGATTAAAGCGAGAAATATTTGAGATGGTAAGGCATTTGAAGGCTGTGTGTGGATTATATCCCTTACGCCACAAATTTATACTTCTCTAAACGTCCACGTTAAACTACTTTTCCTTCCTAAGGTCTGGCGCCAGTTGCGACTCGTATTGTTTTGTTTGCAGGATCGCCTTCTGTCGTATGCTGGGTGAATGAGCTCTCCGAAGTTCGAGGCCGTAGAGTTGGGTCAGGCTTTTACAGTGTGTGTGTCTTCGTCAGCAAGGACAATGTTATTGTTAAGTTTTTCGTGGGTTATTTTTCTTTTATCTCCATTTGTTAGCCGAAACTTTGTGACTTGATATATTGGGAGTAAATGACACATGTTCCTACACTCCTAACTGTCAGATTAGACAACAAAGAAATCATACATAGCTTGTTAGATATTGCTACAGGAACGCTTAGCCTGGTCAACGATTCTTTTGTAAGTTAATCTAGGCACATCATCTCGGGCCTCTGAAACCAAACTATGAATAGCGAATTGCTGCTACAGAGAATATATATCTCGCAGTACAGTAAGAAACAGCAAGCTCCATTCAACTTTTGTAAACATTAAGGGGAGCCGGAATCTTAAAATGAGGGTTTTCTGGTGTGCTTAGCACAAGAAACATGAACACATCAATTTGAAACTTTTACTGGTTATTTTACAACACTTTCACAATTAATTAAGGAGAATAGGTCTTATTTTGGAGTTTTAATAAAGGATGTGTCATTTTTAAAATAAATGTCTTGAATTTACTTCTAAAAATATTCAAGACTTATTTTTTTTTAATTTCAAATTTTCTCTTATCTTACTATAGGTACCTTTAAAAAAACAATTTAAGTATTGCTTTAATTCCAGAAAAAATGTATACTTGTAGCTGCAGTAGTTTTATGGATGAGCGCACCCAATGTTTAAAAAAAAAAAACAGAGGAAAACAGCATTAAAGACTCGCCATGGTGGGACTACACCTCAAAATTTCCCCAGATCCATGTGCTGCATCTTTTTCATCACCAGCATCCTTCCTCTTTCGTTTTTCACTCCTTAACTTCTTACTAGACTACATACTCACTTACTCTATGGTATTATTAGCTATTTTGTTAAATTTGGCGGGGGTAAACTGAGATTGGCAGACAATGTCTTGACTGCCTCAATTCTCTTGCCAATGCTTCTCGAGGCATAAGGAAACCTTACATTTACTTCTGCACCACCTTCAATAGCTCTGGATGGCTCAACTGTATATTCTGTTTTAAAGAAGACTTGTCAAGTTGTTAAAAGTGAGTTATGTTTTATATAAGAAATATATTTGCCACAACAATCCAACTTCTTCGACTTCTTCACATCCAGAGATGAAGCAACTCCAACCTGTTAATACAATACCACAGGTGACAACCAATCATCTGTGTCCAGCCCCAATGTTCCAGTCCCAAATGTTGGTATTAAAAATCAGAAGATCTTCAAGGGGAAGAGCCTTAATTTTCTTGGACAGCCAAGTTTGCGTCCGCCAACAGTAGTTGGAACAGCACCCACTGAAGATGGTCTGAAGCAAAGACCGAAGAGCGCTTTTGGAAGAAATGGTGAACACCTGACCAGTCTGAGTGATTAATCTTACAAATGAAGCATGCCAGCTACGCATATTTATATGTATATTCTGTATTACACTTTTGACAACTGAGTGATAATGTAGCTAATTATCCATTTCCTTTATTAGTGTCCTCTGATATGGGAACAAATTTCATTTTTCACAAAATTTACACTGTACTTGACTTACTGTATTTACTTTAGTTAAATGTTCATTACTGCCACTGAAAAATGAAGAAACTAATTTTTCCTTGATGGACAAATTTTCACTTCACATTCTTCGCTCATGTTTCAGCTGGTTTGGCGAAGTCAATATATTGTCATGTGTTACTACACTTTTTCCATCTTAGGGGCTGTAACTTTTTTATTATGTAAACGAGATTACTTAAACTGTTTATGCTGGTTCCCATGTCAATTTCTTACACCAAAATTATTGCTTCTTCCCTTCTTGAAGACAGCACCAGTAATTATAAACATACTAAAAAGCATGGAAGAATTAACATCAGATGCACAGGTTAATATTAATAGAAAGGACAAGGACTTCCTTTCCTAAAGAGTGTGTGCTCTGGAATATAGCTTCAATAAGATCACAAAGAAGGAGAGAACACAGTTACAAATGGCAAATATATGGAGTGACACAGCGTGTGCTCTTTTCAAAATTAGTCTATTTAGTACTTTTAAAACTGTGGGACAGGAAAATACATATTGTTATTCGTTTCTACAAACATCAGGGTAGATTATATTGACAATAACTCATTTTGTGAAATTTCACTCCAGAATACCGTTCTGTCCATAAACTGACTTAGGGACCTGCATATACCCCCCAGGGGCCTACTTCGGTAGGTAAGGGTTTGGCGCACCCGGGGTCCCGAGCCAACAGTCTCCCTCGTGTGAGCTCTTCGCGGTTGAGGGAGACGGTCAACAGGCCCACCACGTGTAGGCCGTGCGTGGAGACCCGCGGAGAAGGATTTTAGTTTCTTTTCTAGTTTAGAGTTTAGGATTTAGTGAACGAAATTTTTATTGGGTTTTGATTGATGTCTTTTATGTACGTGTATTTTAATAGGTTTTGTTACACTTGTATAGTTTTTAGAAAGTTTTATATCTGGCTTTTGCCATGATTAGTTTATTAAAGGGCGCTGATGACCGCCGTAGTTGAGCGGTCATCATCATCGGACCTCCATATATGGAACCTTACAGAATGTCATATACATTGTATTGCTATACTTTTTACCTTAGTTTCTGACCAGTCACTACTTTGCATGTTTGTGAAGTTTTTTCGTTTTATACATATGTTCAATTCATGAATTCTTAATATTCATGATAGCTTATAATTATAACGCTTCTCTTAAGGATTAGCAGAAAAGTTATACTAGCAATGAACAAAATCAAAAGTTATTATATCTAAAATACGTAAGCCATATTCAAATAACGCATTAGGACGAAGTTACAATATACCCACATGAATCATAAAGCCTTGCTTCCTTAAGTATACCAAGAAGCGGTCCTTCTTACTAGCCGGAAAGACTTTCCCCTTCAAGTCAGAGTAGATCAAGGATACTGGAAGCAGAAAAACAAACTTACATATCCTTCTACTTCTATTTTATATTCCTTTCTTTTTTCCTTTGTTCTCTCGGATTTCGCATTCAGATCTGTTTTTCTGGAAGAAGTCCTTTTACTCCATGTCGGAACATAGCGTCTGTGCTTTTATAAAGTTTTAATTCAGGAATGTATAGTTTGTTTACGTCATGTACTTTCATTTTTGCATGATAATGCTGGTTATTTTATTATTTTAATAGTGAATTTACTATTGCTCGGAAAGATACAGCCAGACTGAAAACAGCAATTTACTATGAGGGATTTGAACCACGGATCTCGTGATCTCCGTTCGTTTGCTTTAACCACTGAACTATCATGGAAATTTACCAATAGAATAATTAATCACATTAAATTTCTTAATCTGACTATATTTAGAAACTTTCTTCTACACAAGCTTAGTGTGTAGAATTAATTTCCAACTTGCTATTACTTTCTTACATTCTAAAAGTTATCTCTAAAGTTTAATGTATTTGAAATGCCCTGTATGATAAGTAGCATTTTCTAGCGTAAGCCACATTTACTGTGATTATCAAGGAAGAAGTTATAGATACACTTTTAACAGTCACCGCCTCTTACACGTCGAGCATCCTTCAGCCGCTATGTTGACCTTCTTGGCCATGATCTCGGACTATTGTAGCTCCTCATTTTCTCACGATCCTCAGTAGGCACCAGTCCTATACTCGGGATTTAAAATCCTACCCTCATGGATGGATCCATGCAGAGTGCATTTCGTGGTCGGAAGCAAAGGTGAAACGCTCCCGCCCATTGCACCATGCAAAGAACAGTAAGAAATATTAAATGAAAGGAAGATATTTACCATCTGATTTTGAAATGTGGAACTGATAGAGTTTAAAATGTCTGTTTAGACATACAAAATATTACAATGCACTTTCATAATTGTCCAATAAATTGCTCACGACAGCTAGATTGGATGATATGGTTTTAATATACATGGCCACATAATAGAGGCTTAATTGTCAGTTAACTCTAAAATGGGCGTCATAAGTACATCAGTTTTATGTTCTGACAATAAATGGGTCTCTTCTTTCTAACAAGAAACAAATTCTTCAAGAAGTTTATTAAAATAATATTGACGTAGCGCTTCAAAGTTGAGTGAAAGCTATTGAACGGTTCTAATAAGTAAAATGGTATGCTGTAAAACGTTGGCGGCATTAATATTTTTGTTTAACGTCAATTTTAATAAGTCGTGCTTTTTCTTCCTTTCTGAGTCTCTAGATAGTACAGTTTCTTAGTTACATACAAATTATAAATTCAGTCGAAATATAGATGCTATTCAAATAAAACCATTAATTATTTTATTTGGTGTGTCAGTGCTTGAATTAGGAACAATTTAATCACAAAGGTTCCAACTGTTTTCAAGGTATTAAAATAGAGTTCCTATAGATGGAAAAATGTAATTAAAATATTTTGAAAGATGCTGCTCGGTGTGTAAATTCAAAGAAAACTTATTTTGATTATACGAAGGCTGTTCAATAAACAATGATAATAATTTTTAAGGTCATAATTTTTCGCAATAAAATTCAACCTTACTATATCTGTTAGCTTAATGTGAAACAAACACTCCGTATTAGTTTCATTGTTGGTACTCCTGGTTCCCGCCTGTGAGAACCAGGCAAGTTAAAACATGTTCAGTATCGCCTAACGCTGCAGTGGAAGTAACATGTGAGGAACAATATGCGACTTTGAAATTCTGCTTTCGTCTCAACAAATCTTCAGTTGAGGCCTATACAATGTTACAGGAGGTCTATGGAGAGTCTGTTCTTCCCTACAGCACAGCTCGAAGGTGGTTTTAAATGTTTAAAGAGGGGAAACAATCAATTTCAAAGGAAGGCGGACCCGGTGCTCAAGTCACTGCTCTCACGGAAGAAAAC
This sequence comes from Mantis religiosa, assembly GCA_030765055.1. Taxonomy (NCBI): domain Eukaryota; kingdom Metazoa; phylum Arthropoda; class Insecta; order Mantodea; family Mantidae; genus Mantis; species Mantis religiosa. Next base: position 164,119,864 of record CM060952.1, read on the forward strand.
ATCAACACTGCTGCTGCCATTGTGAGAGCGGATCGACGAAATACTGTGCATTTCATTGGGTGCCACCCACACATTAGTGACAGAAATATTACAAACGAGACGTGTTTGTCCGCGATGGGTTCCAAGACTGTTGATTCCCGAATTAAAGGACATTCGCATGTAGGTCTGCATGCAGTTAAAGTTGATGTTAGAGGAAGATCCGGAGTTTCTTTCAAATGTAATCACTGCTGATGCTACTTGGCTACATCATTTAAACCCTGAGAGCAAAAAGCAAAGATCAGTGTAGAAATATCCAACACCAACCCTCAAAAGAGCAAAAGTGGTTGCCTCTGCTGCAAAAGTTATGGTCATCTTATTCTTTGATATCCATGGAATGGTTTATCAGCATGTTGTACCTTGACACACATTAATAACTGGACAATACTACAGGGATGTCCTGAAAACACTGCAAGTCAATATCAGGCGCAAAAGACCACATTTCCATGAAGCAGGCTGGATGCTGCACCACGCTAATGCGCGGCTGCATACAGCTGAATATCTTGCAAAAATCAACGTGAAGTGCATTCCTTACCATCCCTAAATTCCGGATATAGCCCCATGTGACTTTTTTCTATTCCGTAACTTGAAGAAACGCTTTTGTGGGAGGCATTATCGATCATCAGAAGCAGTGATGTAGGCTGCGGAGGCGATTTAGAAGGATATCTCAAAAATGGTTTCAAGACTGGCAGAAATGCTAGGACAAGTGCATCGCATTTAGGGGAGACTAGTTTGAGAAGGACCATCAAAATTATGAGGATGAATAAAGGTGCGTTGGCAAAAACAAAAAACAAAATACAAAAGAAAAGAAAGATCATTCTTTATTGACCAGCCCTCGTACATTCCCCTCTATCTTCTATTCCTCCAGGAGACTTTTTAATTCCCAAATTTCTCCAGACATTATTTTTCTATTTATTGAGAATTTATGGCTGTAAGATAAAACTTGGGATTCAAAGAGTAACTTCGCTCTCATTTATCCAAGGTGCTACTATAAAAAGTACTTTGCGGCTTTCTTGTTAAATATTTCCCGAATATTCTAACACAGGAAATTGTCTTACCCATAAGATAAAGCAGTTGACAATTAATTCTATATGTTTCTCCCAAGCGCGTTATTTGCCTTATGATAAAGATAAATAAAATCGGCGCATGCGCTATTTATGGATATCTCAACTCTTAAGGCGAAACCCTATCTCGTAGCCTTTAGTTCGTTTGTTATTTCCCTTGCACAACCTGCAAATCTCCTCAAGGCATTACATTACGTGTGAAGATTCTTCTTGTTTTGCTATTCTTCCCCCCCCCCATCTCTCTCTTTCTCTCTCTCGCACACACACACATACACATAAACATACACATACACTTCATGGACCACAAACACTCTCAATCACCTGCAGATGCAATTTACATCACGCATAATTATTGAAGTTGCTAATATGGCTCCTTATAACATTAATTAAAAAAATAAAAATTGTTTCACTGATTTGCATACTTGTATATCTTACATTTGCTTGAGATACAATCGTAACTTCCACTCTTAACTGGGTTACATACATGAATAATGGTGAAAAATGATTTTGAGATGCTAAATATTCAAGCTTTGAAACTTCACAGATAACATATCTGTACGGTATTATGCAACTTTTCCGGTAAGCTGAATAGGACGGGAGACAATTCGATTTTATAATTTTTCTTAGAATTCAAAATAGTATATTTAAAGGTATACCTAATACCCTACTTTTTGTTTAGGATCTCAGCTTCCTGAAAAGATCTGTCTTCCCTCTCGCACACAAATTTAAATAATTATAATTCTTCTTGACGTAGCTATTATACGGATTAGTGTTAATTTCTCGCTCAAGATGACTACGAGAAAAAAATTACCATAGTTTTATTCGCCATTTTAACCATAAAGTCACCGAGGTAGCTTACACTCGGACTTATCTTCTTAATCGTACTCGCTCTTCCTTTCATGTCTTCAGCACTGAGAAAATGGGAATAATAGATAATTGTTATTGTAATTTGAAGAATGGCGATCTCTACTAGGTGTTGTGTCCTTCATATCCCTCCTGAACACTGTTCTTACAAAATTTTGCTTGTATACATAAGTTAAGTACACCTAAGCGTTTACAAGGTCGTCCACCACACACACCAATTTAGCTACAAGGGTGTATGGGAGGCTGGGTGGCGTAAAATACTCATAAAGGAAGTCACGATTGACTGACTTGGTACGTGAAAATTACGTAATAAGGTATTTAAAATTGAAAACTAAAAGCAACAAATATGTGGCTGATATTTTAATCACTAATAAATTTCTAGACAAAGCGATCTAAATCTGTTTAGCGCTTATATCTTACAGATATATGAACTGAAGACTTACAGGCTAATCATGAAAAACAGCTACACATCAAATATGATAAGCATATGCCATCTTAATCAGAATCGTTATAATATATTGTGTTATATAACACAAGTACTCAAAAGTAATACAACTATAATAATAATAATAATAATAATAATAATAATAATAATAATAATAATAATAATAATAATAATAATAATAATAATAATAATAATAATAATAATAATAATAATAATAATAATAATAATAATAATAATAATAATAATAATAATAATAATAATAATAATAATAATAATAATAATAATAATAATAATAATAATAATAATAATAATAATAATAATAATAATAATAATAATAATAATAATAATAATAATAATAATAATAATAATAATAATAATAATAATAATAATAATAATAATAATAATAATAATAATAATAATAATAATAATAATAATAATAATAATAATAATAATAATAATAATAATAATAATAATAATAATAATAATAATAATAATAATAATAATAATAATAATAATAATAATAATAATAATAATAATAATAATAATAATAATAATAATAATAATAATAATAATAATAATAATAATAATAATAATAATAATAATAATAATAATAGGTAATGAACATTTCATTTCTTATGTCCTGCTCCATTTATTTTCTGAATGACGTAACCAACCCATCTATAACAGGGTCACATATTAATTGCTCTGAACGAGATATTTCCTGTACCACAGAAAGAAGAGAAGCAATTATTCTTATTTCTAGATCCTAGAACCTTAACTCTGTGTTGATGTTCATGACTGGAAGCCAGAAGAACTCCACCACAATAATGGTATACCAATGAGGGTTGGCTACTGACAGATGCAAGTACTGGGATAGATATGCAGCACCAGAAATGAACAAATTGTGATGTCCCCTTTATCAGCATTTTCAGGACATTTCAATTTCACGCTTAAAAATGAAACCTATAGATAACGAATATCTCCGGCACGGAGTAGCGTAGACGCAGTTTCCTAAAAGAGCGGAGTGAGGTAGTGGTTGAATGTGTCATCTTGGACGAAGGGAAGCCCTTGTACTTCCTAATTACGGAGCATTGATCGAGGTAGTGGCTGCCAGGGAAAGTTTCAATAGCCCCCGGTGAAGTTTCGCTGCTCGTCGATGCCACTTTACTGTACCTGCAATTTGTTCTCACGCTGCCTGCACACCTGCGAACGGGTTAGTAAGTACTTCAAGAAGCCACACTGTTTCCAATATCCACCATTTAATTTCCATGTCATGTCACCATGCCAATGTTTAACAGGCATTATCTTAGTAAGGAATATCAGACTGACAATCTTACCCCACAAAAACATATAAACTCTGTATTTAGAATTTATAAAGGTTTAT